>CP138583.1:1800000-2208761 GCA_033807595.1 Acrodontium crateriforme
GAAGGATTCAGGTTGCCGCAGCTCTCTACTCTTGCTACCAGCTCGCAGCAAGATGCTAGCCTGCCCAGCCCAGGCCTTTCACCAATTACTGCTGCAGCCAACTTGGCGCCACAGCAAAATGCTTTTGACGCCTCCTTCGGAGACCACAACAATGAAAACGCCAGTGTTATCCCAAGGCTGGATCTGGAAGATGATAGCAAAACACAAAGCGCACAATCATTCGTATCCATGTCATCTACAAGTTTGTCATCTCTCAGCAATACCAACCAGAGTCACACTCCTTTTTCAGCGAATCGACCAACGATGATGGACATTCCGACTATGGTCGATGCTTTTGACAGCATGCCCGAGGCAATGCAAACATATGTGATGTACCAGCTACTACGCAGGTGCGTAAAAGCCACGTTACAAACCGTTGCAAGCGTCGTAAATCCAGCACTAAAGTGCGATCCCTTCAATATTCTGCCACCTGAGCTTGGTCTCAACATCACCCGATTCCTAGACGCTCAAAGCATGTGTCGTGCGGCCCAAGTATCGAAAAAATGGAGAAAGTTGATCAGTACTGACGAGCGTGCCTGGAAGGATCTCCTTGAACGTGATGCTCTTGTTTTGCCGAAGGACGAGATTGCTCGAGCTGTCCGTGAAGGCTGGGGTTGGCAACATCCCGGCGAAGATGGCTATGAAGAGGACCTCAACGACCGAATACAAAGACAGACTCCCGAGCCAATCTCAGACCCTCAGCAATTGAATTTGACTGACGACGAAGAGACAGCATCATCAGTTGTCACTTCAAGAGCTAAGCGAAAGTCCACCAAAGCTACAAGCTCAAAGAAGAACAAACGTAGAGCTGTACAGCCAACAACCACTGCCGTACTAAAACCAGTCAACTCGCTCTCCCAAGTGAAACGCATGATTGCTTTAAACAAGGGACCAATAGCTGTTGCGAACGCTGCATCCCATCTCCAGCATCCAGTTGTTGGCCTCCCTAGCTTGAGAAACATGCACCTCTTCAAATCTCTTTACCAACGACACTATCTTATTCGCAAAGCGTGGATGACGGAAGAATCTCGACCGCAACACTTGGCGTTTCGAGCTCACCACCGCCACGTGGTTACATGCTTGCTGTTTGACGACGACAAGATTCTGACCGGTAGTGACGATACGAAGATTAACGTCTACGACACCAAAACTGGACGCTTAAGAAACCGCTTGGAGGGACACGAGGGTGGAGTCTGGGCTTTACAGTATGATGGCGATACACTGGTCTCAGGCTCTACCGACCGCAGTGTCCGAGTTTGGGACATTCAAAGCGGAAAATGTACCCAGACTTTTCAAGGTCACACGTCGACGGTACGTTGTCTGGTAATTCTCCAGCCAACTGAGATTGGTAAAGAGGCCGACGGAACTCCGATCATCATGCCCAAGGAGCCACTGATCATAACTGGATCGCGAGATTCTACTCTACGCGTTTGGAAATTACCTGTTCCTGGCGGCCGTCAAATTTTCCAAACTGGACCTCCTGCCAACGACCGTGACAATCCCTACTTTCTCCGCACACTTTCTGGACATCACAATTCTGTTCGCGCGATTGCTGCTCACGGAGACACTTTGATATCGGGCTCTTATGACTGCACTGTTCGTGTTTGGAAGATTTCCAACGGAGATCTTATCCATCGTTTACAAGGCCATGCGCAGAAAGTATATTCTGTCGTCCTCGACCACGCTCGTAATCGATGCATATCAGGGTCAATGGACAACTTGGTCAAGGTATGGGACATGACAACTGGCTCCTGCTTATTTAATCTGGAAGGCCATACCTCACTCGTTGGCCTCCTCGATCTCTCTCATGACCGTCTTGTCAGCGCAGCAGCAGACAGTACACTTCGCATTTGGGACCCAGAGACTGGTCTTTGCAAGGCTACCTTGTCGGCACACACCGGAGCCATCACTTGCTTCCAGCATGATGGACAGAAGGTGATTTCAGGTTCCGACCGAACGCTCAAGATGTGGAACGTCAAAAATGGCGATTGCGTTCGTGATCTTCTCACCGACCTTAGTGGTGTGTGGCAGGTTCGATTCGATGAGAGACGATGTGTCGCGGCGGTGCAACGTAACAATTTGACGTACATCGAGGCAAGTCGCACTGCTAACCAGTACGATGGATTGAAATATTAATGACTAACAACAATAACAGGTACTCGACTTTGGCGCTTCACGTGATGGCGTGCCCGACGAGCAACGCGGCCGCCGCATTGTAGTTGATTCGCTTGGTCGTGAAATCGAGGACGTTGAGGTTGCTTCTACTACTGATGCCGCTGCCGTTACCGCGGCTGCCGCATAATATTGAACAATGTTGACTCAAATGCGTCGCTCTTAGGCACATCATCGCATTTTTTACGACTTGATCCACGAAACCACATTGTTCAACAGCAATTTTCCTTGAAGGCCGATGCTATGAAATTATGAACAAAACCATGGTGGCAACCTGCAGAATTCGATTCCTGCACACTACAATGGCAAATATCTTTTACTTGAGGCAAACTTATATTGCCATGACTGGATTGTTTTGGCAGCCTTTGGGGCAAAGTCATGACACCCTCACTACTTTTCTGGGCGTGACATGAGCGATTAATACTGGAGGTCTCTATTCTTTTTTATTCCGCGTACACCGTCACTGCATGTCATTCCGGCGGTCAACAATAGTTACATGTTTTCATGGACTCACCGGGAAAATTTTAGGGTTTTTTTTCACTTCTTGGTAAATTTTAGCGAAGCATTCAGAACGTGGCGTTCCTTGGACTCCTTTAATGATGATAACACGATAGAAACTGTTGCTTGCTTATTTGGGAGGCTAATAATTTGGGGTCGATTCAAACAGTTTCACTGAAAAGAAAACTTCTATTCTTGAATCTATTTCATCATGAGTCTCAAGTCGTTGGCCGTGTCTATGTTGTCGTGGTGTTGATATGCGTTGGCCTTCCGTTGACTTCTGTAATGTATGCAAATCGTCGTTTCCTGCATTAATGTCGTCTTCAACATGCAGCATCGGTCTTGTTATCTTATTTTTGCGCCTCTGCGCGGCATGCCCTTAATTATCATTTCCCAATTCACCACCTTCTCCTCCTTCCTTTTTTGTCCTATGATTCCTCCTCCGCCATTCCTCAACACCCTTATCAACCTCCACCCTCGTCACCCCATCCCGAATCAAATGCATAACCACCCCCAACTCCTCCACATTGCGATTCCGACTCTCATCATCAAAAAACAACATTTCCTCATACGCCAAACCCGTCCTTTTCTGCAACCGCTTGAAATGCGTCGTTTTCGTCCCCGGGTAGATTTCCATGTACTCGAACATGTTGGCCGCTTTGACGCTCTGCCCGCCGTTCGCTGAAGGCGCAATATGTAGCAGATTGAGCATATTCCGCGCTAGGTCAGGCGCGGATGTTCGCGATGCTACGCCCAGCGTGATGCCCTCTTTTCGTGCCGAGGCTAGGATGTCGGGTACCTCGCGGTAGAAAGCGAATTTGGAATTCGATGTGTCGCGCGCAGTGAGGCCGCCGTCGTTGGATCCTCGGAGGGGTGGGGAAACGTGTGTGTCGACCCAGAAGGGCCAGAGGGTGTAGTCGAGGTCGAAGACGATCATTTTCGGTAGAGGGAGGGTGTCGGTGAAGGTTGAGGGTGGGGTTATGGCTGTTGGGGGTAGAGGTACGTTTATGGGAGCGTCGTCGGCCGAGGAGGAGGAGAGTTTGTTTCGGCGCGTCATGGTTGAGATGAGGAGCAGCGTTGTGAGGAGGAAAAGGGTAGGTTTGAGAGAAATGTGTAGTCGATTTTGGGGAGGATGGTGTTGTTGGGCCAGGCGACATAAGGCTGATGGCTTCACATGTGAATCACAGAAAAGTCCTGGATGTACGTCATAATTCAAAAAAGGGTCCAGCATGTGAATGGCTTCGCAATCCACATGTAATCTATCGTCACATTTCTCTGACAGATTATTTTTCTTTTGGAAATGTGATGTTCAATGCTACCTATGACTACGTGCAGACTTGCCTCTCGTATTCAGCAGCAAAATTCTTTGTTCAGATGCTATTGAAAGCATTACCTCCATATAACACGTGCAATGGTGTCATACTTCAGATTTGTGATTGTGGCGCAAACGCAAACGACAAATCCAGCGAGTCAGAAAGGATTTGAACGCTCGGTAACCATGCAGTTCACTTCAACAAGGCCGGATTAAATTCGAATTCGGCCTCGTGGAGGACCACTGCGAGGCGCGTGTTGTAGATGTATTCCGCAGAATGCTTACCCGACTTGGCTTCGTCCTTGGCCGATCTGGCGAGGCGCGCCAGACCGACGCGGACATCATCCTCAGCTGCTTCGACCCAGTACGAGTACTCGTAAACGCCTGCACGTGGTAAGTGGGTGTCGATGAGGGGTCCAAGGAGTGGGGTCTGGGCTGTCTCACCGTGAGTAGGGAAACGTTTGTGGTAGACGGAAGGGTAGGCGGGGCGGACAGGGCCACCGGGCATGATTGCAGACGAGGTGAGATCAGTGGTTTGGTCTTTGTTGGGGATGGTCTGAGCTCCTTGAGCTGGAGGTGGGAGAGGAGCGTGGACTGAATGAGAATCAGCATCACTTTGTACGTGAACGAGCAAGAACGAGTAAATGAAAGGTCAAAGGAAAACGCGATCAAAGGCACACATCTGAGCTTTGAGAGTGGAATAGACTTACCTTCGCCTTGAGCACCAGCATGCGCGTCGCCAGCTGGAATTGGAGATGTCGCTCCATCGTGAGTGGGCATCTGGGCCATGAGAGTTTCAAGGACGTGGGCGAGACTCTCCATGTTGACGTTACCCTCGGAACCGTCATCTCCGTCAGCGTTGTTGGCGGGCGTGTCGTTGGCCATCAAGTCAGCAAGACTTTGAACGTCGCTAGCCACGGACCTAGTGTCGGAAGGAGAGTTGACAGGCACGGGAGGAGGACCAACAGTTGCGACCGAGTCGGTGGAAGTGGACGAAGCCACGGTCACAGTGCTGTTGCGGCGGGTTGGGTGACTGAACACAGTCTCTTTGGCCGCTTCAGAGGACGAAGAGATCGAGCCGTTGATGCTTTTGTTCGACATTGCTGAGCTCTTGAGGGTCGAACAGTGGAGATGTGGTTGCTTTTTTCTGTGATGGCTGACCTTCTGCTTCAACGACGCAGAAAGGTTGGTAAGTAAATCGGTTGTGATGTCAGGGCAGTGAAGGAGGAGAAAGGTGAGTAGATGGCGCGATGGGGATCCGCGTGAGAGTGACAGTGATCAAGTTTCAAGTGAAGGGAATTGTGCTAGAAGATGGTCACAGGATGCCGAAATTCAAGGTGAAGGTGCAAACGGGCCAACTTTGCGAGGCTTCAAAGGGAAGGAGCGGTTTCGGTAAAAGCTTCATTATTCTCCGCAATTGATGAATTCACTTCACATCCACAGCGCCAATTTTCCACTTGCAGTACCAGCTGCCACCCAATCCTGTGTAGGATGGAATTGCGCCACAGCTGGCACTGCAGTAATACCTTCGCCCCCAAGCTGTGCAAGTTGCTGTCCTTTTGCTGTGTATATATCTACAAACCTGTTCATATTTCCAATGACAAATTTCTGTACGCCGTCTGCCGGCTGCAATTGCCATTGTGCCCGTAATATCGTGACCCATCGCCCCGTTTGATTGTTATGAGGTATAATAGCGGATGGTTTCATCTCCTCAGGGGTAAGTTCATGCCCGGCAGACCAAGATGAACATGTCGGGAAGGAATGAATCTTCACCGTATCATCGTAACTGGCAGTTGCGATTTGACCAGCCGCATTGAAAGCAGCATGGGAGACAGACAGCCTACTTTCGTGTTCTCCAATTTGAAGTGGTCTTCTGTCGGCGCCTTTGCCAGCGATCTTGCGCAGATCCCATAGTCTCATGTGACGATCCAGCGATGCAGTGGCGACAAAATGCGGATGAGCAGGATGGAGAGAGAAGCCGCCAATCTTTTTCTCGGACAACTGAAAGATTTCTGCCTGTGATGTGTGTGTGCGTAAATCATGAATACCAAATGAGCCATCCAAAGTGGTGAAGTGTAACATATTCGGATCCAGGCGACTGATTTCAATTCCAGAAATAGGAGCATCTTCGCTTGCGTCTGCAGGAGCATAGACCTCGACCGCCTTTCCAAGGTTGAGATCCAGCTTTCGAATTGAGGAGTCGTATGAGGCAGAATAAAGCGAGTTGGGCTCGTTGGGAGCGAATTGGAATGCACTGATTGTGCGAGAATGAATCTTGAAGGTTGAGATGACAGGTTCAAAATCATCATCATCTCCATCCTCGTCTGCATCATCTCGTTCTTTCTTCACGATTTCTGGTGCAGTCTGTGATGCATCGAAAAGGCCCAAGTTTCCGAGCTTGTCCCCTGCGAAAACCAATGCCTTATCACGATCGGCATGAAATCCTAAACTGTATATCCGTTCCGGTGTAACTTTTATTCTGCTAGGCTCTGCACCTTCCCAAAGTTTCAATCCGCTCATACGCTGACGCATCTCACGCAGTTCCTTATCGTTTGTTTCTTTGATATCTTGAGCGTCAAATGTGCGTTCGCCAGGATTGGCTGGGCCAACAATTGACGGCCAGTTTCCTGCTCGATTCCATCCTTGACCGCCAACAACTGCATCGCCAAGATCGATGTCTCCACTAACGCGCAGTCGTTTAACCCGCTGTTGCTCCTGGAATGCTTCTGCCTCGGCCTCTGCTTTTTGATGCGCAACTTCGGAGTCGGCAACGATTCCTTGCAATCGGGCGGAGGATCGTCGAGGGGCAACCTCCTCCTTCACCTTTCTCTCGGCGGGTCTTTTGCGTTTCTGACTTGCGGTAGACGATGATTTGCTCTTAGCCTTAGGTCCCAATCCAGCAGTTTGGGCATCGAGTTGGAGTTGTTGAAGAAGAGCTTGATTTTTCGCGATTTTCTCCTGACGAGCAAGTTCGTACTCACTGAGCCCTGCAGATTCTTTTTTGACAGCCATTTCGAATTGGAAAACCGCAGAGTTAAGGATATTGACACAAAGAACGAGAATCGATGATGCGGGTTCAGACGCGTGACGAACGACCCGACGCGACGGCACTTTAATTAAGGTTTGCGCTTGCAAAAGCGAGTAACAACTCAAAGCACTTAACGCGAACCTCTACATTGGGATCGAGCCAAAAGCATCCAGGATCAGCAGTTTCGAGTTCGTCAGTTCGATGGACAACGAGACCTACAGCATACCCTGTCGCCCAATATGCTTGTGAGAAGTGCTTCGAAGCAACGACCGCAACTAGAACGCTTCTGCCTCCCTTTCCTCTACTCCACCCTCACGATTCGCAGAGAGCTTACAGTCATTGACCGAGGTTCGAAGCAAGATTCAGAACCACCTCGATTTCGTCGTGTTGAAGTTGGTGACCAAGATAGGCGCGGCACGAGAACTGCTGGACGGACCGCAAACCAGAGACATAGGAAGACAAGTGAAGTGACTGCAAGGTCAAACGAACGCAGCCGTGCCTCTCGTTTCAATGACCGCTTTGTTAAAAAGAATGAACAGTTGGAAAGATTTGAAACCAAACGGCCGAGAGAGGAACACATACCCTTCGATCGTCGCTCACCAGAGCAATTGAGCGATGGGGCGGATAAGAATGATTTGACGAAAACAACAATTACGCCTCGAGAGAAGAAAGCTTTCGAAAGACTGCTGAAATTGTTGCCTTCCAAAGAGAAAGAAACATCACCTAGGAGTCCTTCCGAAGTAGGAAATGGCGCCAATGCAGCACCTCTATGCGAAGCACAAGAAGACGACATCACGCGAGATGCAGCTGTACCACAGTTTTCTTCGCCAGTTCTACAACAGCTTGCATCATCAGCTATGGGGCACCAGAAAGCGCAAGACGACACAAAATCGACCGAGGAGACAATCACACCCATCTCTAGAGAGGCTCAAGAAAGTATTGCGGACATCGAGCAGAAGTTCCACCGGGCTAAGAGCGACGAGGAGCTTTGGCAGCGATTAAACACGTACATTTTGGATCCGGTTGGAGTTCTGAATTTGGATGGCGCCAAACACTCTGCACGTAGGCCTCCGAAATCTTCCAAAAAGACGACACCTCCAGCAATCGAAACAACGTCCATCACTCCTGAGCTGCTTACTGAGCACCTTCATCGCTATCTGCTTGCCTACATGCGCGAGTCAGCGCAGTCTTTTCCATCTTCACTACGTCCGCTCTCTCTTTTGTCTTGCTTGCGGAATCTTGGACCATCTACACTTGCTCTCGGTGCATCAACTGAGCTTTACAATGCTCATATGTCTGCCCTATATGCTCATTACCCTACAGATCTTGGCGCGATTACCGACATTCTCGCGGAGATGGACCACCAAGCCTATTCGTTTGATGACGAAACCCTCCGATTACTTGCCCGAATCGACAGCGAGGCGTGGCGATTTCAAAGAGGCCATGGAGGCAAAGGTATGCAAGCACTATGGACGACGGAGAGGATGTGGAGAGGTGTCAAGGCTATAAAGCGCTGGCGTGCTGTCGTTATAGAGCGCATGCAGGAGGAAGCCTTGAGACTTGCTCAGTCCGAAATAGGTGCATGAAAGAAGAATATTGTCGCCTCGGTCCCCTCTCTCAGAATAATCACATATCCTCTTTTTTGCTTGAATAGCTGGTATATTCGAATAAAAAAGACAATTCCATGTCCCAATTTGTAATTACTGTGACTGCAAATCTTTGAGCCTGCGTAGTTACTAGCTGGTATGCGACAACCCATTGCCAGCAAACAGAAAAATACAGCCTCGGCGTCGTCCGGCCACCCATCAAGAATTGAAAATGTCACATTATTTGCAAAAGACTCAATGAGACATCATGCTTACAACCATGACGTCTGGTCCAAATTCAAAGCGTCAAAAATCAAAGGCTAAGAAAAGACCGAGTTGCATGATAAGGGACAGCTGCAATAATGACAGGGCTCCAATTCAACTAAGTTGCTCCTCGCGCGCGTGAAACCCCGACAACCGACTGTGTAAGACACTTGACACCACTCACATGCGAGGATTGATTGAAATATCAGCCACTTTCCAGGCACAGGTCAAGCTTCAGCACGTACGGTGTTCCCTGGTAGTTTGTGCATAGTGTAATGGCAGTGCGTTTTGTTTATATACTCTGGATCAAATCTACTACTTTCCCTTTGTTCACAGTTAAAGCGTCCAAGTTTGTCCATCATTGCGTGTTGACCTTCAGTTCAAATTCGACTAGTTCTTATTGATCCTTCTCTTGCCGCGTTTCATGGCAAATCCAATTATAAGCCCGTTTGGGCCGGAGGATCTTGAGCAAGGTTTGAAAGAACAACGCCGCTCACGGGGTATAGGTCGTCCCGAGTTTTTCGTCCGTCCAGCATCCATCCGTTCGCCAGCAACGAACAACTTCTCCGCCCGCTGGAGCTTAGATAGAGACGATCCCGGGCCTTCTGATCATTGGAACGCATCTTCGCGGCGATCAGTCGAAGGGCCTCCTCGATCAAGGTTCAGCGAACTTTCCGACTCTTCAGCCAGGCCAGCAATTAAACCGCGCGCTCAAGGACATCAACGAGTTCAAACTCCTGTTCGAGCGGGAGCAACATCGGCTCGACGACTACAAAGCCCGCCATCTGCTCTACCTTCCGTACACTTCGATACGCCAGTCTCAAGAGACAAGTCCATTCGGTCGGTGGATGTTATGCAAGCTGCAAGTGCACTAAATTGGCACCCGAATGAGGCGGACCCGAGTAACAGATCGCTGTTATCGGATTCTCGGGAAATTTCTCACATTCCGACCTCTGCATTCGCAAAGCAGGTGTATTTCGCTGGACGCTCGAGTTTGTTGTATTGTCTCGATGATCAGAAGCGGGCCAAAGGTCGGAATCGTAAGGTTTCCCATGACGAAAAGCGAACGAAGAGCCAGAACAAAGATGTGTTGGATCTTACAACGCTACAGCATATGTCTCAATACATGCTTCAGCAGAAACTCATCGAGCAAGTCAAAACCATTAACGAGAATGGCGCGTGGATGGAGATTGGTATCCGCGAGACGCTTCATCAATATTGTAAGAACCTCGCTATTCGTCAAAAAATTGCCATTCCGCGAGAGAAATTCTGATAGTGCAATAGGTGAAACAGTCCGTGATTTAAGGTTGATGGAAAGCCTGGCGCATTCCAATGCGGAGAACAATCCATTTCTTTTAACCACGCGAAATGTCCTGCAAGCACAACTATTGGACGATGCTGGTTTGGCTGATGATGGTCTCGACTTTCGACCGATTGGTTTGGCGTCGACTTATTTTTCACCTGCAAAACGCCCGGCGTCGGCGTCAAATTCCTGGATTAAACGACTGCTCATGGCTTTCACTGGAGGCCTCGCATTGGTCGCCCCATTTGTTATAATGCTCTTCTTCGCTGGCACGTTGGCAAGGATCATAACGACCGCTGGCTTCATGTCGATCCTGTCGATTGCTCTGGCTACCAGTTCCAACTTGGCGCCAGACCGAGTGGGCTGCATCACAGCTGTCTATGCAGGACTCCTCGTCATTTTTGTTGGCACAAACCCTCCTTCATATTTCTCGAGCGCTTGACGAGACTTGGACATGTAGTTTTTGTCTCAGGTAGCTCGTGTGGTCAAGTGGGCCGAGAAGTCCTAGTCAGCGATTGACAATCAGTAGCAGTCATTCATATTGCTGCCGAATGATTGAAAGTCCCGAAATCGCCAGACGTGGTTATTAAAGTTATCTCGAAAATCATTCATAAATGCTGTCGAGGCTTGGATATTTGCCTTCCAGATAGGCGACAATTTGGGCCTCATAGACTCTCTGAAGGTCTTCCTCGGATTGTTGGGCTTTCAATGATAGTTGGTACGCATGCTTCTGGCGCAGCTCTCTCAAAGAAACACCTATAGGTGAGACTTTACGCCGGAGTTGACGATGCCCAGGGTTAATCGCAATTGCGGAGTCGACTGAAGCGAGTGAATCCGTGGAGTTTGATCCACGATCAGACAGTGTCTCGTCGGCATTTGTAACCAAACGCAGGCGAAGTTTCGAATTCGGATGATGAGCGTTAGAGAAATCCATGACGATTGACGACGTTGATGTAGCTCTGTGTTTAGGTGAATACTCAAAAATTCAGTCACACTGTAGAAATAGGCTTCATTTCGCCAGGAGGGAATACGAAGGTTCAAATATATACGACAGAAAGATACTCCTACATTCCACTCACCGTTCAGACCCGCATATGCACAAATTTGCGGGCCTCATGATGGGACAAAGAAAATACGAACAGCTAGTTGCCAACCAGGGCCTGCATTCTAAAGAGGGTGTGAAGGCAAACGACGATGGTGGCGGGTTGTCAACAAGAAAAATGTCTCGTGAGGTGCTGGCAATCGTGACCGAGGTTCAGTCTAAGCAGGGGTAGTACGAGCGTGGTGGTAAAAATGGAAGCATCTTGGGGCTGATGGACCGCGCCAGACCTAGTTGGGGGCGCGGCAGCGGACTCGAGCGACAAGCTGGAATTGAAGAGGCTGGATATATGCTACTGCCAACGGACGCATTTGACAACGTGGTTCTTGAGTACTTGGGCAATTAGCTAAAATGAAACCTTGGAGATGAAAGCCCATGTGTGTCGACAAAGAAAAAAGGGGACAGGAAAGGAGACGAGATGGCGAGTCAACGGCTGTGACCCACGCAGCCATCACGGTTGGTGGCGAGAGACGAATACGAATGCAATGCAATCCATCACAGCTCATCCTTTTTGCTCTCTCCCCACCCGAATACACCCTTCATCGCGCCGACCACACCGCCAAGAGGAGAGCCTTAAAACAGCACCCGTCAGCTTGAGCTCCTCGCTGTGACCGATTACTGCTGACCCATCGGTGGATATTTGACTCCGTCCTTTTCGACCTTTGGCTCGCAGGTGCAACGTTCAGCTTCGGGGATCTGCGAGAAGACGGTCGGCAGGTGAAGACCGCAGCCGAACCAGGTTGCCTTTTCTAATGTCGAGTGCGTCAGTAGCTGCGGCATTCATCGAGTCGTTGATGTGAGACTGATTATGCCAAGGCGCTGGTAACTTACGGCAAGTGCCACACGTAGCCTTTCTGCACATGTTTTTCTTTCCGTTGCTCAATTTAGCTCGGCGTTGAATGTGGTGATGCGGGTGATGGTATTGAAATAAACGTAGCCGCTGGGAAAGCTGAACTGCGCAGGTTTCTCGTGGCTCGTCACCTGACTTCGTCTAAATCATGATTTGCCCCCATACATGTTCAACAATAGTGGCCACCCTTTGCGTTGGCTCTGTATAGTCCGCAAAATATCACACACGATTCCATGAGCTAAGGAGGTTACCATGTAATGCGCAACACAAACGGATTAATTGTTATGCGTGATCCAAAAGTGGATGATTCGTTGGCAGAGCTCCAGGGCGACGTGAGTGGACATTCGGTTGCTGGACTAGCAGCGGGACCATCCGCTTTCTTGAAGCTTCAAAAAAATATTGTAGAAAGCCCCCGTTCTGTCAAGCTATCTGGAACAAAGAATTAGATTCGAAATGCCTGGAGTCAAGCGCCAATTAGCGGAAACTGGAGATGATGTCCATGCCTCACGGAAACGGCGTGTCCAATATAGTGAAGCCGACGCTCAATTGGCTACCATCTACAACGAGCTTGCAGACGAAGCCCAAGCCGTAAGGCTCAAAGCAGCTGGATCCTTGCTGAAAATCCTATCAAAGAAATCACCTAGCCAGACTCAGCAAGTGGATGGAGCTTTAACAAGACTGATCAAGGGACTTTGCAGTGGCCGAAAAGCTGCCCGTTTGGGATTTTCGGTGGCCTTGTCGGAAGTTTTGCGCCTGGCCTTTGATCTCGCATACAATGGAGACGCTACCGAGTTCCGTCTGGGAAATGTGACGGAAAAGGTGGCAAAGCTTACACAAGTCGAAGGCAACGTAAGTGGGCAAGAAAAGCGAGAGCACTCTCTGGGGCAAAGGTTTGCTTTTCAAGCCATCCTGCAAAGTAACGTCGTTTCGCTCAAGGGCCTTTCAGATAACGACTGGGAGGACTTGTTGTCAAGAATCGCAGATTTGGCAACTCAAAAGCCATGGCTTCGTACTGAGTGCGGTGCGATGCTTTACGAATATTTGTCTACGGCTGATGGCAAGCGCGTTGGGAAAAAGCAGGTGCAAATGATTGTTAAATGTCTTCAGCAGCGAAATCTTCTTAAAACACCTGAAGGCGTGGCAATATGGCTTTTGCTTTCTGAACGCTTCCCCAAAGCCGAACTTCCAAAAGGAGTGTGGGACGAAAACGATCCGCTCTGCTCAAGTGAGCGTACCCGGCTGAAGAAAGTGTTGCACGGAACCATGAATGAAAATGAGGACGGCCCTGGTGGCCAAACTGGATCTCGACAAGCACAGCCGAGTTTTGCTTGGAAAGTGATTTTCTCTCAGCTATATACCCGCAAACAACAGGCTTTCGAGAGCTTCTGGGACGAAGCCGTGGAGAATGGCTTGTTCTCCGCCTCTTCATCTACCGAACGCAAGGCTATGGGACTTCAAATCGTTTCCATTGCCCTTGCCACAGCTCCAACGTCTTTGCTCAAAAGTGTTTTACGACGAAACATTGTGCACTGCATTATCAACCAGCGCGCAGACACCGGACGTTATCTTTTTGAGGCTGCAAAGGTCACCTTGAACCAAGTGGTCGTCAGAGCAAAGGCTGATCAGAATCCAAATGCCGGCAAAATCCTTGTGGGTGCTTTATTTGACGTCGGTGGCATGAATTTTGATCACTCAACCAAGACCAAAACCATCGAGACTATTCTTCATCAAGCAGAGGGTTTGGCATTGGTTCAGATCGTGTCATTCCTCCAAAGCATCATAATCTCTCCAGGATCAACGGAATCCAAGGAAATAGAGACACGAAGACGCTCGGCCGCTGATTTGTTGTTGACGCTTTTCCGGTCGCACCAAGAGCCAGCTCAGCTTTTTACGGAAGGTTCTGGATTGCAACTTATGCCCTGGTTGGACGCACTCTTGGCCAGTCTTGTTACCCTTGCTTATTGTGAGCATGAATCAACAGCGACTTCGCCTGTACTCACATCCGCAACAGTTTCACTCCTTCGCACAAGATTGTCGTCTTGTCTTGGAAGCATCTTGCAACACTCAGTCGAAGGGTCAATCAGCGCTGTTGCTTTTATTTTGAAAAAACTCCGAAGCTCACAGACATTTCTGCAAAGCTCCGGTTCGAAGGAGACCCGCAAGGCATTGAAACAAGCGAACAAGCAGTTTGACGACGCTGGTAAGGTCGCCAAATCGGACACGGGTGCGAAGAAATCCACTGCACAGGCTTACCAGCTACTCTTTGGTTTGTCTATTCTCCAAGTGTACAACGAAGAACCAGAGGCGGCAGAGTTGCTCGAGGATCTGGGAGCTAGCTACAGTGCTTGGCAGCAAGGTGGCGATGCTACATCAATGGTCATTGAGATTCTCCTGTCTTTTATCGCCAAGCCATCAGCTTTGTTTCGCAAATTGGGAGAACAAGTCTTCTCGACATTTTCTGCCGAACTCACCCCGGAGAGCATGCAGTCATTGCTTGATATTCTCACGCAAAAGGAAAGCTTGAGCGGTCAACAAGAACTTTTCAAAAACGGTGAGGAACCCGAGGCCAATGGAGATGAAATTGACGAGGACGACGAAGAGGACGATGATGCAGGCGACGCAATTGATGTCGAGGACGAATCCGACGTAGAGCTTGTCAACGGTGAAATCATGAGCGGACCAGGTGCCGAAGGAAGCGACGATGAAGATGAAGAAGATGAAGATGACGAATCCTCGGAAAGCGACTCGAGTGCAGATTCTGACGAGGACGACGAGGAGGACGAGGACGAGAACGAAGAGGATGAGGAAACGATTTTCGATCGCAAGCTAGCAGAAGCTTTGGGAACAGCCGGCATGGAGAACGATTCCGACGATGATGGCTCCGACATGGACGATGACCAGATGATGGAACTCGAGCCTCACCTCGCCAGCATCTTCAGAGAACGCAGCAAGCAAACGGGCAAAAAGCAAGAAAGCAAAGACGCCAAGGAAAACATCATCAACTTCAAGAACAGAGTTTTGGACTTGCTCAACATTTACGTAAAGCGTCAACACGACAATGTTCTGGCTCTTGACCTCGTGCACCCTTTGACCATGGTCGTTCGCACCACGACCAGCAAGCCTACTGCCGAGAAAGCCTTTGCCGTCTTGAAACAATACTTTGAATCGTGCAATAAGTCCAAGAACTTGCCTGTCCTGGAAGATGAGGAAGCTGGTCTCAAACTCCTGGAAGTTTTGCATGCGGAGATGAAGCTCGATGGCTCCAAGCTACATGCCAATGCCTGCAGCCGTGCCAGTTTATTCTTAAGCAAAGTCCTCGTGGCGATGGACGCAGAGCATTTCAAGAAGATTGCAAGCATGTATGCTGAGCTGCAGAGCGAATGGTACCTTGATGCCAAGTCCAAGGTCCAAGGAAGCATCTTTACAGAATGGACTAGCTGGGCTCTCGCGACACGCAAACAAAAATGATTGAAGGTGCTGGGCGATGGAATTGCGTATGTATCATACTCATTGCAACATCTTACATATCTACTACTTAATCAAAGTTCATTTTGTCATGCAAAGCTTCAGTCTCACCAATTCGTAGCCCCGCCCAGGATCTGGACCTCTTACGATGCACGCCATTGCTGCAACTCCTCGGTGGAGATATGGCGAAGCTTGTTGATAGCCGGCGTCTCACCTGTAACAGCACCCTTGGCCACATCAATCGCCGCAGTGACAATATTCTTACGACTGATAGAATACTGCACCGTCGAAGCCTTGACCTTGATCACCGCAATCCGCGGATCTTCAGGCCCACCATCATGCTTTCCATCACCAAGATCCCCAAGCCACGCCTTGAGAGCCGGACTATAATACTTGCGAACCTGTTCACGGTCCGTTTCCACCGCCGCAGTACCAGAAATCGACGCCCACTCGCCAGAACTATTCAGAAACCCGAGATTCACCGACGAATTCGCGTCCAAATCGTCCGTCTTGCCGGATTCGGTATTGGAGTGGAAAATGAGATCGACGCCATTGCCTTCCTACGTCATTGTCAGCATACTGTTGTTGTTGTGGTTGAGGATGGCACGTCAGAGTTCGAGGTCGTACTTTTGCCGCTAGAGCCATGCATCGGCTGGCGAGAAGACCGTCGCTGGTTCGGGTTGTGAACATGCAGAATTTGGCTCGGTCGATGAACGTTCCCAGATCTTCGACTTTTTCCTTCAATGAAGGTTCTTGGGTGTTCTTTTGGGTATATGGGTCGGCGGCTTGCGAGCCGGTGGACCTGTTGCTGTACGACATTGCGGTGGAGGTTGACACGTCTAGTCTTTGATTTGAGTGTGATGTTTGGATTTGGTAGGAAGATCTGGTGATTGAAGAATCAGCCCACAATGTCGAATGTTGACGTGCTTGAGTCCGGAAGCCAACGAGGCGAGCAGACGATGATGCAAACGGCGTGCATGACATCCTTGCCCACGCCATAGAGGAAGGAAACATCAGGAGAAACTCACCAGCTAAATCTCTCAAAGAAGTGATAAAAGCGTTTGATTTGAGAAGAGACGAGAGAAGTAATGTCGACATACATTGGACTATCACAGTATATAAATGGCTATACCCCTCACATACTCGTCCATCAACATCAGTGATTGCCCCACAAACACGGCTTTCATGACGGTATCATGACGCTGCGAGATCGTGGGAATTCGCCCGCAGACCTGCATCGGCCTTTTTTCTGGCGCTTCACGTCTACGGAGTTCTTTGGCTGCATCTTGCCGACGCCAGATGGTAAAATGGACCTTGATTCGTCGTGGATGGTGTGGCCCCGGTGGAAGATGCTTGCCACAGTGTGGCTTCTAGTCACTGCAAGACAATAACTCTCTGAGACGTGTATGCACCACTTCAATAACCATCAAGGATTGGACACAACGTGATTATTCAACGTAGGTCTACGAGGTGATCAAACTTGCCGTTGCCATTGATCGATGACATTACGTCATCAATCGATGTCGAGATGAGAAACGTATTCTGCACCACGAAGAACATAGAGTTGGAGATTCAATACGGTTTTCATACAGTTTTCAACGCATACAAAGTAAATGCTTCTTTTGCCATCGTTTTAGATCAGTGAGCCTAGTAGCAATCAAGGACGCCACATGCTACACCGATCAGTCAGGACCCAATGTACAATCTGGCGGCATATGCCCATGCCTCCTCGCATGAAATGATGTCAATGTCGACAATCTACTTCTTCTGGAGCTTCTCAACCTCCTCGCGAGTCTTGGCCAAATCAGCCTCATGGTCGGCAATCTTCTTCTTGAGGGCAGCGAGCTTCTCAGCCTCCTGCCTCTTGACGTAGTGGTCCTCGTTGGCCTTTTCACGCTTGGTGAAGGCGTCGCTTTGGGCAGCTCCGCCAGAGCGAGGCGCACCAGTGTCACCACCGGCCATTTGACGGGTGGAAACGGAAAATGCGCGAGCGTTGCTGGCGAGGCGTGGAAGCTGGCGAGAGATGCGGGCGAGAGACATGTTGATAGTCTGTTGAAGCTGTGATGGAAGAGCGACGGTCAGTATCGGTGATGTTTGAATCTACAGCAGCTGGATAACGAAAGTACGTACTGTGATGAACAGGATGGACGTCGTGAATGATGGAGGATGTGAATGCGTACGTGGAGAGCTGTCGAGCACTCGTTAACGTTGTCATTGCATTGCCAGGTACCCGCCCCAGCTTGGTTAGCCTCGTCCGGAGACGGCGCCAGGCGGGTGAGGCAAGTTAGCCGAAGCCGAAAGCCTCCGAGGTGACGAGGGAATTGACGAGGCGGCGAACGAACGTCATATCTAGTCCATCTATTGCCGTCTCAACCACGAGCCTTGGGTCTAGCACTACATGTAAATATCAGACTTCATCCTCACCTCCACAATCCCATTCACTTCCCCTCGGCGCTTCCCCCTGTAGCTTCGCCGAACACGTCTTTTCTCGGTGAGTTTCTCCCAATACGGCAAGCTTCTGCATGTATTCTTGCCCGTTGAGGGGCATTGGTGGGGCAGTGGGAGGATGGGCAGCCAGTTGAGCCACGCCTCGATTCACGCCCCGTGCAAACAGCTGCGAGAGCTCAGAAACACGCAATCCTTCTCGTCTGGAATCAATTCTGCTTTGCTCTGCTCTACTCTGCTCTGCTCGTCCCCGTCTTCATTGCCATACATTGTCCACGTTGGCTGTTGTTGCCCGCTCCTTCGGCCTTGCCCTCGACACCGCTTCTTTCCTGCTTGCTAAGCTGCTTCTGTTGACCGCTGACAATCCCGCCTTCCTCGCAACAGCCACCAAACATCCCTCCCACCTTTGAGCGGCCTCCAGCGCACCCTCATACTACTGCTGTCTCGCCAATCGCATACGGCGAGCTTCTTCTCGATTTCAACCTTCACATCTACACCATCTTTCGGACACAATGGTCGGATTGGGACCTCGCAGGCAGCCAAGCCGTAAAGGCTCCATGGCCGATGTGCCACACGATCTAAAGCAAGAGATTCAGCGATTGGAGGAGCTCTTCACCGTTGACACTGCTAAGCTCAAGGCCATCACCGACCACTTCATCTCCGAATTGCAAAAGGGTCTTTCCAAGGAAGGTGGCAGCATTCCCATGAACCCAACATGGTGCATGGGCTTCCCTACCGGCCATGAAACCGGCACCTTCCTTGCTCTTGACATGGGCGGCACCAACCTACGTGTTTGTGAGATAACTCTCCCAGAAGAAAAAGGCGAGTTCGACATTATCCAGTCAAAGTACCGCATGCCAGAGGAACTCAAGAGCGGCACTGCCGAAGAGCTCTGGGGTTACATTGCCGACTGCCTGCAGCAGTTCATCGAATACCACCACGAGGAGGAGAAGCTGGATAAGATTCCACTTGGTTTCACCTTTTCATACCCAGCTAGCCAGGACTACATCGATCACGGTGTGCTCCAGCGCTGGACCAAGGGCTTTGATATTGATGGTGTCGAGGGCCACGACGTTGTCCCACCATTCGAAAAAGCTCTTGAAGAACGTGGTGTTCCCATCAAGCTCACTGCTCTGATCAACGACACAACCGGTACCCTGATTGCTAGCAGCTACACGGATTCCGAGATGAAGATTGGATGCATCTTTGGCACTGGTTGCAACGCTGCCTACATGGAGACATGTGGCAACATTCCAAAGCTTGAGCACATGAAACTTGACCCAAACCAGGAGATTGCCATCAACTGCGAATGGGGTGCCTTTGACAACGAGCACAAGATTCTCCCGCGCACACCGTATGATATCATCATCGACAAGGATTCTCCTCGCCCCGGTCAACAAGCTTTTGAGAAAATGATTGCTGGTCTCTATCTTGGTGAACTCTTCCGTTTGGTGCTTGTCGATCTCCACGAAAGCAAGAACGTCAAGTTCTTTGAGGGTCAGGACATCTCGGCTCTGCAGAAGCCTTACTCTATCGACGCATCGGTTCTGTCAGATATCGAGAACGATCCTTATGAGAACTTGCAGGAGACTGCTGATAACTTCAAAAAGATCTTCAACATCACACCTACCAAACCCGAGCTCGAGCTCATCCGCCGGCTTACTGAGCTGATCGGAACGCGCAGCGCCAGACTTAGTGCTTGTGGTGTTGGTGCGATCTGCAAAAAGAAGGGTTACAAGACTGCCCACGTTGGTGCTGACGGAAGCGTATTTAACAAGTACCCCCACTTCAAGGTAAGACGCCTTTCTCTTTGTTCGGCCGTGAATCATACTAACCAGACCATTCTAGGCCCGTGGTGCTCAAGCACTCAAGGAGATCCTTGACTGGGAGACTGGTCGCGATGGTAAGGCACTCGGCAAGGGCCACGATCCAGTGGAGATTATGCCTGCTGAGGACGGTTCCGGTGTGGGTGCTGCCCTTATTGCCGCTCTAACACTCAAACGTGTGCAAGAGGGCAAACTCATGGGTATCCGTGACCCTGAATCCATGCTCAAGAACTTTGGTGGTCAGAAGTAGTATCGGCCATAAAAGGACTGCGCAAGCACCAGGTCTAGACGGCGTGAGGACGCTTACTCTCCTAGAAAACCGTCAATTGAACGGACAGGCGTTCAAAATGAATACAAAGTATTTTATGACTCCTACATTAAACTGCTTTTCTAGTAATTTTGTCAAGGGAAACGTAGAGCAGATGCGTAACGAAAAATAGACAATTAAGGGGTGTTGAATACGTGTATAGTAGCATTGGCATACTTTTTTTACCAATAGTACATTTCAGTCATACTGGTTATCTCGTAAGTAGTCAATTCAGCACCCTCCTCCTCCAACGGCCCCTCCAGCCGCTGCTCTGCCGTCCCACTACTCCCTGCACGACGAAGCTCATCCTGAACAGTAAAAATAACAATCAAAACCACCAACTCCAACCCCTGATCAACCTGCGGCAGGAACATCAATATTCGCCTCTCCTCCAGACCTCGCACGCGATCCCGACCTAAACACCCTCAACACACGTCCTTTATGCGCCTCAAACCCTCCCTCCCTCAATTTATAAACCCGACTCCCCAACCCCCTCGCCCCGAGCCCTTGATCGCGCATCGTCTTCCACGTATACACTCTCTCACGACACGCAAACTCAAACCGTCCGTCTCAAGCCGTAAACTCCGACTCTCCGCCCACGCCCACGCGTGCGCTTCGAGACGTCCTGGATCACCCCACTGTTGAGAGTTGAATCCGTGCGACAAGGCACGTTTCTTCGCTATGGCTTTTAACGGCCTGCTTTTCGCCAGTGTCGTCGTGAGAATCACGATCGGTGATGAGAAGGCTTTGGTGCGCATGTGGTTGTATAGCACGCTTTGACCGGTTTTGTACATCGGTGATGTGGGAGGGTGATGGGCTCCGGGTTTATTCTATGGGTGAATTTATATCGTTTGTATATGGTTAGAGGGTGTTGGGTAGGAGGAGGCATTGTGGTTGTTTGTGAGAGTGGCATGGTGATTGTGAAGTTTGATGAGGAAAGGGAGTTCTACGAGATGGCTGTGTTGGATACTTATCGGCTTGAGAGCGCGACATGACAGACGTTGTTCAGCTCTTGTTGATCGACGAGGTCATGTCGAGACGCAGGTTTCCAGCCAAAATGGCCGTGACGTCGAAGGAAAGATATCCCCTCGGTCTAGTTGATTCGACCAATCCTGGCGTCGCTTGCACTTTCGGCTTCGTTCGGCCGCCATTCACATCGGCGTTTGTGGCGGCTCGTCGTAGCAACTACCGATCATATTCAGACCCGGTCGATTCGCTCGGATCTCGTGCTACAGAGAATCCTATGCCGTTCAAACTAATGTCGATCGGTTCGAGGGGCTCGAGGTCTACTTTCCGGTACGATTTTCAAATCGCTGCTTCTCACCGCCGAGTGATTGAAGCCTGGGCGTGGTAAGAGACGAGAAATGGCCTTAACTATGGGCAGGTTGACGACAGGCCAGAGACTAGGGAAGTTACATCAACGAACATGTCACGATACAAGGCAACAAACCAAGGCAGGGAGCCTGGTCTTATCACAGGAACAAGACCGCAAGCAGTCTAGGAAGAATGAAACAGCTCATCATCTCAGTAGAGAAAATGTCAGAAGGTTGATTCAGAGACGCTTGCATTTGATGTCTATTGACAATTGCAGGGCGCCTCTCAGCTACCACGCTGAAGACGTGTGTGTGGTATCTCGTAACGCATTCCCACCTCATCATCACCCTTTTTTCCCAAACTCCAAACTCTTTGCTCAGTCGCTTGGCTGGGTGTGATGGTAACCTTGACGCCTGCAAATGCAATGTGCCTGCACAAAAGCTTTTGGGGCGCTTATGCGACGAGCTGGCAGACACCACCGGCCTCCTTGATCTTGCGCTCGGCGTCCTTGCTGAAGTAGCGGGCACGAACGATGAGAGGAACGGCTGGGAGACGACCCTTTCCGAGGACCTTGCTGTATCCGAGGGAGAGGAGGTCGAGGACTGGGGCGGTGCCAGAGGCCTTGTTAGCCTCGAACTTCTCACGCTGCTCGGCTGGGACGAGAGACCAGAGCTGTGAAAATTCCGTTAGTCTCCATTCTTTCGCGCAGAATATTTGAATGTCCAACATACCTTGTCGAGGTTGACAACTGGCTTCCAGAACTGGTTCTGGAGCTTGTGGAAGTATCGCATACCGACCTTACCGAAGTAACCCGGGTGATACTTGTCGATGTTGGTACGGTGGTGGTGTTGACCACCAGCCATACCACGACCACCGGGATTCTTGCGGTGCTTGCCGACACGACCGTGACCGGCCGAGACGTGGCCACGACTGTAGTAAAATTGTTAGTTGTGGGCTTGGAGTAGGTAATCCGCACGCGGTCGGCGGCGCCATTTGAACGACAATCGATATTCGCATGCGACTGGATGTTGTGGTTGAACGTACTGCTTTCTGGTCTGGGTCTTGCGAGTAGGCATTTTTGCGTATTGACTTTGCGCTGCTAGAATCAAAGAGCAAATCTGAAGAACAAAATCAGCCGAAGTGGAAGTGTGGTAGACTGCGCTAGCGAGCCGAAGACTTGGCGCAAATAAATCACGTGATGCAATGATTTCAAACATCTATCGACGAATTATCAAACTACAATTTACAGATCTACCTGTTGAAAATGCAGCTGGCTAATTTACTCATGATAATTTCTCTAGGCAGCATATTTTTCCAAATTGCCAGCCTTGGAGACGTGGGAGCAAATCTGCGAAGAAACAGCAGCTCCGTCCATGCCAACTTGATCCATCGCGCCAATGCTCAAAGCTTTGCACATCCAAAGAAAGTACGATGCGTCGTGGAATCCCAGATTTTCCATTACCACCACGAAGATACTTGACGTGTATTTCGCGATTGCTTTAGCGCCCTGTTCAGCCGTCAAAGGAGCGCTGAGACTGCACAAAATATTGCTGATCAGTGGACCATTGAGCAAAATGCCGTTGAGAGAGTCGACAGTCTCGTTTGCGTGTGCACACAGTTCGTTAACTTGCAAGTCATTAATTGATGCCGAACCACGAATCTGAGCGTAAAGATTGCTGGCTTGGTTCTTGTAAATATTGGAAGCATTGACTGGTACTTCTGGAGCCGCGAACGCAAGTGGTTTCTGGGGTTTGTTTGCTGCTGCACAAATGGCCATCATAACGTTCTGACCGTCGAGCTTGAATTTGTCGAGCTTGACAAACGGCATGAGATCACATAGCGATGCAAGAGATGTCGTGTCGTTGGGGGTGAAAGAGTTTAGCAGTTGGGTGATAAAGAGTTGAGTACTGAAGTCGATGATGTGTGGAACGGCTGCAGCAGGACTGATATTCGCGTCTTTGACCTGGCAAATGGGCTCCTTGATGTTGTCAGGCATGAGACCTTCTTTGGACCATTGGTAATGGCCTGTCTCGGCGATGTTGTTGCAGATGCTGTCAAGCTGATTGTTGTTGGGAGCGGCACCAGCAATCTGCCAACCGAAGAGGTAAGAGAGATTGCCCATAGCCTCGATGAATTGTGGCGAAGTGTTGATGTTGATTTCGTCGATTCCGTTTCCTGTTTCGTTTGGTCAGTCACTTACAGGATATACAAAGGAAAGAATCATCACAACATACCCTTGACTTGAACAGCTTTCTCATTACAGCTGGCACCCGGAACGCTGCAGAAGCCGATAGTACCGCCTCCCACAAACTCGTCGCTGTCTCCAGGCTCGGATTTGTGGGTCTTGTGAACAGCTGCAGAGAGCGCGATTGGAAGAACCATGGCCAACATGGCCGCAATGAAGTTGTGAGACTTCATGTTGGAAGTTGAACAACGATGCTTTCAAATTGCTGTCTGAAGTGGCGATTCGACGTGGTGTTTGGAGACTTGAAGGTTGTTGCAACGAGCGTCAAAGGAAGGAGCGTGGATGAAGTTGGCAACAACCAATGAGTGACGGAGACGACCAGCGAAGTATCGTGAGTGAGTGACGGAAACGACCAGCGAAGTACCGTGAGTGAGTGCCTGCAAGAAAATAGTGGCTTCCGTCAAGTGGCGAGTATGGGGAGACGTGATCAAGTGTTTGTGCTACGTGTTGGTTTCGCAAGATGTGGTAAACAAGCGACTGAGGCAACTGATGGAGATGAGGTGACACGAAATCATGTCAATCAAGCAAAGGCATTGTAGGGTAAAGTGAAGTCGAAACTTGACATTCCATTACCAGATTCTGCATTCCAGATTCTGCATTCCAATCAAGGCAGGGGAATTCGGTAAAGTTACCGTTTTGTCAAACGCCTCCTTTGAGGAGGCTAATACATATAAAATATTTACACTCTACTACAATTGTCCGTCTTTTCGAAGAGTCGACTCAGCGGTCCACTTGGGGCCAGTCAAGCTAGTCAGCCCTGTCATTGGCTCACAAGACTCTCTCTTGCTCAATGGACCAGGCGCAGGGATAGCAGCACCCTTTGCGGCATATCCTGGACCACCCAACTTGAGCTTCTTGCCATCAACCTCGCGTGCCTCCACATCCTCTTGTGTGCCGACAAGACCAGGGGCCATTCCTCCGGCGCCAGTCTTTTGAGCAGCATCTTTCAGGGCCGAGAGCAGCGATTTGGTGGTTTCGGGGGTCAAATCCTCGTAGAAATCGTCGTTGATCTGGACCATGGGGGCATTGGCGCAGGCACCAAGGCATTCAACTTCGGTGAGGGTAAAGAGCTTGTCATCGGTGGTTTGACCGTGGTGGATGCCGAGCTGTTCCTCAATGGCCTTCATGATGCCATCACTTCCACGAAGCTGGCAAGGTGTCTGTAGTTTTAGATTAGCACCGTATTCGCAGACTTGTGTCCTAGTAAACTTTGCATACCGTTGTGCAGCATTGGACGTGAAACTTTCCGACCGGGTTGCGGTTGTACATGGTGTAAAAGGTCGCGACTTCATAAACTCTCATCGGAGGCATCTCTAGTATCCGCGCAACCTCATTCATGACGCTGATACTTGTGAAACCATGTTGGCGCTGTCCGAGATCCAACAGAGGCATGACCGCGGCCTTCTTGTACTGGCTTGGGTATCTGCTCAGGACCTCTTGAATGAGCTTCTCGTTCTGGGCATTGAATTTAAAGGGAATCGAAGCATTGTTCTCGGGTGTATCGCGGTGCTAGATGGTTGTGAGCGAGTGTTGCCGGTGGCGTGGTATGGCGGAAGATGGACATACGACATTGAGGTTGTCACTTCGCACAGCTGCAGAGACCTGGAAAGAGCGCTGTTGGAATCGGGCAGGGCTTCTGACGGCTCGCGCAGCATTTCGGAGCGCCCAGGGTGCGAGTTTGGAGGCCATTGTGAGTGGTGGTGGGAGGCAATGGAGACACAGAGTTTCTCCTGCTGAAGAAGCGACGGCGGATTGACGTTCAAGATGTTCGTGGCGTCCAACTCAGTCAGCCAATCACAATCAGCCAATTTGACGGGCACGACGACACGACTTTCTACTATTAATGTTCGATTCATCAACACCAAGAAACATATCAACAATTGTTGTAATACGTCTCAAACAACCGGCATCAGCGTCATGAAACAAGGGATTCTCTAATTGCTTGCATTCCTCGTTGACACTGCCGACTAATTGCTCAAAGATTGGCTCGCTCATCGCGAACGACAACACCATGCTCGCCACTTCGGCTCTTATCTCTCAAGACACGACGAAGAATCTTACCACTGGCACTCTTTGGAATAACATCAATGAACTCAATCTCCTTCACAACCTTGTAACGCACCTTCTTCTCTTTCACATACTTGATCAATTCTCGTCCAACCTCTTGCCCCTCTTTTTGGCCAGGTTTAAGCACGACGTATGCCTTGGGTACTTCACCACTATAGTCGTCGTTGATACCCAGTACAGCCACATCTTCCACCTTATCGTGGCCGAGGAGAAGATCTTCGAGCTCTGCTGGTGCAACACCAATGCCCTTGACTTTGATCATTTCCTTCAAACGATCGACAATAGTGATAACGCCTTGTTCATCAATACTGCCTGAGTCGCCGGTGTGGAGGAAACCATCCGCATCAAACGTCTCTCGGGTTGCTTTTTCGTTGTTGAGGTAACCCATCACAATTTGAGGGCCCTTTGCCCAAATCTCTCCCGGCTCGCCAACACCCGCCTCCGTCCCGTCTTCTTTCATGATCTTGACGGTCGTGCTAGCACAGATGGTTCCAACTGCATGTGCATACTTGTAGTCATAGAATTCCGGCGGATGAGCTGTAATGCACGAACACGATTCCGTCATTCCGTAGCCTTGCTTAAAACCCGTTTGTGGGAATTTCTTCTTCAGTAACTGGATGATTTCCTCGCTCAGCGGCGCTGCACCACTGGAGAATCGTCTCAAATGACTCAAGTCGTATTTATCCACGATAGGATCTCGCACCATACGGATCAGAATCGGCGGTACGAGCAGCATTTCTTTGATATGATACTCAACCACAGTGTCCAACATGGATTTCATGTCAAAAGCAGGAAGCATAATCACTTTAGCGTTGATCAGAGCCGGCAAATGAAGAGCATGAACGAGCCCAGTGATGTGGAAACTAGGCAACACGGCCAGAATTTGAGTGAGATCTCGCGGGGTGATTTGCATAATCTGCAAGCACTGTGCAATGACATTCTGATGTGCAATCATGACCTGATTCAATTAGCAACCGAAGACAATGACCATTCCATTTATACGCACCGCTTTGGGAAGACCGGTCGTTCCGCTGCTAAAGGAGAGAAATCCACAAACATCAAAATTCGTCTTGCCTTTTGGAATAGTCCAACACGGAACCTGTTGACTTTCCTTCTTACCCATCTCAATCAGGTCCTTGACAGTGGTATATCCAGCCAATTCACCCTCCAGCAAAAAGATGTTTTTCTCAGGAATACCCGCACTCTTCGCCGCCTCAGCAGCAACAGCCATACTACTCGGATGCGTCATCAGAAATTTTGCATCGGCAGTTTGCAAAGCATAAGTCATTTCTTCGACATTATACGCCGGACTCGCCCCAGAAATCCTACCCCCGACACGAAGCGTGGCGTGCATAGCAACAGGATACCAAATTGTATTTTGGCTGAACAAAGCCACCGTCTCGCCTTCACGGAGACCGTATTTCTTCACCAGCGCGGTGGAGAGATGTGTAGCGACTTCTTTGACTTGCCGCCAATTGAGCTGTTCTTTAGTAAAGGCATTTAAATACCCGCCGAGTTCGTGTTCGGGAAATCGCGCTATGGGCGAATATGTCGGGTGCTCGAAAAGCCATTGCCAGGTCGTGATATCACGCGGAACTGTTGATTGTCAAGTTAGAAAATGAGCGGTAGATTCTACAGAAAGAAGATACGAACGCAATATATCGTTCTGTAAACTCTTAAACGGCATCGTCGATGACGTAAATTGGAACACTCCAATCTAACAATATATCTTGGAGAAGAACAAAAGTCAATCACAGACAGAACTAGAAAACAAACTTCTCCTCTCTCAAAACTACAACTCCTCTGATCCGCAGGCCAAACCGAACATCCTCGGAAGGCTTTAACGAGGATAACGAGGATGATGCGGGGAACCTGAGGGGGCTTGACGCCCCCCATTGGTTCCAATTTAGTTGTGCTTTGCGTAGCGTGTGTAGCGGTGGGCTTTTCGGATCCGAGACGAACATCAACAGTAAACACCATTCATGTGTATGTGCATATGCATACGCACATGCATGAGCTTTTCGAATAACCCTTCATTCAGCTCTTGAACCTCGGCCATACCTGCTTCATATAGCCGTGAAGCCCAGCGTAGAACCGACAACTAAGTAAAAGCATATTCCCTCTTCATATCACCCTTCCTACCATCTTTCATCTCATCGACTACTCTGCTCTCAACATCAAAAATGACCACGTCACCGACGACCAAAATCGCCATAATAGGCGCAGGAACAATCGGACTCTCATTAACAGCGCTTCACTTAGTCCAAAACCCAACCTGCCAAATCGCAATCCACGACCCACGACCAGATTTACAAAGCTACATCACCACTCATCTCCCAACCTACTTACCTCAAGTCGACAAAGCAACATACCAAACACGCATATCACTAGTCTCAGATCTATCCAGCGCCGTCAAAAACGCAACGATAATCCAAGAACAAGGGCCGGAAGAAACGGGTTTCAAACAGAGGATATGGGCGCAAATCGAAGGGTATGCGCCGCCAAACGCGTTGTTCTGGTCGAGTACATCGGGGATTCCGGCTAGTGAGCAGAATCGCGAGATGAAGGACAAAAGTCGACTGGTGGTTGTGCATCCGTATAATCCACCGCATGTGATGCCTTTATTGGAAGTGGTGCCTGCGCCGTCGACGTCGGCGGATGTGGTGGAGCGTACGTTGGAGTATTGGCGTACGTTGGGCCGGACTCCTGTTGTGGTGCGGAAGGAATGTACTGGTTTCGTGGCGAATCGATTAGCGTTTGCTTTGTTTCGAGAGGCTTGCAGTCTAGTTGCTCAAGATGTTGTTAGTGTCGAAGATTTGGATGCCATAGTCAGTGCCTCGATGGGTCCGCGCTGGTCTGTAGCAGGGCCGTTCAAATCTTACCATGCTGGGGGTGGGGAAGGTGGACTAAAGAGCTTCATGGAGAAAATCGGAGGAACTGTTCAGGCATGCTGGAGCGCCAGTGATGAGGATGTGAAAAGGGAAGGTATTGAAGTAGGTAACGCATGGCAAGACAAAATTTGCCGCCAGGCTAATGAGAGCTATGGCGTGGTCGATACAAGCACGAGAGACGAAACGACCAAAAAGGTTTTAAATGTTGTTGGTCATTAATAAAAATGTTAAATATTCTACAGGAAATCCACGACGCTTGCCAGTCAATTTCAATCGACTCCAACGACGCCAATTCGAATGCTTGATGCAATCGAGATGAGGTAGGGACAGATGCACTCTCAACATCAATCAGCTGTGGGTTTATCGAGGCGCTTTGTCACAGCTGTTACAACTCCACTGGCATCTGTGAGTGTCTCAACGACCTTCTAAGCCGCAATCGTGGTTGTGATCTGACGAGTCACGCTTCCAGAGGTAGCGGATGACAGGTCGGAAAGAGAGAGCGTAGCCGTGATTTGAGACGAAGCAGCAGCGGTGGACGAAGTAGAGCCAACACTCGAAGAAGATACGTCATCAATATAGCCGCACCACTTCCAACACTTCCAACTACGAGCCTTTTTGCTGAAATCGATGAGAGGGTTGGAGAGATCTGAATAACCTGGCCACACAATAGGGTCGGAGATATCACCAGTGCAGTGTTCTTCGCTATAGGTTTGTCAGAAACTAGATGACAAAACACCATCGACTGTAATAGCTTACGAGTACAGGAAACACGTCACACCCTTTGGTGGTCCCGCTGAAGTGACGTTGCCTGTCAGACCTTCAGGAAGCGTATTGCCTGTAAAGAAAATAAATCAGCCAGCCAGCCAGCACCTGCCGAGGACGAAAAGTAAACTTACCGCAGTAGGTCGGCACAGCACACAAGTTTGCAGCTTGGCCTTGCCAGTTGACTTCATTGGTCATGTACATGCAGATAGGAGTAGGTTGCCACTCATCACGGCGTGCAGGAGCTTGAGAAGCAAGCGCAGCAGAGCTGGCTAGCAACAAAACTGAGGTGGAGAGGAGCATGATGAATGAGGAACTGGGGTTGAACGACGGAGTGATTTTGACAGGTTGCAGGTCGCAGGTATTTGAGGAATGTAGTGAAGAGAAAAGAGAGGAATTGAGAGAGAGAAAAGATTGGATCATTTAAAGCATGACATCCAAATATCACTGAGAGGAAAGAGTGAAACAGACCAGTCATGACTTTCCAGTCAGCGTTGAACGGTCAACAGCAAGAATGACCCCTTTGGTGGAAAGCGCAATGAATCACCCCAGTGAAACGTTCGACGGCGTACTGAGAACAAATCTTCATTTCTCGGCCAAAAAAGTCAAATATCCACACGTCCATTAATCATGATTCGTCGTTTTGTGCAATAATGGCAGGTACATTGGCATTACCTTTATACCCCATCACCCACGGCGGTCGTCCATCTTCGTCGAGTTCCGCCCATTCAAAATGCGAACAACCCGTCTCTCCAATGCTGAATCCCTTGATACACTGCCACATATATCGACCCCTCGTCGCAGCGCGTTTCTGAACGCAACGCAACACGCAAGGAAAGTCGCACTTGCATTTGGGTATATCTTTAGGCTGGAACGAGTCTTTGAAGCAGCGATACGTCAGGTTCAGTCTCTTCATCTGTGTAAGAGGATGTGGTTCGACGATTTGCGCTGGAGCTATGGCATGTTTCCATTCTTCTTGCATTTCGGCATGCATGATTAAAAGCGAGTTGTGGGGCAAGTGAATGGCAATTTGACCTTGTGCGTCGCCAGCCGCTTCGTCGATTTGTGGAACGATGCGTCGAACGCGAAACTCCCGTGTGACACCTAGTGACAGGCTGCCAATGCTTGTACGAGGACCCAAATATGTCAAATGGTCTGAATGGTAGCCCAAGCTCTGTTTCCCGCCGTCGTAACAGTTTAAAAACGATGCATTCGGCTTCCATTCTTCGTCGGATTGAAACTTGAGCTTTCGTCCTCCGGGATTGAGATCGCGGATCCTACGCTGTATCTCAGCATTGACAGTCTTTTGAACTCGAATTGAAACTTTGAGCATTTCGGGAGGGCACTGGGCGATTTCTTTCACATAGCCCCCGTTGTAAACATATTCCGCTTTCTGCTTTTCCACTTCTTCCAGGCTATTGACATAAAGGCGAAAACCATGTCCTTCTTCGACTATCCTGTCGAACATTTTAAAGGTATGTCTCTTAAAATTCGAAGCTTCGCCCATCAACTCTTTCGTAAGTGCCTCGCATTCATCCGGCGGCAAGAAATTATGAATCATCGAACAAGGCGTATGCGCCTCAATCTCTTCCGGAGTATAAAGATGTAACGTCTTGCCCTTTTTCGTGAGCTGTTTCACTGTTGAACCAGATCTAGCCTGGGCATTATTCTCGCTGGACGTGAAAGACGACAACGAAGATTGATAACCCGTAAAACCAGTTCGTTTCCGAGGCCGATCGTCCTTTGCCGATCCAGCTATCGCGTTCGAAGCCTTCTCAACCGACCCATCATATGCTAAGAGGTAATCCAGCAGCACTTCCTGGCTATGATCTGGATTTAATGATGCGAGAAGTGCCAGTTTCAAGTCTGTCGACTCGCTTTCGTCGGCATCAGGTGGGGATTCGGCTAAACTTGGTTTGTTGGGCGACAATTTCGGTCGTTTGCGCGAGACAAAAGCCTCCATGACTCTGATCACGGTCGGAAAGACGCGGTGGTCGCATTGCAAATATATGCTGTGCTGATTACGAAATGCAGATGACCGCTGCTGTGGAAGTGGAGGACGAGCGAACGCGTTCGAAACGCGACAGCTGCCTAAATTGAAAAGTGATTGATTTGCATGGTCCATCTTAAAACATCATTTCGCTCATTTTTTGAAGAATCCCGATTTCGTCATGAGTTTTCTTTCCAGAGCTATTCCGTCCTTTTCTATATCGTCCATCTACGTATGAAAAAATACCATTGAATTGCAAGAGTAGATTGATCAAGACAGCCACTAGCGTCGCCGCAAGTGAACTTTTGTCAGCGTAAAGACGACAGACAGTATTACTCACTCCGATAACCAATAACCAATCCCATTTTCTCCAAATACCAAAAAAACTCGCAATCCCCGCTACGTTTCCCCTGTTTCACTCCACCACCCAAAACCGCAGAAATGGAAAATCCAGGAACGCGAACCTCCCTCCCCAAACCGCCACTCCGGACCCTCACGACCCCAAGATTACGACTCCGAACTCTGACCACAAACGACGCCGAAGCTTCAATGCGCCTCCTCACACGCGAAGATGTCATGCGCTGGACATCTCGCGAAAAGGTCGAAACTCTTGAACAATGTACGCGGTGGTTAGAGGATCGGACGCTCGGGAAGGAATGTTTCAATTTTGCGATTGAATTGCGAGGGGTCGATGGTACTACTGGTGAGGAGGGGTGCAGTGGGCTGATTGGGATGGTGGGTAGTTTTCAGTTTCCGGGTTTGGGGTATATGATTCATCCTGGTAGGTTTTCTTCTTTCTTTCTGAGTTAAGTGGCGATGAGATGAGTGGGATTATTAATTGACGTTGTGAAATAGATTATGCAGGCAAAGGGTATGCTACTGAAGCCGTGAAAGCTATCATACCAGCTCTATGGGATCATATGCCTTGTGCGAGCGATGATGGTATTGGGTACGATTACTTGGAAGGTCTCACAGACACGGAGAATTATGCGTCGCAGAATATTCTTCGAAAATGTGGATTTACATATTGTGAAACTCGTGAACAAGACTTTTATAATCCTACTCTGAAACAACAGCGGGATACTGCTTTTTATCGGTTGGCGAGACCGGGGAAAGATTTGGAAAAGCTTGGTTTATTGCCATTGAAAGAGTCGTCTGAGGCTGATGAGCCTGGGTTCGTTCCGCCTATTCAATGAGATAATTGAGGGAAGAGGCGGATTTGATGTGAAGGGATGGAAATAATGCAAATAGAGCACCTACACCCAGCCTGAGAGCGGTAAATGCTCCAAATTATACGAGGCGAGGCAAATCTCCATTGGGCGACCTACCGCTGAATGGTTCTGTCCATATTGACCCAATAGATTTCACAAAATACGGTATTTTGTCAATTGCTTGAAATGTTGCCGTACAATTTGTCGAGAGCAGTCCGTCTTGGGATCCTGCTTCACAATAATTTGCCTGGCCCTTTTGAGCAACTTGGCTCGTGGCAGCACCAAGCCAGATCGTGTGTAGTGTACGCGGGCTGCTGGTCTTCATCACTCGTCTTCCCACTGCGGTTTCGTCATGTTCATTCTGCGATGAATTTCATCGAATTCACGCAGTCGCCATAAAATTCCAACTGATCGAACCGCAGTAGAAACATGGCGTGGATTGAGGTGTTGTAAAGTGGAGCGAAGTGAAGCCAGCCTTTAGTCGCCGAAAGTCGGGGGCGAAGGTACAGGATGACGGCATCAGCCAGGCAGTCGTCGGACTCGAGGTTCATGTCCGTTTGCTCCATTCCATTATCTGTCGAAACATCCGAGGCTAAAGCGGCTTCGCGGTAAAACAATGCTTGGCTGTACACAGGCCAGCCGCAACGGTCGCACATGGTCATGTCATGGAGGCATCGTGGAGTTGTGCGGGCGTTCATCTCGACCAGACACGCCAAGACAAGGAGTCGCCATGGCGAGTTGTCGCATCAAATCGCAGCGAGAGACGAGAAGCCATGAACAAATTTCCAAGCATCGCCGAGCTATTTCTGAGGTATTTGAATTGCTCATGCGACTGGAAATGGCTATCGTGGCCGAGTTGCGTATTGGCCGCGTTGGGAACGACAACTGATAAGACAGGCCGTCCACCAACCACAGCGTAGTGAATGGAACCAATGCCGGGCCCCCCCCACGCATCCAACCGCCTTCGCCGACGTCGCTGCATGTTTAGCGTTGGCTTTTACTTTTGCTCGCCAGATAACACACCCGGATCCTCGAGGGCTTCTCCGCTGCGTCGTCCACGGCCACGATATTATTGCTGTCAGTTGTCGCCTGTGTGGACGGTGCATGTCGTAGAACCGGCCAAACGGCGTGATTGTTTGCCAAATCTAAGCTATTCAAACGGGTCAAATACGCTCGAAAACGGCCAGAGAATCGACCAGCTGCTGGTCATCGGCGGCATCAACAACTCAGGGTTTCAGCTAAAGAACGGCCCATGGAGTGGATCGCCCGCCGCCCATGGAGATCGTTTCGCCGTCCCGGAAAAGGTCCCAGGATGATCAACTCGCCTCGCCTTACACTCGACACTACTGCCGTCCCACACGACGCCTGCCGCCCCCGCCGAGTCCCCACGCATGGATGTATGTAATCGTAGTCTGTAAAGTTGACTTGACTTGGCCATTTGTGCCTTGTGCCCGTTGCTGAGTCTGAGCCTGAGTCTGAGCCTGTGCTGCTGAGTCGACGCCAAGTTCAACCGGGGTACATCGCTTTGACCCTACAGCCAATCCCCATATACATTCGCCAGCCCTGGCCTTCTTCCATTCTTTGGCGCCTTTGCTTTGCTCGATCCTCTTTCTCGTCTTCTCTCAATTGCCCTCTCGGCCTGGTTGCTGTCGTCTTTCTTTCATCCATTGGGCATCCAACCAAAGCCATTGATCTCATCGTCGGGGAATTTCTTTCCTTGTCCATCCATCAATCGGACGACTTTGTCACAGCATCCGCTGCTGCACACCTCGCATTACACAAAACCATGTCATATTCATGGGTTGGCCCGCCGGCCGTGTTCAATGGCACTAATACTGCCCTTGGTGGTGATTCAAGTATGTCGTCCAAATTCCATTTATTCCCCACTCGTGATCATGACAAGCCTCATCCGTCATAAGCACACGACCACTTGATTGAATTATCCACAGTATACTGACAAGTCCATTCACAGAAACCGAAAACTTGAATCAATGGTACAACCCCGGTGACCAGTCATACATCATCGTGGCTTCTGCCATGGTCCTGGTCATGGTACCGGGTCTAGGATTTTTATACTCGGGATTGGCAAGAAGAAAGTCGGCGTTGAGCATGATCTGGGCTTGCATGGCGTCGTGTTCCGTCATTACATTTCAATGGTACTTTTGGGGATACTCTTTGGCATTCAGTCAATACGCCACCAATGGTTTCATCGGCGATTTGAAGAAATTCGGTCTCCAAAATACATTGGGCGCTCCCAGTCCTGGAAGTCCTCTCATCCCCGATCTTCTCTACGCCTTTTATCAGGTATGCTTAGCGCCATCAATATCTGTCAAATTATCATCCCAAGCTAACACATCGATAGATGCAATTCTGTGCTGTCACTGCTGCCATTGTCGTCGGAGCCGTTGCTGAACGTGGTCGTCTCATTCCAAGCATGGTCTTTATCTTTTTCTGGGCTACACTCGTCTATTGTCCAATTGCTTGCTGGGTATGGAATATCAACGGATGGGCCTTTAAATGGGGCGTTCTCGACTACGCTGGTGGAGGACCCGTCGAAATTGGATCTGGTCTATCTGCTCTCGCCTACTCCATGGTCCTCGGACGTCGTCAAGAAAAGATGATGCTCAACTTCCGCCCTCACAACGTATCACTCATCACTCTCGGTACTGTTCTTCTCTGGTTTGGATGGCTCGGCTTCAACGGTGGATCCTCTTTTGGTGCCAACTTGCGTGCCACCATGGCCTGCTGGAACTCCAACTTGACTGCCATGTTCGGCGCCATGACTTGGGTTGTTCTCGATTGGCGACTCGCCAGAAAATGGTCCATGGTCGGTTGGTGTTCCGGCGCCATTTCCGGTCTCGTCGCTGCGACTCCTGCATCTGGTTTCATCACCCCATGGGCATCCGTCATTCTCGGCATCGTCACGGGCATCGTATGCAACTTCTCCACCAAAGTCAAATACTGGATCAAAATCGACGACGCCATGGACGTCTTCGCCGAACACGGCGTCGCCGGCATGGTCGGCCTCTTATTCAACGCATTTTTCGGCGCAAGCTACATCATCGGCTTAGACGGCGTCAACACAGGCGCTACAGGCGGCTGGCTGGACCACAAGTGGAAACAACTCTACATTCAATTCGCCTACATCGTCGCCGCATCCGCCTACTCCTTCGTCATGAGCGCTATTATCGCCTTCGCCGTCAACCTCATCCCAGGACTGCACCTCCGCGCTTCGGAAGAAGCCGAACTCCTCGGCATGGACGATGACCAACTCGGCGAATTCGCTTACGACTACGTCGAAGTCCGCCGCGATTACCTCGCCTGGACCCCCGCCAAAGACCAACCCGAAGGCTCCGATCCTCAAATCCCCATGGGCGAACGCCACGGTATCCAGCAACATAGCGATATGCTCGAAGGCCGCGAACCGAGCCAGGACGCTTCTTCCGGTCACGAACATACGGGTATTGGGGGTGATCGTCACGCGATCGGTTTGGAAAAGAGTGAGCGTGAACGTGCTGCTGATGGGCAGTAGTTGCCCTCTTTGTGATATATATATACTTTCAATGGTTTGGTGAAAGTGCGTGATACCATGGACGAAATGCTTTTCTCGCGAGATTTTTTTTAACGACGCGCGCGCGCCAATTCACTGGCGTTTGGGAGGGAATATAAGGGGAAATATGAACGATTTTCTGATTCTTAATTCTATTTTTTTTCGGTTGGCAAAAGCGCAATGTATTAAATGAAGATTTTTATCGATTTATCATCTTTTGTCCCATCTTTCATCCACACTTGGATACAAAAAAAAAGTTGGGAATTTTGCATTTCAAGTCGGGTGGATATAGATAAACGCGGTTGGTGGTGGTTCTAACTTAGCAAATGGCCTTTTTACAAGTTTTCGCCTGGTGTCTGTGGGATTTTTTTTGGTTTGGGAATTGCCTCGATTTTTAACCAGGATGGGTGATGAGATTGGAAGACTTTGTTCGTAAAAGGGTGTCTTGAAAAGGTGGCTTGGATGCGAGGTTCGTGTATTTATTGCTCGTGACTTGGACCATTATAGAGGTCGACCTTTTTTTTAAAATGATCGAAATAGTCGAATTCTTCGAACTGAAGAGGTGATTTCTCATGGAGAAGGAAGGAGGTTTTATGAAGTGGTCATGTTTCTGGACGGAAAAGGTTACTTTTATAGAGAGGTCACTTTTATCACGAGGGAACGTTTAATGGAAAAGTCAAGTTTGTGATGAGGGAGGTTTGTACAGAAGGAACGTTCCAAGGTTTATGGGCAGGTTACATTTATGGAAGACTCACATTTATGAAGTCGTCACGTTGATGAAGAGGGAACTTTGTAAAGAAAGGAAGTTTACCAACCTCCTTCATGACTCTTTAATGGAGATTATAAGCTCGTCTAACTGTTCAATTTACGCGGGAAAAAAAAAAAGACGAGTACCAATGAATTCAGACCTCGTTGGTTCTGATCAATTTGATTGCCATATTGTCAGATTACCATGTTGTCAGATTGTTAGATTGTCAGATCACCGGATGGTCCTTTTGAGAGCTTTTGCATGATATGTTTCGTTCTGTGGTTAATATCTATAGTATTCGCCTTCACTTTCTCAAGCAAAGGCTAAATTGAACCCCTCGAAAGAACCTAACCGAAAATCTGACCAACTCTAAGTTACCCAAAAACTACCCAAACAACCTTCCCGTAAGCCAATCCAAACATAAAGAGCCCAAACGATCTCACATAATAGCCAGTTTACAAATTACACCCGTCTTCAAATCAAACTAAACTACTCCATCCTCCAAACCGACAAATCGTTAAAGTCCCAAAACCGGAACTTTCACAAGAAAATGATACTACACGATTTGCGTTTCTCGATGTGGATTTGTTCAAACGTGGCTTGCTAGGTTTTTTTCAACGATATACTGTACTCCGCCAACACGAGGCATCGAAATGTGAAGTTTCGACATGGAGGTTTCGACGTGCGAGGGTGCGATGTGGGAAGTTTGATTCACGTCAGAGTTGAATTTGATGTTTGTTTAGGATTGTGAAATTGAGTTTTGCGTTACGATCAGGATCGTGATGGTGGAGTTTGTGAATGGATTGGAGGGTGATTGGGTTTGGGGGTTTGTTGAGCAGTTGGAGGATTTAGAAGGGTACTTACTGTGTTTGTTTGAGTGGTGTGTTTCAGCAGTTTGAGTAGTTGGATTAATCGGATCGATTGTTCAAGACTATACTTTCTCTATTCATCAAGTACGATTCAAATCCTCGCTTCTTGACGATAACGCGAGCGATATTTACACCCGACTTCCAAATCAATGCTGAAAGGTATAATATCAAACGAGAGGAATAGAAAGATGACTAGACTTGTTCACAACTTTCTTGGTGACGGAACATTCTTCGAACTGACAGACGATCACACTGTAACGCGAGAGTAGAACTGTTTGCCTAGAACTGCTTCCCTGGAACTCCTCACCTTGTATTCCTGACCTTCAACTTCTCACCTACGACTGCTCACCTACTCCTGATCAAAAACCCCTCACCAACAACTCATCAACAAACGGACACAAAAACCACAGAGTGATAACTAATTCTTTCATTTTGAAATCCATAATCGTACTCATACAAGAACCACCACGGCCATTGTTTTCATCCGTGGCCAAAAAAGAAAAGTCAGAATAAAGTAATTCTCGGCCCATGACGAGGAACACGGCACACACATCTCCAGTTTCTTTCTTTCTCTCTCGCTCCATTGAACTTTCTGTGTACTTGGTCAAACGCGGAAAAAGAACAAAAACCAACGCCTTGCGCCTCGCTTGTGCATAAATATGCTTAATATGTTTTCCCCCTACACCCTGTTTTTTTTTTCGCAACTGCTTCGCAGCGGACATATCAAATCGCCCATCGATAACTAGCATATCGACCAGCCGTCTCGGATTTACGAATAATCTTCACGACTTGACCGCGTCGTAAACCGAGATATTTGGCCATGGGGTCATCGACACGAATACGCGGGAGTTGAGTTTCCTTCAAACGATATCGTTCGAGCAGACGTTTTTTATCCTCGGCCGAAAGAAGCGTATGCTTGGGCACGAGCTCATGCTTGCTGATATTGACCAACAAATCCTCCTCGCGGAAAATCTCCATGACAGTCGGCAAAAGCGACGGGATGATTTTCAGCGCGCTGGACGTCGGCGCCGATTGCGTGACGAATATGCCCGTGTAGTAGTTTTTTTCGCTCAGCAGCTGGGCGAATTGTTTCAGGCCCTTGACGCCGAGATTCGGATCGCCGTTGAATTCGACGTGGACGGTGCCGATTTGAGGCTCCGGCGTGGGTTGGCCCGGTCGTGCGAGGGGTGTGTATTTCTTTTGCATTTCGGTCGTGGGGCGAGCGGTAAAGGTCATTTTGTGACGTTGGGGCGCGCCACTCGAGTCGGCGTATTCGGCGCGGAATTGGTCCAGGGAAATGTGGCATTCGTCTTCAGTCAGCTCGTAACCCTGTTTTTTTCGCATGTTAGACGTTGTTTTGGATGGTGTGGAGAGTGTGCGGAGTTGGACGTACTCTATCGGCGCACATCTGCTTAGTCGTGCGAAAGATTCGCCAAAGTCGCGAACTGAGCTTCCGTTAGCGATGCATTCTTCCAAATGGTTTGGCAAAGTCACATACAGCTCGCGACTGTTTTCGTCAGACATGTTGACGGTGTTCCCGGGTGGTGTCGAGGGTTAGGTTGAGGTACGATGCGATGCTGGCCAGACAATGATGTTCAAAGGACGTGAACTTTTTGAAACGAAGCAAGCGCGGTTACCGAATTAGGATAGTCACGTGAATCGTTTCTCCAGATCGAGATTGGAAGTTAAAGTGGAGACCACGTCAAATCGTCCAACATATCATCCAAACACAGAGTCAACAAACGAAGCAATTTCACACTGATACAAAAACATGTAATAGCAAATCTTCAAGCATGTCAGATTTTAAATCTCGACTCTTGCCTCTGCCTAAGTTAAGTCAGAGAGCTCCGCTTACGAATCTTCTCCTTCGCCATGAATCAAATCGGTGTACTCAACATCATACTCCAAAGATGTTATTCGAACATCAAGATCAAGCATTATAAGTATTAGCCAAAATGCAGGTAAGAGGACAGGTTATACCAAGCCTCGGCCCAGGTCTTCGGCGTTAGGATAAAAAAAATGTCGTTCAGGCTTTTAACATTGCCGAAATGATGACGCATTGCCCAAATAATGAAAGCACGATGAAAAGAATAAAGGGTGATACTATGTACACAAATATGCATGTATGTAACATATATACTGACAAATCTGTTTGCGTGTATTGCTTGACATTTACTCCGTTTGGCCAGTCAACTGCATCGATGTGCAGCAATTGGCACCGGTATATAGCTTTTCGACGGCCTTGGTTGGTGTACTGTAATATCCACTGCGTTAGACCATCGGCGTGGTACTGCTCTTTGTCTCGAGTAGTGACCATCTGATCAAAGGAAGCCGGAAACGGGTGTCATCGTTTCTGGTCATGATTGTTCAAACTGTACAAAGAATGGCTCTGTAATCTTGGTGTACCTGTCTCAGTCCAGTCTCTCAGCTCTCTTCACCTACCATGCTATCTTTCCTTTTGGGAAGGTATTCTCCAACAAAGGCCTGCCATCTCACACCGCCCATCTTCTCTCTAGCACGGCGTTGTCGAACAAGTTTCTCTGCCGACTGCTTGAGCATAACGCTTGGAGGAGCATATGAGTCAACTTTGGGATCAAAGTCGCGTTCGAGGTACTTGTCGGTTACATCTTCCATGTGAGTCAAACTTTGGCCACCGGGAATGTTTGATTTTCCTTGCCATTCACCTTTGACCCAAGCGTCCAGAGGCATATTTTGTAGTCCTTCCGACACGTTGAGTCGTTTGTACCAGGTGTGTTCACCATGAGCGTGTTCACGCATCTGGTGATGTTGCTTTTCACCTTCAGTGTACTTGATCAGAAGGTTTTGTACCACAGCACGCTTCTCGAGGAATTTGGCCACACCAGGTATGTGACCAAGTGGACCGGACCATGTCTGTGCGAAGCCATCCTGTGTTTGATCTGGCCGGCCAGTCCCGACACTGAGTAGAAGAGCTGGTGTAGGAGCTTTGCCTTCGTAAAGGGAGTGGAATTCACTCAAAGCGGCTCCACTAGGATTGTTCTCACGAATGCCGCCATCCTTGAAAGACTTTTCTTCTCCATTGAAATCATGTGTCACCATTTCGAAGTAGAATGGCGCAGCACTGGTGGCACGAGTTACCTTCCATATGGGCAACTCATCAGCTCCTTCATTGTACCGTGTAATCCAGTTTGGCGCCGTCTCTGAGTAATAATGCGGGTAAGATCGTAGTAGATAAGCCTCGGATATTTGTTCATCATGGGTGGCAGTAAGACAACATGATTGGCAGACACGAGGCTCGCTGACATCGAATGGGATATGGCGGGCAAGAATTTCGTCAAATCTTTCGGCTTCCCACGGGAATAGATCATGTTTACCATCGCATTTGGAGTGTTCTTGACATCTGGCGCCAACGATAGCCTGTACAGCCTTCTCAAGTGGTTCGTGGTGGTATTTGGTCATTAATGGGATGCTGCTACGTCGTCGTCCGAATAAATCGTCGCCGACTTGACGATAGAGATCTAGGCCTTCTGAAACAGTCATCCGTAGTCGGCCTAGCATTGTTGCAATCAATCCACCAGTCGAAGTGCCAAACATGAAATCAAAGTAGTGGCAAGGGAGAAGTTCTTCCTCGCTCAAAGCTTTTTTAACAGTGGCTGAAGCTGTGAGGTTGTCCTTGTGTATGGTACTTTGCACGTGTGAAGGCGTGATATTCTCTGGTGCTGATGACTCAACGGAAACACCGAATTGTGCTTCGACGTGTTCCGAGTGGTTACCCAGAGCGTCAGCAACTTGAGGTCGTCCTCGTAATAATTCCCCAGAGGTCTGTTGTGTGTCTGTCGGTGAATCCACCTTGCTGTCCTCTTCTACGATTTGACTGGCCTCTTCGGCATCCAGCTTTTGTTCCCAAAGCCATATTTCGTGCATCAAAGCCTTCATGATCAGTAGACTGCTGTAGCCTCGTATTCCTCCGCCGTCCAACGTCAACAGGCATGGCCACCAGGCATCATCCACTCCTCGTGCCCATGCCCGACCAGATTTCTCAAAGTCGTCCATTTCGGCGCGCCGTGGTGTACTCGAGCTACGCGAGGCCTTTCTGATATCGGCGATGCTGAGGCGACCAGTGCTACGAGCAAGTGGCGGAGTGCCAGGCGTGGAAGAGGGCGTAGGAGTCTTGGTCATTGTGTCGGCGGCCGGAGGCAACAGAAAAGCCCACGGCGCAACCGGCAGGGAATCCAGCTTTGGGGTACCGCTGACAAGGGCGGAGGCGTTTGAATGTGACAGGGATAGAGGATGTCGCCTGGTCACAAGGCGATGGTGGTTGAGTCTAGCGTTCAATAGACGGGCGAGTCGTCAGGTGATTCGTGACGGTGAAATTGGTCGTTGATGGGAGTATATGCAAAGATGGTCAGGGTAAACTAGGTCGAGCACGGCAGGACAGGCAGCGTCGACGGATGCACTTATAGTAGTGCGCGAAGCAACGAGAAACGACGCCGACGCTGGTGCCGGTGATGCAGTTGCAGTGGAATGGGTATAAATCGAGCAGATTCGCGCGGTGGCCGTACAAAGAGCTAAAAGGAAAAGGGGACGCCTGACCCGGCGGCCCTTTCGTTGGTGGGCGTGAGGCAGGGTAAGTAGTCGTGTGGTGTCGAAGGCAACGAGAACAGAACAGCGCGGGTGACGGGCGGGCCGCAGCCATGATTCCTTCCCCGCGTGCCTGGATCCGCTGCTGGGGCGCTTTGATCTGCCTGGCGCGCTGAATTAAGCCTGGCGCACGACGGGCCGGCATCTGGACTGGACTCTACTGTGAACCCCACGTCGATCTTAAAGTCTGAGCGAAGAATGATGCGGTGGACAGTCGTAGTAACTATGTCCCGTCCATACAACACAAATGACCACGACGGGAGTTCAACACAACCTCGCGCCTGAGACGCGCTTCTACCGCGCTTTGCGGCCAGCGTCTCAATGCCTGGTGGTGCCTGTGTCTTGCCCCTTGGTCATCCTTGCCGCCCCGAGACAGTCATGTCCATGTGCCTCAGGTGAGCCACCGTTTGCAGTCCCAACCAGCACAGCCGACTGCTGCACGACCTGTGTCCCTCTCGGGTGTTGCGTCGGCTGTGACGCTGTCTGTCATGGCACTGCTACCCTGACTGGCCAGTGGACGTCGCACACTCCCACTCACATTGCGGAATCCTTTGTGTGGATGAAATGTCTCACTGGCTGACTCGCACGCACTGCCCGCGCCCCTGTGGACGATCAGGCCAGCAGCTGAGACGTTGGCTTCGTATCAGGCCAAAAGTGGCATGGGAGGCCAAAAGATGTCGGTAGACTGCACGATTGGGAAACAGCATTCCAGTGCATGGCCAGTTCTACGCTTGCATCATGAACACAGTCCAGATGATAATATTAATTCATGGCCAGCATCCTCTAGAAGCATCGGTGGAAGAGGGACAGAAGCAGAAAAACACAGCCACCACGGCGAGTGGCGCCACAGTCCGGCTGCAGCCGGTCCGTGCGGGCTGTTCCTTCCTCACTCCCCACTGGCTGGCCCGGTCGCGCCTGCTGGCTCCGAGCCGGGCGCAGCGACGACGACGTAACCAGTCACCCGCCCGGCGAGCTTTTACGTCGACGCAGACACACAACCCAACTCGACTCTCCTCTCTTTCATCAAATCCTCAGAGGCCGCCAAAGAGTCCACTCCCACTTCCCATCCGCCTGACGTCCTCCTCTACTTATCACTCGCCACGCGCACCGACCTCGCTTCATCGCTTGCTACCCTCCATTCAGCACTCCGTCACAGGACCGCCCGTGTCCGCTCGGTCGTGTTTCAGGCTTCCACTTACTCTCCACCACCACTCGTGCACATAACAAAGAAGGATTCAACCCTTTCACCTCGTCGATTCGTCCGTCCCGCCTTGCGCCCCGACCTGCCCAGAGCGGTGTCGGCAACAAGACTATCAGAGGCCTCCTGGTACGACGTCACATTGCTCAACATGACTCCTCCTCCTCCGGCACCTCTGGAAACCCTGGTTCGAAATAACCAAACCGGCCTGACGGATTCCACTCACAGTTCGACGAGTAGCTCGGCTGAACGCTACTCTTTGGACGAATTTGATGAGGCACCAATCTTGCTTTACAAATACCGTGGCAAGCTCAGGACATCGTCTCAAAAGGAGCTTTGTTCAATACTAGATAAAAGTGAGTGCTTTCCATTTCCACTGGATTCAGTTAATGCATGTCACAACACACCGCTGTCCAAGACGAGACACGATCCATCAACTTTATACAAAGCATATGCTGACTTTTTCTCGCACCAGATGAATCTCTCCGCGTCACCAAGAAGCACATTCCACGTGGACAGTCATATGTGGACGTTAAGAGACATGACCTGTTTCTCGACGCAGAAAAAGAGTCGTACGCTGAGTATCCCAACTACGACTCTTCATTGGCGTCCATCAAAATCCCATCTCTCGCCTACTGGAGTCACATGTTCTTTGGCAATTATGAGGACCTCTACATTGTCTCACCCGAAACTTCAACAAACCCAAGTGTTGTGGATGAAAACGACAGCAGACGAGCCAGCCCAACTGCTACATGGGCGAGAGAAGTCGACGAAAGACTGTCAGCTTTGGCGAGTCCTAGTCAGGATTGTTAGTTAGTCTTGTGCGTCGTGTAACGTGTGTAAAGAAAGTCACCTGGGGTGCACATCAGCGAGGGTCGTCTGGTGTTGCATTTTCTTTGTTATTACGAGATACCATGAATCTAATCATATGTAACCTTCTTTTTGTTTATTGTTCTCTCTAATACGTCCGACGTTCACATGCATGTATCATTCAGATTTGCATGTTTGGTCGCCGTATTGGACAATACAGTCATCAGTTTTCTCATTTTAGTCCGGTTAGGGTTTGTGTAAATTTGCATCTGATCAGACAACAAAGTCAATGACTGCATTGAATTTATGTGAAGGTCTCACGTACATTTCTGCTGGTTATTCTAGCCCAGTGGATTTCTAGTAATCTTCTATCGTGATCAAAATGGCGTTTTTGCAAAAGTATACGTTGCTTGGAGGGTTCACCGATCGGTCCACAAGGCTTTCCCTGGGCTCAACTCGCGGTCGCACTCTGTTTTCGCACTTCCGTCGCTCCTCCCTTCCAATACACTGGCATACATGGCCACACAGATTAATAATACATACCCGTGTTATCAACTCCCTGCTCTCAAGAGATCACGCCAAGCGGGGCAGCTGAATCCTCGTCATGTCCCCCAACGAAGGCGACATTTAGAAATCCAGTTCAGTAATCACCTCGGTCTGCCGCTGGTGCCCTCCAACGCCTCGACATGCAGCTTATCCAATCCCATGCACGCACGACTCCTCCTCTTTCCATGGAGTCTTTGAATCCATGACCAAGCAGCAGTTCCATCTAATCACGTATTATGGCTCGGTGTAATTCTTTGTAAAGCCGTGTTGGGGTCGTTGCTTGGAAATGCGGTCCAGCAGTGCTATCTTGTATATGCGAGATATATAAATCCCTTCCGTCGGCGGTAGGTGGTGGTTTTCGTTCACATCGTCTTTTACATCTTCCGCATACTATCCAATTAACTTGACTACTCCAAATTCATCTCGTCTTAGTCAGGCCAACACCATCCAACAGAACAATCCATCCAGACAACACTTACTAAACTCAATGGCTGGCGATCTCGTCCTCATCACTGGTGCCACTGGACACCTTGGCTTTCAGGTTCTCAAACAAGCCCTCGAACAGGGTTATCAAATCCGCGCTGCCGTTCGAAGCGCTTCCAAAGCAAAAGTAGTCAAAGACGCCGTCAAGGACTTGAACCGTGATTCTCAACTTGACTTTGTGGTCGTTCCAGACTTCCTCGTCCCCGGAGCGTTCGACTCGGCTGTCCAGGGCGTCAAGTATATCATTCATGTCGCCTCGCCTATCACTTCTGGTATTGCAGATACCGCCGACCATGAAGAGCTATTGATCAAGCCAGCTGTTTATGGCACACTTGGCGTCTTCGAGTCCGCAGCAAAGAGCCCTTCAGTCAAGCGTATTGTGATTACCTCTTCAATCGTAGCCATCGCATCTGTCAACGAGATCTTCATCGAAGGCACCAAAGGCGCCACCATCACAGCAGAGAGTCGCACCGCCGATGTTCCAGGCCCATATCCCGGCACCATGGCCGCATACGCCGCCTCCAAAGTCGCCGCGCTCAATGCCGCCGAGAAATGGATCAAAGAAAACAAACCCAAATTTGACGTGATCCACATCCACCCATCCTTCATCTTCGGCCGCGACGACCTCACTACCACCGTCGAAGGCTTTACCTCGGGCGGAACAAACGGCATCCCACTCACCATCGCCCTCGGCAAACCCGCCATCGAAGCCGGCGGCTACCTCATCACCACCGTCTGGGACACGGCACGCATACACGTCGACGCCCTCAACCCCAGCATTCCAGGAAATCAGAGTTTTATCTCCAGCAACGACGGCTCCGGAAAGTGGTCTGACATTAACGACATGGTTGCTCGCCATTTCCCCGATCAGGTTAAGACGGGCGTTTTTCCCAATAATGCCGCTCCTGCGGATCGTGCGGTCAAAGTCGATGTTGCCAAGACTGAGCAGACGTTTGGGTATAAGACTTCTGCCCGCCTGGAGGAGGCGGTTGTTAGTGCTATTAAGCATTTCTTGGAACTGACTGGACAGTAGAGTGCGCTCGGCGTCATATGCTCGTAATCGCATGTGATAATGCCATTCCAAGAGCTGGTTTCCAAACGTAAAGTTTTTGATTTTTGAATAGTTGGTGCGAATACGACTCAATAATATTTCGTTTATTCTTGCACTGTCATATGCTCGTACTCACTTGTGATAATGTCATTCCGAGAGCTAGGCTTTTCGTGTAGTCACTAGACTATATCTCGAAACGAGTGACTAATTGAGGCTGTTTCACGGGTTGTTTAACAATCATATGTAATGCACGTGTGAAGTGCCAATGCACACATGATTGTGCAGGTCGTCTGCTCATCTGACTTGGACTTATTCACGGATTTCGGCTGCAAACAAGCGTGATATCGGCATCTCTCTTCTTTCTTGACGACCACAACCACAACAAGAACTCAACAGGCACTTATCAAGCACTCCATCAAGACCTCCCCAAACCGATCTAAACTAAACCGAACCAAACCGAACCAATCTAACCTCCATCCTCATCTTCAAACCACAACAAAGTTCACACCCCCTCCCACCCCACCCAGTGGCGCGCACAAATTGACCACCAACGCAACCAAATCATGTACTATTTCCAAGACCAATCTATTTGCTTGCAAACTCCTCCAATGGCGTACGTACAGCAACCTCCAATGCCTTGTCTTCAACCTCGTCCAATGGCGTACATGCAACCTCCAGTGCCTTGTGTGCCATACTATCAACATCTTCATTTCAATTATCCTGGTGTTAGAATGGGTGGTTTGCCGCCTCCGCCTCTTCCGCCTGTGCTTCCGGCTTGGAAAATGAGACTTGTTGGGAAGAAGGATGAGGGGAAGGATGAGAAGAACGATGAGGTGGAGATGACCGAGGAGAAAGTGGAGGAGGAGGGAAAGAGTGATGGATTGGACAAAGAAGTTCTGGGAAATTGTGAGCTCAAGTCTCAGACATCGAATAAAAGTGCTGGTTCTGGACAGCTGTCGGGAAGGGGATCGTGCAGGAGCAAAATTGCTTCGGTCATGGAGCTGAATGATGAGGGTTCGAAGCATTCTGGAAAGGGGGCGCCTTCTATCCAAGTTGCCTCGATTAAGGTTGCTTCGACTAGAGTTTCGTCGGTCAAAGAATTGATTGATGAGGGCTCGAAACATTCTGGAAAGGGGGCGCCTTCGATTAAAGCCCCATTGACCAAAGCTCCATCGACTAAAGCTTGCTCGGCCAAAGAGCAGAATGATGAAGCATCCAAACATACCCGAAAATCAGCGCCTTCAAATAAGTCTGCTTCGACCAAGCCTACCTCAGCTAAGGAACCAAATGGTGAAGGATCCAAACATTCGGAAAAAGGAGCAACTTCGACCAAAGCGCCCTCGAACAAAGCTCCCTCGACTCAGATCATGGCCAAAAGAAATCCAGGCATACCACCGAGTTTGACGAACGGCAAGAATTACATGTTTCCATCCGAACACACGCGACTGCATATCCTCAACTGTGCATTACGCATTTGGGAGAAGAAATACGAAAAGAACCAGTTGTAAGTTTGGCCGTCACGCCTCAATGGAAGTTTATCAGTTTTTTTGCGCTGACATGCCTACCAAGCCGCTTCAACATTTACAAAGTCGGTACACACATGACTGTGAATGAAGTTATTCAAAACACCATGAACTTCAAAGTCGGCGGAAACTGGGAGAAATGCAAAGGCTGGGCCGCGACGGAGATCATCGAACGCGGAGACGGCAAATGGGAAAAGGTATTAAGCACGCCCCTGTTCACGACATCCGCTTGCGTATTCATGCAGTCGTATGCATGGAACGATGGCGGTTCATTTTTGCTGACGTGCATGACCAGGGAACAACGATTGAATATTCGTCTGATAAGGCCAAGGGCTCGGTGGCTTCGATGGGCTGGACGGCCAAGCGAGGGACTACGTTGCCCCCGGTTTGGATCACGGTGCATCGGTTCTAGGCCGAGGATGAAGGAGGGATATCGTCGACTCAAAGGTCAGTCGATCGGCCTCGTCATCTGTGGACACAGACCAGGGGTGCTTTGGGAATTTCGTGCAGGATGATTTCTTTCGAGGGCTTGGAGGGATTACCCAAGCGACTTTTCCTACGAGATGGAGTATAGTCATGCAGCTGATTCCAGTCAAACAACTCAGAATCAGATAATCATGTCACTGGAACAGATCAAAGCATACATTATTCAAGTAGAAATGTAAACGGGCGTGTTTCGAAGACGAGCCTAATTGATGATCCAGGTGGGGATAAAGTCCACGCGTTCCCACCAAAAGCGTCAGATACGAGCGAGGCATTGACACCAAAGGGAAAAACATTGTGGAACAAGAACGCATGTTTTCGCCAGGACGTCGATTGCGGTTTCTTTTCTGTTCTAACCCGTTGTCTTTTGCCGTCGTTCGGTCATTTTTTCCGCCTCCCATTTGCGTCTTTCTTTCCCTTTGATTCATTTCGGCTTCTGCGAATCGTGGCTCGCCGCGCGGCTTGACGCTATGTGCTTTTGACGCTCCACACTGAGATAATTGCCTCTCGACAGATGGGTATGGAATACTAAGCTGTTCTCAAGGAAAGCTTGACAGTTTCTTGTGGTACTTTGCTGCTTTGCCGCGTATCAAGATGAGCGCAAGCAATGCAGCGATGAACTGGCGACGCATCACGTTGCCTCGTCTGGCTTTTGCTCTGATCATTGTCGTCGGTCTGTTCCTTTTCCACGACTCCTGGATATCCAAAACCGCATTGAAGTCAGTTCCAATCCGACCGTCATCGACCAACGAAGTACCCATTCACCACGAGATTCCAGACGTCAAAGACGAGACGGAAACATTAGACGAATTCAACAAAGATGAAGAGGATCCACTTCCCCACAATGACGAAGCCGCCTTGCAGTCGTCATCAACCACATCATCAGAGCTGGACTCTGATCCATCCTGTCGTTCAATCCTCGGCGCCGACAAATTACTCGTCTTACTGAAGACGGGGGCTACGGAAATATATCAAAAACTGCCAACTCACTTGGTCACCGTGTTAGAATGTGCTCCCAATTTCATGATCTTCTCGGACCTCGAGCAGAAATTCGCTGAATTCCCAGTCCACGATGCCATTGCCCCTGTTAGCGAACGTATTCGCCAACAACACGAGGACTTTGAGCTATATCGCAAAATACAACAGTATCACCGTGAAGGACAGGACTTGAGCAAGCTGAAAGGCACTGGTGGCTGGAATTTAGATAGATGGAAGTTTCTGCCCATGCTACATCAAGCCTTTGAGAATGCAGACGATAATATCGAATGGTTCTTCTTGATGGAAGCCGACACCAGTGTGTCCTGGACTAATTTACTGCTATGGATCCAAACGATGGATCCATCCGATGCCTATTACCTAGGTTCCGAGAATGTCATTGGCAGTACCATGTTTGCACATGGAGGTAGCGGTGTACTCATCTCACGCCGAGCAGCCGACATGCTGAAAAACGAACGCAACCGTCAAAATCCCGCCATCTATGACTTAAAATGGGAAGACAAAACAGCTTCATCCTGCTGCGGAGATGCCATTGTCGGACAAGCCTTCTACGAAGCCGGGGTAGAACTGTCGTATGCCTGGCCCATGATCCAAGGCGAACGAGTCAGTTCCATCGACTGGACCTACAAACACTGGTGCACACCCTCGATAACCTGGCACCACGTCTCGCCCCCAGAAGTCGATGCACTCTGGCAATTCCAAAAATCCTGGACCGCCCAACACGGCTGGACAACACCCTACGTCTTCCGCGACGTCTACACCCACTTCATCGACAACCACATAACCACCAATCGCACATCATGGAACAACCTCTCCAGCGACAAAAAGATCACGGCCCCCGACCTCCTCAAAGCCGCCGGCGAAAGCGAAGTCGACTTTTACACGTTATCCGAGTTCGAAAAACACGCCATCGAATCCGAGGACAAATGCGCCCAAGCCTGTCTCTTGCAAACTCGCTTCGTCTGCGTCCAGTGGATGTTTTCGCCTGGCCGCTGCCATTTGGGCAAAGACGTCCGTTTCGGCTCGAGTGATGCGCTCAACCCCCCTGACGGACGGCATTGGACCTCGGGCTGGATTCTCGACCGCTGGAATGCGTTCAAGGAACAGCAGGAGCCGTGCGAGATTAAATGGCACCGAGCCGATTTGTGATTTATTCGGCGGTGCATAGTCTAGGCGTTTTTTGGGGGTCAGGTGGCTAGTTTTTTTCTCTTTTCGATTTTGTCGGAGGGAGGGGGTTTCTGGTTGTGGAGATGTGTGGGAATTATAAATATCTTTCTTTTTCATACCGTCCTTTCGTGCTTTAAGTGCTGGAGGCGATATGCTTGAGATAGAATGTCGTTTAAAAAAGTGAAATATCACTGCTGCTCTTATATCTCTTGACATCCACGATTCTTGTTACGACAATGTCAAATTGTGAAGAAGACCGTACTCGCATGACTAAAAAAGTTTGGAGCTAAATAATACTAATATGGCCAAGCTTAAATACCGCAAAAGTGGACAACGAGCCCCATGATATCCCGAAAGGTAAATATGCTTCAGTCAAAGGGAATTTGCTCATCGCCACTCAATCAATGATCCGCCAGATTCTCAGTAATAGGGACCATAACCATAGTCATCATCGTACCAGTAGCGATTACGCCAATATCTTCTTCGCAGTGGGGGCAAGTATGGTCTGTTGTCGAAAAAGATGTCGTCACGAACTGGTACGACGGCGCGTCGGCGTATCATGTATCCAGTGTCATCATCTTCCTCGTCGTCATCGTCGTCGTCGTCGTCGTCAAAATCTCTCGGATCGGCCTTTTCCTTCTTGAGTTTGGTTTCGCGACGGCGTTGACTGCCTGCGTTCTCTTTGGTCGTTTTTTCAGTGGCTGTGAGTTTCGAGGAGCTACTTTCCACGGCGGGCACGGGCTCCTGCAGCGACAAGTAATCAACAGGTGCAGGCTGCTGCTGCGACGTGTTATCCACAGATTTCTTCGATTTAGAGGGCGACTGGTCAGAGTTCTGGTGATGGCGGCCACCATGTTTTTTGGACTTCTTCGTCGTGGTTGTCGTTGTCGTATGGTGTGCTTGAATACCTGCTTGGCCGTCGAAAGGTTGATTTCCGATGAATTGCTGATAAGTATGCGAGGATTGCGGAAACTGCTGCATGCCATATGGCTGTTGCTGCTGCTGATTCGCAGAAGGGTGTCCATTGTATTGAAAATTTGGCTGCTGAGTGCGGAGCTGCTGTTGGTTGTATGGGACTTGCTGAGGCGGCTGACCATAGCCTTGAGGCGAATAGCCGTGCTTTGGCATTTTCCTGACAATATCCTGCGAACGGTGAGATGATAGAGGCTTCCAGATACGATGTTAGTGTTTGATGTCCGGAGAAAAGGAACAGGATCTCCAGCTGAGCAGATGCGTCTTTTTAAGCGATTTTCGAGGGTGTAGATCTTCCTTCAATGATATCCGGCAATGACGACGCACGCTCTGGTGAATGGCTCTTTTTCGTCCACGGATCAGATCGTAGTATCTGGAGCGAATTCACTTGATCATTCCTCACCACCCTCAATCTCATTGTCATCGCACTCTCCCTCATTAGTAACCAGCGCCTCGACATCAATGAGGGGCTTTTCACTGATGCCATGTTTCTCGGCCCAAGCCTTGACCTTACTCTTATTAATCACAACACTCCCACTTGCTGTCTTACGATTCTCCAGCACGTCCATCTCTTTCAGTGCAGCTACCAAATCCTCCTTCATGATATAAGTCTCGTCGCTCATATTCTGAATCGTGACCGTTTTCTTTGACGAGGAATTTAAGATGAACCTGCATATCTCACCGCACCAGAAAGCGATGTATCCTTTTCTGCCAAGTGAACTGAGCGGCCTCTCCGGCCCTCCAAATCGCCCTTCCTTGCGTCCTAAACCATAGCTCGTTGCGATGAGCATCTGCCCTAAGCCTTTTCGCTGCCAAGGTGGAAAGACAAGAATGCAGGCAAGGTTGTTATTGTCCCAGCTCATCTTCTCTTTACTGAAAAAGCCCACAACCTGTCCGGGATCCTTGGGCGAAGTCGGCCGCATGATGAGCAGGTAGTAGAGAAACGTGCTGACGTCGAAGAAGACGGATTTCGTATCGAGGAAGAGTTTGGCGAAGAGCGAAAGGTTCTGTGCATACAATTTGTGCTCTTCACCATCGCACTGTCGAATGATGTATTCGTCTGTCTCATACACGATATCACCTGGCGGAGCATCATCTTTCATAGGACACACTTTCTTAATCGCGGCAGTCAGTCAACCATTTCAAACTGACCAGGAAGATTTAAAAACTCACACAATGAGCGCTGTATTTCATGACTTCGCCCGTATACTTGAAGCACCACTGGCAGACATACAGCCGTTCAGCTCTTTTGCCTCCAATCATGTCTTCTGGGTAGAAAGAGGGGTACCAGGGCTTGATGTGCAGGCCGCCGAGCACGACATTGGTGACATTGGGCGGCATGGTGTTTTTGTTTGGCGTGCGATTCCTGCCTGGAGAGGCGGAAATCATTGTGCCAGGCGGAGTAGAGGTGCGGAATGCACCTAGAAGCGACAATCACAATGCCACGTTCCTGCGGTGCGAGACACGCGCAAACTCGAGACGCGACTTTGGGATTGACGTAAGATTCTCCGCCTGGGAAAGTGAAGATGCGATTGGCTGGAGAGAGTGCGGGAGCTAACGGGTGGCCGTCGTTCAGAGTTGACGCGCACCATTTAAGCGCCGAAGGAACGACGGCGGCAGAGAGCGCCTGAGAGCTTGGGCCTGCTTCATTATAGTAATTGATATATGTAACTATGTATTGCCTTATTGTGGAATAGAATATATATGTGATAAAATCGTCAATTTGCTCATCTGGGTATCTACCTGCCATATTTAAACAATTCCTTTCGCCTTCGAACCTCCAGCCCATTTTCATGCAAACGTAGAGAGTATGGACAAATTACATGAGAGTTGAGAATGTCACCATAAATGGAACGCCAATCATCCGCTGCGGTACTTCAATCGACCACGTATGTACGTGTCAAAGAGCCCACTAGCTTCCTCGTCTCCGCAGCCCAAGATCATCCTGCTGCAGCAATCGTGCCAGTCGTTCATCCTCCGTTTCCTGTGGAGCCTTGTGAGGACTTTCGCCGACGCCGTTGATACGAGTCTTTTTTGCGCTGAGAGGAGCATTTGATCCCGAGACAGAGTCGCGTTTTCGCTTGTGCGGTGTAGTTGAACCAAATCCGTTCATCGATGGTCGACGCTTGGAAAGCTCCGGGGATACTGACAAAGGCGCAGGCGGTCTGTACAGTGGAAGATTGTTCACTTCCGTCTTGTTGCTAGCAGCTTGATTTTCCGAAGCTGAAGATCCAGTATGTAGCGCTGGGTCGACATGTGCTTCGGGCTGTTTGACTTCCAGGCTGGATGTCGCCTTGTTAGTACCATTGGCGCTAGCTTTGGCAATCGCCTCAGCTGATTCAGCTGTCAGTAGAGACACTGCACTATCCACGCTTCCATCGGTCTTATCAATAATACTTTGAACTAAATCGTCCGCAGCATGAGCTGCAGAGACCTGCGGCGGTAGACCATTGGCTGACTTCTCTGGGGGATCATCGTGGTGTTTTCCGTCCATGTCTAGAACTTCGTTCGCGATTTGCTCAAGTGACGGAAAGGCAAAAGTCTGCTGCTGCTCATGGCCATGATAAGGATAGTGAGAATTAGCATAACCATTGTCAGAGGGTTCTGAGTACAAAGAGAACAAGCTTGGATCAATAGGCGGTTGAGTCGGCTCGTGTGATCGACTTGGCAGTGGCTCGGTTCTGTCTGAGGTTGCCACATTCGATTGGAAAGTCGGAGCCTGTGAAAATACTGCTGATGCGGAAGACTCGGGCGTTGGCATGTGATACGGCGGAGGCGGTCGATCAAAATCAACAGATTTTTGTTTCTTGACAACCTGGGATGGATTTTGGTCGTCGAAGGACTGTCGCTTTTTCGATGGCACCGATCCTCTAGGAATAGGCGTTTCCGCGGCCTTGACAGGATCCACATTACCGTTTTCATCATGGACGCATCTCCTCTGAATTTTTTATTAGAACATGCACGATATGTCGATGAGGATGATGGAGACTTACTTTGGATTTACGACATTCAAAGCAAGCTTTGCTTCGGCCGCGTTTGGTTGCATCGCCAAACATGGCGATACCGTTCAAGGCCATTGGAATGTTGGCGCTGATATATGCGTTGGTGCCCGGTAGTGGACCATGGCCGTTCGTCGCCCCGCCACCAGCGATAGGGGTTCCATTGGCCGAGGTGGGAAATGATCCAGAACCGTCTCCCGACCTCTGAGGCGTGCCGTTGGTATTTTCGTAGAACTGAGGCGAATGAAACGAGGGATCCAGCGCCATACCGTAGGGTGAGCTGCTTGTCGCATCGAGTTGCATAACCATGTCCTTGTGCTTGCAGCGGATGCGCCGCTTCCGACAGGCATCGCAGGCGACACGCTTGGGACCCAAGACGGACGTCTTTGGCGTGCTCACGTACTGCCCGGGATACATGGCGAGAGTCATGGCCGATGGCGCGTCGGCGGCAGGTGATGGCACAGGAGGCGCAAAAGATTGATGCTGATGAACCCGAAGATGCGGAGGTTGCAGCTGGCTTGGCGGTGGCGTCGAGGCACGCGACTGAGGTTGCTCGTGTGGCTTGATTGGTGTGGCTTGGGCGGCCGCTGCCGTCGATTTGGCAAGGACCCTGGCACTCTGTCGATCGGGAGCAGCTCGCCAAGCTGCAATGGCTTCTTTGCGTTCCATTTCCTTCAGCGCGCGGGCAGACAGCTTCTTAGGCGTCCCTTCTTCCTTGCTGTTGGGGAGCACTGCGTCTGGATGTGCCCAGGCGGGAGGATCTTCGTTGCCCCGTTTCCACGTGACCCAAAGCGCGAACGTCTTGGCGATCTCGAGCGGTTCGCCGTGCCCTTTGGGAATCGACATGTTGACTCGTCGGATCCGGTCTGCAGAGGTGCCTTCTACTCGTCCCATGACGACCATGACAGTTCGAAATATGAAGTTCACCAGGTCAGGTAGACCCTCAACTTCAGATTGCGAGTAGTAGCGTGCATTCTTCGCACCAATGCGTTGGTCGTTGGCCGCGACTTGGCCGTCGTAGTCTTGCCAAATGGCAACCTGTCGATCAAATTGTTTACCCTCGTAGAACAATTCGCTGACTTCTTGTGGCATTGGGTCTTCTCTAAGATACTGCAAAGCTGTATACCACATGATTTTCTGAAAGAACGGATATCGAAACTTCATTGGCGTTTCGTTGTTCTTCTCAATTTCGACGACTCGGAATTGATTTTTGTACGACATTCGGTTCAAGAAGTTGCCTCCAATTACCAAGCTTGTTGCAGGTGTCCAGACCGCATGAATCCAGCCAGAAGGAATAAGCATCGTATCGCCTTCATGCAAATCAACGCGATAACACTCTTTGGTGATGTGTGGAAGGAAAGTAAAGTTTTGTTGCGGACTGTCATTCCATTCCTCGTAAGCCTTCAAATGTTTCGGTTTGGGCGGAATGAAAAAGAATGTCTTTTTGCCTTTGAGGATGTGATAGTACACACTGCTGCCACCAAAATCGATGTGGAAGTCGGTATAGCTGTCGGCTACTGACATCAGGCAATAGAATTGCACTTTGGGGAATTTTCCCTTGTCGGTCTCCTCTCGCGGCCAGACAGAATCTTGAAGATCAATATCCCGCACAAGTTTGGGACGTCGTAGCAGACGACCAAGTTTCGTTTGAGAAACCTCCAAACTGATGACGTTGCGAATTTCCTTGTCGTCGCTATCTTCTTCGTAGTAATCTGCCCATTTGGCGAGCGTCCATTTTGAGCCAGAGTTTTGTGTCTTGACATCAATGACATCGAGGGGTGTATCAGGACCGACGAGATTGCAGACTTGACGAACACTCAGATCTGCAGGCATAACCATTCCTATGCCATCTTCGCCCACATTCAGCTCAGGGTTGGATTCGTAATCGTACCGGGGTCCTCCTGCCATTGAATCATCATCAAGATCGATGTTGACTTTGTTCTTCTCATCGGGTTGGGTCCATGGGCGCGAGTTCCAGGCTGCAGGAATACATATCGGTTCGGTGAAGCCACCTTGCAGATTTTTCTCGAAAAAGTCTCTTGTGACATCTTCTGCGCGCATGCGTGGAAATTCTTCAGGGTCAAATTGGAAAGTTCCATCTTTTATAGGTTGAATGTAATGGTGCTCCACGCTCTCCTCGCTGGTTTTCAAGACGCCTTTTTGTAACTCGGCGTAGTCGACAGAAGCATGCGCACGCGAACTCTTTCGAACGTAAGTTGTTTTGCCATGCTCTGGCTCACATGCATTGCAGAAAAACTTGTCCACATCGCGGATTTCATGGGCTTTTTTAAAGCCGGCACAATCAATGTGGAACCAATTCTTACAGCCATTGCAAGAGATCCATTCATCCATTTCGCCATGGGATTTGCTTGCTGCCCGCGAGGTAGAGCATGCAGCACAAATTGTCTCCGGTGTTGTCTTAACATGTCGTTTCACTGGCTTCGTGGCGCCTCGTACTATCATAACCACATCGCGTGGAACAGATTGAGCACGAGGATTGGCTTTCGATGGCGTTGCATCTTTGTTCGTGTGTGAACCATTAAAGCTCTTGCGTCGAGGTTTCTTCGCCCTCTCGTCCGCGGCTTCACTGAAAACAGAAACTTCTGCCTTTTTTGCTGCTCTGGCGTCTGGCGTCTTTTTCCGACTGTTAGCCTTTTTAGTAGCTTTCTCGGCCAGCGATTTTCTGCTACTAGGTCCTCTGGGTTTTCCTTTAGGCCAACCTCGTTTATTTTTGATTTGTCCAGGGGCATCGGGTAGGGAGACATCTGTGCTATGGCTTCGAGTCGTCGGCGAATTGGAGGACGAATCAGTGGAGTGAAATACATGTTCCGTTTGAAGACGCAGTTGTTCCGCAGCGAAGGGGTGTGCATCCTGCATAACAACGTCTTGCTGCGAAAGACTTTCATGATTTCCATTGGGCATAGTGTTGTTGGCAGTATGAGGCAGATGAGACGGCTTCTTCTGTGGGTGCTGTTCATTCTGAGGGTGAAATGGAGGAAGAAGAATGCCATTGGAAGCACGCTCCAAAGGACGAAGCTGATGGGCGTCCTGTGGGAAGCTGTTCGCATGCGGTCTCGGAACAGTCGGCGAAAGAGCTGTGGGTACAGGTGGACTATTTGAGGGCCAGCCTCCTGTCCTGAAATTCAACAAAAGCGCAGCCTCTTCGACCCGGCTATCGCACACAGGTGCACCGCTCGGAGACCAACCATTCGGCTGGTAGCTTGTAGCAGGTCGCGATGCGTTTGTATTCAAATAGGGCATAGGCAACACTTCTGATCTTGCACGCTTGTGAGGTGGCTCACCACCATAGCCTGTTCTGGGAGGTGGAGGCGGAGGGAAATTGAATCCATCTCGAGCTGTTGAGCTCTTTCTCGAATGTGATTGGAATGTCGGACTGGTCGCAAGGGCGGCGTCGGCGAGAGTATCAATCGTAGAGGGCGTTCGATGGTGGCCATGTTTGTGACTCGAACTCGCTGCTCTTGGCCTGGGCGTTTCTGTCAATGGCTGCTCAGACTTGGCGGTGAAGTCCAAGGCGGTGACAGCCGGATACTGCCATTGTGGTTCGAGCGGCTGAGGTTTTTCGGGAGAAATGGGTTCGACAAAGGCACGGGGAGGCGACGGAGAGCGCAATGTGTGTGGACGAGGGCCCGTTGGCCTCTTGAAGGTGTTGTTCCAGGCAGAATGCATCGTCGGCGAGCAGCTCGGAGGTGCGGCGGGGAAGTTGCGCGCGTCCGCCAGGCGCGGCAGCGGGCCAGAGGGAGTATGCTCGGGGTGTCCAGCTGTTTCGAACACCGGCGAGTGTCTTTCAGGTGTTGCTGGCGGCGAAGAGGCGCCTCAGCGCTGGTGGTCGCCGTGTCGTTGGCGGGCAGTGTGCTCGAGGCGCGGTCGTGGCCCCGCGGTGTCTAGCGGCCTTCGTACGCGCGATGGACGACGATGACTTCCGTGCAACAGCGATGTAAGATGGATGTGCCGGCTCCAGTGTATGCCGGCCGAGGGGCGTAGACGATCATGTAGCAGTTGTGAATGGCCTGGAGCGGTGGTGGTGGTGGGCGGCGAGTTGTCCTCCGTCGGCGTGGTTCTCTCCATTCCGCATACAAAGCGCTGGCTATAGCCCAGCAGTAGCAAGCAGCAGCAGCATCGCCGGATGGAGGGCCCGTGCGCAGCCGTGCCTCCGCTTCGTTCGTTTGCTACTCGCCGATGCCTACGCATCGCATTATTAAGTGCCCTGATCTTCATCCACCGTCGACGCCTCCCGCCATCAACTCCGCCAAGCTATGAGTCGCAGTAATAAATTGAGCGCTGAAGTCAACAGGTCTGTCCCTCCTGCCCGTGTGCGCGCCCGCCGGGTCGTTTACTGACGCTGTCCCAGAGCTTTGTTCGTCAAGAACTTGTCCTTCAATACCACCCCGTATGTCTATACCATCCCGAGTCCCCGGCGCATCCAGACTACTGACACTTGATTCAGAGAGGAACTCTTCGACCTCTTCGGCAAATTTGGTCCCATCCGGTACGCATACGAGACGCTATACCCCAGTTTCACAACGCCCACGAGTCTATCCGAACACCCCCGAAATCTCCGATACTAACTATGAGCCAGCCAAATCCGCCAGGGTATCGCAACAAACACCAAGGGCACTGCTTTCGTCGTCTACGAAGATGTCATGGATGCCAAAAGTGCTTGCGACAAACTAAACGGCTTCAACTTTCAAAATCGCTACCTCGTCGTGCTCTATCACCAGCTGGACAAGATGGCGAAAGCGCAACAAGATCTCGCCGAGCGCCAGGCCAACTTAGAAAAACTCAAACAAGAACACGGGATCGCCTAGCGGGGCGAGGGAGCTGCAGACGGTGAGACCGTTCCTGCGACCAGCACAAAAAGGAAGGATTCTGCCACGAGCTTGAGCGTCGGTTCGCCCGCTCGCGAGGTGGATTCTGCTGCTCCCAAGTCACGCGATTTTGCTTTGAAGATTGGAAAGACCAAAGACGGTCAGATTACTGGGGTGTTCAAGGGTGATTTAAGCTCATGGGGGCGTTCTCGGGCCACGGCGTTGATGAAGAAACTCTCATTTGGAGAGAAGGGATGAAGCCTGGCCATATATTGGCCGAGCGTTGATGAAATAACCTAATGGTTCCCGAAGTGCTCGGTGAGAGCCAATTTACAGACTTCATTTTTGAGAAGATCTTGATCCTTTTGTCTCATTTTTTATGTGTCATGTTACAAAGGTATAAAAACGTTCAGTTACACAAAAATTGTATGTTCTACATATCTTCATCCCTTTAATTCGAATTCTTGATCGTGATTGCCGTAACGCCTGCCACCAGTCAGCTACATGTTCACAGCGTCAAAAGGGGTGGGAGAACTCACAGTGGAAAATACCAGCAACGCTATCCGCAGAAAGGACATCAGGACAATTAGCAATCTGGACCGGATCCGGTTTATCACAGTGACCGATCAAATTAGGCGGCTGATCAGTTCCAATCATATCCCACCCACCAGCATCCTGCTTATAGAGAGCTACACTCCATCAGCAACTGCTCTCTCCGAAGCTATACGGCAAACTTACTGAAATGAGCATTATCCCACGAAAACGTGTTACTGTTGTCATCATACACTTCTAATCGCTGTACATCCCAGTCTTGAGGCGCTTTACTCCCATCACACCCATCACACGCAATCCCTCCTTTCGAAGCGTCGTTGTAGAAATCCGCCGTCCAGACAATCGCGCCGGATGTCACGTCGCTGCAGCTGGGCGGGTTGTTGAAGAAGAGGAATTCACCGGTTTGGGTTGGGTCGGGGAATTGCTTTTCTGCGCCCGCGAAGATGAGGAAGTCGGCATATGTTGGTTGGATGGCTAGGAAGGCCGCGGCGAAGAGGGCGATGTATTGTATTTTTGGGTTCGAGGGATGGGTTTATGATTTGGGTAATGAGGTAATGGATTGGTTGTAGCATTCTATGGAGTGGAGTAGGTGGTTGGTTTATATATCTTTGCAAGATTATATGAAAGTACGTTTGTCGTCATTGAGCTGTGTCAAGGTCGGAAGAAAAGCCACCGAGCTGAACGTGCTCTTCCTTTCGAGACGTTGATTTACATGATCTCATTCTTCGAACATGGACGATCTTCCCCAATTTTCCTCAGAAAGCAGGGCGAATGTGGAAGTTTGGGAAATTTCGGCCCCATCGTGACGCCTTGAGACTCAGCTTGGACTTGGCATGACGATGGATTGTCCAGCATCCTTCCAGAAACGATGACTTCATCTGTCTTCGTCTCGAGGACATAATCAATTGATTAATTTTCCAGGACGTACGTCATGGGAGGATAAAAAGGACAAGGGCTGATCTTAATCGTTGACGACTTTGTCTTGTTCAAGCTGAAGTGAGACGTGGTCATATTGACGGACAGAGCAGCCAGGAGCACTAGGCTTGTAGCGCTGTATTGAAAATCTTAATGATGGAACAGAGCAGTACTGTAGGGATTGTTAGTAGAGTGTGTTCGAGTCAGCTGATGATGAGAGAAGTGATGTTATATGGAGCTTTTGATGAGATTTACATCTCATGCCTATCACCCACCAAAGTGTTTCGTTCAGCCTACTTGCCGGGCACATCTAATGCAATCGCGTCATCGTCATTTCAGAATACCAAATTCACATTGGAAGAATTTGGCCCTCAAAGGAGAGCGTTGATCACATTGGACGAGAACTTGGCCCCGAAGCGCACATAGGCTTAGCATCATAACCCAAGACGAGAAGGATGTATTCATCGTCAGAACTGGACTGAAATGGACTGCTTCCAGCGACTTGCAGATGGTGAGAATAGACCATGATTCCACGTGTTGTTCATGGGCCAAGTATTTCAAGGGCACTTCTGGACTTGGCTGCTTGGCGTGAAAGCGTCCGCCGATATTATCAACGACCTGTGCACGACGAGGTGCATACCAAATTTGTCAGCTTTGGCGAGCGCATAAACTGTGAAGGCTGAGCAAGGTGCTAATGCGAGATGCTGAGCAATGGCTGAGTGGTGAAAGATGGTGACGTCTTGGCAAGATGGTCCCAGATTTCCCGCGTTTGCGGCTGAGTGAACTTTAATCCAGTCACTCACTGCCCGTCTCCTTTCACGTTCACGACGATCAAAAATGCCATGTTCAGGTATGAGCTCATTTCATACCGCGGCTGATCATTGTCGAGTCGTTTTGACATCAGATCGTCGGTAATGTCACACATCCAAAGGAATGCCTCAACGATCGAATTGTCAGGAATATCCTCCGTCTCGGGTGGCTTTGTGCGAAAATGATCTCAAACAACGGCGTGAAGAGGCTGCAGTCATCAACTCGACAGCGTGTAGATTGGGGTCTGCCGTTTAGATGTGTTGCCTACACTCCACCAGCCAGAGTGACATTGAGAGGTAAATTGCGCCGATTTGTTGGTTTTCGGGACTCCGCCTGTCCTAGATTTCGTCTCCCGCGGTAACATCGTATTTTCGATTCATCTTTGAGTTCGCCTCGGTGAAAGACCGAACATGAGGGAAATCTGACATAACTGCTTCTTTTTGTTTTTCGTGCGTATTTTTTCCTCTCGCATTTTATTCTGTCGTCTGATAATGTAAAGCTGAAATGCCCAAGTTGTCGTATCATCGTTCATTTTTGTTCTATACCAGTTCTTTGATCAACCGCGTGATCGCCTAGGCAACTGCTGAAACTTCCATGCCGCATATAGAGCGTTTGCTGGTGTTTCTCACATTTAGGGCATTTTATTTTATCATACTTTCGAGGCAGTCGATTAGTCTAGATCTCGTGTAGCCAGAAAAAAAACTCCCTTGACGAACACCAACTGAAAGGAAATTAACATGGCCAATTACGAAACGAAGCTAGAATAGATTAATGTAAACAAACGGCATGACTGAACATTTTTCAACATTGTTATAAATGTCCAATTAGTGGACCTCTAACGTCGTTGCATCTAACCCATGAAATTTGAAGACCGACCCCGCTAAACAATCAACGTCTCGAAACACACCCACCAACACATTTCCCTCGACCTCCAAAGCACTTCCAAACCAAATCCCACAGCGAAAAGCGAAAAACTCCCCAAACCACAAGAGCAATGGCAATAACCTTCGGCACAATCGGCACAGGCTGGATAACGGATTCCTGGATCGACGCGGCGCACAAGTCAAGCAAATGGCAACTATGCGCAATCTACTCACGCCAACAAGAACAAGCCGCACAGTTCGGCGCGAAGCATCAATGTTCCAATTTGTATACATCCCTGGCCGAATTCTTGGCTGATGCGGCAATGCAAGCTGTATACGTCGCGTCACCGAATAATCTCCATTTCGAACAGGCGAAGCTCGTGTTGCGGGCGAAGAAACATTGTCTACTGGAGAAGCCGGCCACGTCGACGACGGAGGAGTGGGGTGAACTCGTCGCCGTTGCGAAAGAGGAAGGGGTGTTTTTGATCGAAGCATATCGACATATTCAAGAAGCGAACTATAAGCTGCTACAAAAGCTCCTTCATCACGATCAGAAACTAGGCGAGATTTACGGGGCCAGTTTCACGTATGCGTCGTATTCAAGCCGGTATAATAATGTCCTCGCAGGCGAAACTCCGAATATCTTCTCTCTCGCCATGTCCGGAGGAAGTTTGGTCGATATCGGCGTGTACCCGGTCACATTCGCGATTGCACTGTTCGGCGAGCCCAAATCCCAGACATACGCACCCTTCATCTGCCGAACCGGCGTGGACGGAGGCGGCGTGATAATTCTCCAATACGACCATTTTGGCGTGCAAATCAACCATGCGAAAGCCTATACCAGCACGGCTCCGTGCGAAGTCTACGGCGAAAAAGGCACGCTGACTATCAATGCCACAACGGATATTGAGAGTATCCGGCATTGGGATCCGAGGACCAAAGAAACTCAAGAGCTTGCCGGGCCGTGTGTTCGGGTCGTCAAGCCCAATGTTAATATGTTGGAGGAAGCTGTCGAGTTTGCTCGTATTATTACCGAGAAGGATCGTGTGGCGGCGGACGCTTTGGCGGAGATTTCGAGGATTGTGGTCAAGGTTACGTCGGATTTGAGGAGGCAGAACAATATCCTTTATCCTGCTGATACAAAGGCTTGATGTATAGAACGAAAATGTATATCATCATTCATGGACATCAGATGACATGTCTCACACAACAAAAGTCTCATTCGCAGGCCTTTCACCCATAAAGTGAAACCCCAGGCACCAAAACAATCTATCCTCTAATTAGTCCCTCTTCGCTTCTTAAATTCCGCAATCCAGAGAGCAGCTTTAGCTTTCGGCACGACATTAATCTTCACCAAATCATCAATAACCTCCACCTTCCCACTAGCCAAGACCTTCAACAAACTCAAATTCTTCCCGGCTTTGATCAATCCACCTGAAATAGTCTCCATGTAGCACTCGACGGTTTCGGGCGTGTATTCATGTTCTTCGTCCCAGGGCGTCGGCAGGATGTACTCTAAATGCTGATCGATGGATTCGTCTTCGCGGAATGCTTTGATGAAATCGCTTTGTGCGTGCAGGGGGTACAGGAGCATAGCGGGGAGGATGAGGGTCGATGATGCATCGACGGGGTTTTCGAGGGTGATTGCCGCGTCTTCCATATCAGGGGCCTGTTTCGTTTTTCGGCTGATGATGTTGCGTGCTTGAAGTGCGTGCTGGAGTGTAGCTCGTTCTCGCCTTTCGCGCTCTGCGCGCTTCGCTCGCACGGCTTCTAGTTCTGCCAGATGGGTTTGTCGTTTTTCGATTTTGAGCTGGAGGGCTTGGAGCGGGGCATTGTTGGCATCGTATCCTAGTCCGCTTTGGCATGCGTCGAGGGCTTCGGGGATTTTGTCCAGTGCTAGACATGCCGATGCAGCTCTGTACCAAGCTTTGATGTTTCGAGGATTTAATTTCAAGGCTGAAGCGCAGTCTCGGTTACATGAACCGTAGTTTTCTGGATCGAGTCAGTTTGGAGGGTTTCAACGGATTATATTTGAAGAAAGACGGACTTAGTTCGAGATTGCAGAGGGCGCGATTAGCATGACATGCTTCATTCGCGATGCGTTCTTTCTTTGCCTCGGCTTCTTCATCAATTTCCTCGTCCTCGTCGGAATTCGCATGGGGGTTTTTAGGCTGAGGACTTTTCAAAGCAACAATAGCTTTCGTGTAGAATTCTCTGGCATCCGCCCATCGTCTCATCTGAACGAGTTCGTTTCCTTGGATTTTGAAGTTTTCAGCAACTTCAGCTCTCGTTCCTTCATATGCAATGGCACGAATGGCTGCAATTGCCGGATTGTCTTCGTCGACGTCGTCCATGTCGGTCATGAAGAGGGGAATTTTCTTCATTTCGGCTATCAATTCATCTGCAGTTTGTCGGGGTGGTGGCTCGACTGTTGCCACCACAGGATGTTGCGGTTTCATTTCTGTCTCGGGTATGGTTTTGGTTTGATCGCTGTCCAGTTGAAGTGCGGCATCGAAGTCTTTGGGTAGATTTGAGGCTGCTTCGGCCATGGTAACGGATTTCCCGTTGGTCGTGGTAATCCAGACGATGTGCTATGTTTAGTCAATTTTGGATTTCTTATTGGGCGCGATTTGATTATGATTAAATTTCGGAAACGGGTTGGGGTTGCCTTCTGCTCGATACTGCCTACTGGAAATGGAGTGCGAGTCTTTCACTCAAAATTCGACATCACGTGATACATGACTTTCATCTCGAGCTTTCTGTTCATTTTAACGAGTAACCATTACGAATAAATTGTTCGGACATTGGTGCATAGAATAAAGCTTACGCGGAAGCACGGCAAGCAATCTCACTGACACAAGCAAGTGCGGTCTGTGGAAGGTTTCTGAAGTTGTTGGGTGGTGAAGGGGCTATCCATGAGCGATCGACGTTAATAGACAACCCTGGAGTATAGTTCCATGTTTGCGGAAGACGAGAGTTGCGACAGTTACAAACTTGCGAGCCGTGCAGGAGAAGAAAAGTGGACATATGGCATGAAACGGTGCCGGCATTGGAGGATAGCCATGAGATTGGTCACGGGCATGCGACGAGACGAACATCGGGAACACCCACACACAAGTCTCAGGGGTTTGGCGACTCGGCAGTTGGATGAATGGTTAATTGGTTGGGAGAGAACAGAACAGAACAGAAGAAATAGATTGGATAGTGTTTGGTGGCGGCGACGGCGATGATTCTGGCAACGCGAAGATCGTCACGGATGGACAAGAACAGGCGGAGCTGCAGGGCGCTGAAACACGAGGAGACATGGGCTGGACCAGGCCACGAAGGACATTTGAACCCACACATGCACGCATCGACACACACAGACGTCGATAGAGTTTAGGACCGTACAGGAGTAGATTACAGTAATCGAGTAGAGGAGAGTAGAGTTTCCAGACAGTTCTGAAGCCTGATACGATGCGCATGACGGCCACTCACTAGTAGTACTCACACGTTGCCGTGACCTCACTAGACTTTACGAACTCTACCAACTGCCAACCAACTGACTGACTAAGTACCAACCACAGTACCTACTACTAACAACTAACGACTAACCGGTTTGCCGCACGCGACATGCACTCATCCTTGCACCGCTTCCTTTCCCCGTCTGCTGCTAAAGTATATATTACCCCACCTGGAATAGACCGTCCGACTCAGCAAGGCTGCGCCGCCTTCGCCGCTGTCGCCGCTGCCGCATCGTCGCTATTTGGTCTCGGCTGACAGCAGAATCCGTATAGTACATACATACCGTACATATTCCCATGGTATATTCCCATGGTATATTGGTCTCGACACACGTTCCATGTCTCATGCTGCGACTTGCCCTCTCGTCTTGGGCGTGGGCTTGGACGACTGTTGGCCTCAGGATTCGAGACACACGCGTCGTGGGTCGTCACCTGTCTCCTGTGTACCGGGCTCACCAAACTCCAGCTGAACCTTCCAGTTAGTCTATAACCTGATTATTGATACTGTACACGTCCGTCCGACTGGCCGACCGTTGGTCTAGCGTGTTTGATGACGGACGCTCGGCGAGGGACGACCATCTGCCACGACTCCAATCGATCTCGTGCGTGTGCCTCTGCAGGGCCTCGTGATGAGCGTCGGCGCCGTGGGGCAGAGCCAATGGATATGGATGGCCCGTCACGACATCGCTGAATGGCCGTTGAAACAAAAGGAACGGTGGCAGACTCGCCGACTGGTCCCAGCAGCAGCCAATGGACGAAATGCGGCATGGCCGGGTGTGCACGTCGCATGTCTGCTACAGTACTCCGACAGTACTATGAGAGTACCGCGCTCGGCTACTTCTCGTAGTAATACTCTAGTCTTCTAGTAGTCCTCTAGTTGTACTCTAGTCTTCTGCACTACTCGCATCCGCAGCAAGGGGCCGGCCACCCGAAGCATTAATCTCTCAGGGGTTCTAGCGCGGCGCGCGTCTTCCCGCCGGCCGCCAAGGGAGAAGCCGACGGCGCTGGGCCTCGCACGTTGGACGATCGACCGCTGCCTCCTTTACCCTGGACCGCTCCGTCTGCCACTCACTGCCACTACTGCATCTCGTCTGCACCAGGCCACTCTTCGCTCCGCGCTCTGCTCCAAATCATGCTGCCCCGGCGCCTCCATCCCACGCTGCGCTGGCAAACAGTCCTGTCTCTGCTGGCCGCCCTCCCGGTCCAGCGCCGTGGCTTGCAGACGGCCATGCACAATGGCGGTCCCTTCATCTCCATCGCCCGCCAGATCGCCTTATGACGCTCTGCTCGGCCATGGACAGTCCTGCTCCTCCGTCTTCAGCTGCGCGCCGGCCTCGACTGGGGTGCGTGCCATTCGCCCATCTTAGCTGCGTTCTTTTCCGGCTCATCCAGCGCGGGTGCTCATACACGACACTAAATCTCTGGCCAGTGCTCCGGGCCTTGAACCTGTGGCGCCCAGGGAAGGACGTCTTTGCTTTTGACCAAGCACTAAATCCACTCCCGCCCGCCTGCTAGCCCTCTTCCGACGCGGTGGTACGCTTCATTCCCTTGTCGGCGGCCTTCCTTCTCATAAACACGCCGTGGCACAATTGTTCGTGCCTCAGTTGCTGCTTGCTGCGCTCAGACTTGTCCTCACGCGTCCTCTGCTGTCGCGTTCAATCTTTGACGTCTGAACGCCCGAGCCGTCACTGGACCGGCAGCTGTTTGTAAACAGCCATGCACCCTCTTTGAAGTATGCATACCTTGAACCACCTTCATATGGAAAAGGACCATTATGCTGAACAGTAACACAGGGCTTGATTCTGCATGCAGGTCTGCGCCGCCGACCCTCACTCGTTACACAAACTCATCTATTCCTGGTGTGGGCCAATCCAATCGCGTCGTGCTCATCATAGCACGTTGGAAACATGGGCGACTACTTCAAGGAGTACTCGTCGTTTGTGGGAGCAAAAGGGATGCCATCTCCCGCCGACACGCCATATGAAACCCCCGCATTCATACGAGCGAAACGATCCTCACGAGTAAATGCAACACCTCCTCGAGGCGACTCACCGCCACCGGCGGCTCCCACAGACGACTCCGAGTACAAAGGCCGTCCGCGCGATAGCCGAAACTCGCCGATCGACCCTCGTCGATTCACCCCTACCTTGCACGCATCATTGGTTTCGGAAATCCTCAATCTCCGCCGAGAATTAGATTCAAAGAATAGTCTGGTCGAAAACCTTGAGGAATCTCTGGAAAGCGCAAAGACTGAAAATGATGCCATCAACGAGCAGCTCACTCAGCAAGCGAAGGAGCTTCGAAAGAGTAAGCAGCAAGTTCAGCAAATGGAAAAGGGAACATACGATGCTGTGGAGGAGCTCGCAAAAGAGAGGGATAGCGCAGTGCATTCTGTAGAAGAATTGAAGATGAAGCTTGAGGCAGCCAACAAAAAGACTCGACTTCAAGATGAGGATGCTGTTCGTACTCAGGGAATCTGGGAGCAGGATAAAGAGAGTTGGGAGAACGAGCGACGCCAACTCGAACGGCGCGTTCATGTCACAGAAACACGTCTACGAAAGTTTGTGGATGAAATGACAGCTCAGCAAGCAGCTCTACAATCCCAAAATGTATCCTCAGGTGAAATTCCCGACGACAAAACATTCAAGGATAGTGCTTTGGGTAATGAAAGTGACGAAGGTAGCGTCCGATCGACGGTTCTTTCCCACCACAGAAGGAATATGAGCAGTATGAGCTCACCGGCCAAGAGCATTCGAGGTTCAGCATCTTTCGCGGATATGTCGGACCTTTCTGTTAGACCTCAAGGTCACAGCCTCGCTGACGAGCTGGTTTCGGATCCGGAAGATGAAGAGAACGACGAAGACGATCACCATTCAGAGGAAGATCACCAAGCAGTCGATGAGCAAGTCAACGACGAGACTGAATCACCCGGGTCTGCTGTCTCGACCCTTCACACTACCGATACGACATTGCCAATTGAAACGAAAGCTGTTCTTGATGACGATGCACTTCCAGATTCACCAACGATTAAATCTCCATTGAAACCTGTCATGGGAGTGACACCAAGCGCTGCGCCACCAATGTTTTCAATCAATGGCGTTTTGTCCGAAGCTAATGAAATTTCAAGCGTGAGAAATGTAGCAACTCGGAATTATATGGACCGTGGTTATCAACCGAGTCCACCGCCATCCCCGTTGTCCAAGGGAACTTCCACCGATTTTGCTTCTCTTCCGCTGATCAATGAACCAGTACCAGTGGATGAAAACGAGCATGAGCATACACACAGCGTGGCGAGTAGCTTGGGTAGTGTGTCGGTGCACGGCTATAGTACTGCGGCAACTCAAACAGAATCAGACTCCGATGGTTTGTTGGTGAAGACTGCAAGTGCGAAGCATGACAGCCTGGAACCTCCAGGATTTGTGCCTGCGATTGCAATTCACCCACCTGCTTCACGACCGTCGTCACCGCGGCCATATGTTCTCCCTCCAGGTACCAAAAATGCATCCACACAAGCAAACATCCGCCCGACGTATGTCGACGCCTCTATGCAAACGGGAGAAATCAGAGTGGATAAGCGACCACCGAAGATTCCTCAGGAATATTTACGGGCCCGCAGGCTTCCAAGCAAACCACAAACGGACTCAATCCTACCTGCAAGACCACCCACTCCGAAATCAGAAAAGAGAAAAGCGATTGTCCCGATTGGCAAAATTTACACCAATGTTCCTCCCATGGCAGCACCTCCTTCTCCTCCACTTCAGTCTCCTGTTGAAGATAAAACATTACTATCACGCGACAACAGCTCCAAAGACTTGCGATCGCTCAGAGCTATCCCATTGCCACGACCTGTTCTTGCTCCACCAGCTCCACCAACAGAGAGCACCAGCCATGGACATCTTAATCGTGCTGCTCAATACGGAGTGACTCGACCGGCTCAAAGTAGCAGTCGACTGGCCGAAATCGACAACGATACCGATACGACCGATTACGAAGACGACATGACCGAAACTGAAAGAAAAGACATGGCTAGCTCATTCAACAAGGCACCACACGGACGTTTCGGATTGTCACAGCCACCGAAAGTTGTTCCCGAGGACAAGGAAATTTCTCCTGAACGTCGCCCAGATACAGCGGGCTCATACGGTGCCGCACCAGCACCGTCCGTATCAAGTAGCCGTGCAGCCTCTCAAAAAGCTCGGGGCAGACCCAGTGGAAAACTCAACTCTTACAAGGACTTACGATCTCGCAGTCCTAGTTTCACAAGCTTGGCTTCTAGCAGTCTCAGCACACAATCAGGTTTTGCAATTCCACCTTTCCCAATTCCAGTACGATCAAGCTCGTATTTCAAACCCCAAACACATAGCGAAGGATCGCAGAGTCCAACCCCTAATAATTCCAACGATACTTCGGGAGATTTTCCTCCACCGCCCGAAAAATCGGGCAAAGTCAGCCCGAACCGACTACGCAAGGTTCAATCTGCTGCTGCAATGAGGAATAATGCTGTTAGATCGTCACCTGTCAAGTCGCGACGAAGGCGGAGATCACCTACCCTCACACCTGTTCAGTCGACGGCTTACGAGACTGCTGAGCCTACAAAATTCCCTATCCCCTCCCTACCTACGCCTCTAGAAGAGAGACATGCAGACTCGGATATGCCAAAAGGCTCCGTCGACCTGAGTAAGCAATCAGTCTCGACAATGTCAGAGTCACACGCTTCGAACGAGGTAAACTTGGTCGATGCGATTGCTGCCACAATGGTAGGAGAGTGGATGTTCAAGTACATTAGAAAGCGAAAGTCCTTTGGCATTGGCGATGATTCTGATGTACAGCATCAAGGCTTCAATGGAACAGTCAGCGTACCAGCACATGGAACACGTCACAAGCGTTGGGTCTGGTTGTCGCCATATGAGAGGACAATCATGTGGGACAACAAACAGCCAACGTCTGGAGCGGCCCTGATGGGCAAGAAAGGACGCAAATGTAAGTCAGGTCAACCTTTTTACGTGAATTCGTCTCAACCTTTTACTAAGTCACAACTTGCAGTGGTGATTGAATCTGTTTTGGACGTTCTCGATCATACTCCCATGCCCAAGGGTGCTGGTCTCGACTCTGCCTTCCGCCGATCCATCCTTATCCTAACACCAGCACGCGCTCTTAAATTCACCACAGTAAATAAAGAGCGACATGCTCTGTGGATGACAGCCCTCTCATTTCTAGCTCAATCCGGAGCCTTGCCCACCTTGATGCCAGATGCCTTTGATGAGCCCGCGCCGCCACCCAGCTCAAGGTTCGAATCAAATGCATCAGATAAAAGATCCCGCTCCCCCTCCTTCGGCAAGGCGACAACTCGCTCTGCTGGCACCACAAGGTCTCGTCGACCAACACGTACACCCGACGTAGATGACACACTCATCTCCCCAGATCTTTTTTCGCAAGATCAGGACACAGGTGCTGAACCCCCGGCCATCCCACGCCTACACAGCAGCACGATGAAACATCAGCGCAAACGCAGCAATACTAACCCGGCATTGCCACCGACAATAGCTGGTTTCCGCAGCTTCTCTTCTAATGCAGTACCTTCTTCAAACTCGCCCTTTAATCGTCTACAGCTCGCGACAAGCGCAAACCATGGCGGTGATCTCCGCGGCACGTCGTCCAAAAGCGCTGGCAGCCGACAGGAATCGCTGATCAGCTCCGCTGCCGACCGTCCAAACTTTTTCGAGGCTATGGGGACAGTTCGCATGGAAGCTTTTGTCGATCCAGGCTATCAGCAAGGCGTGCGGTATATCCCCGGTCCGCCTGCTGGCGCTACGCTTTCCGCCGATTCACGCCGACGACGCGGTGACAGCAATTTGAGCTTGTCGACCATGGACAAGCGCAGAACAGGATACGTATTTGACGAGGCCGGATTAGATCCTTTCAAGGGCTTCTAGGCTATACAACCTGACTGATGCCGATCTAACGATACCCCCTTATTTCTTGCTTTTTGTATTTTACTTTTTCATATCCACGGCGGCGCACATACACGAAGAACGAAGTCCGCAAGGACAAAAGTATCCTCATACTAGGGGCGTTTCGAAATTAGCGTCTTGTTTTGTAGCTTGGGATGGATTTATATCATCGATGATCTATACGTAGCATTGAGAAAGTTTGCCACTTTTTTACATCAAAAATACTTTTTGTTTATGACGTGGTGTTGAGGTTGGAATGTTCATGAAGAGGTCTTGAGTTTGTTATGGTTTTATGGAGTGATGTGTTTTGTGAATTGATCTATGCTTCATGGATGATTTGATTGTTGATTCGGGTTTAATGTGGTAGTGTTTGCTCCTGAGAGGGGAATAGGAAGCTTTGCTGGGTTTGAATTCGTGGAATGACCTTGTGAGATTGCTCTATTCATCACACAGACTCCCCAATTTTCTGCGTTTGTGCTTCTTGCTGCCGCACTGTCGTACTTCCCTGCTTCTGTAATTTCGTGCTTCCGGAAGTCTCTACTTCTGTGCTTCCGTAATTTCACACTTCCGTAATTCTTTACTTCTGTATTTTCATACTTCAGTACTTCCTTACGGATGGAGGAGGCCTCCGAGAAGCCAGGATCAGAGTCTAGCAGGAATTAAATACCCATGTTTTGTGGCTGAGGATCCTCACCGACCGGAACCCCTTTCTCGGCAACGACCGCTTCCTTGTCAGCAACCATCGCTTCCTTCTCAGTGGTCTGTCCCTCCTTTTCGGGGGTCTGTCCTTCTTTTTCAGTAGCCTGGACCATCGTCTCAGCAGCCTTCATCTCAGCAGTCTTTATCTCAGCAGCCTTTGACTCTTCCTCGTCACCCTCCATGGTACGAGTAAGATAAGTCATGACACCCCACAACATGCGAAAAGCTAAGACTCGCTGCTCAACATCGAACAAATCAAACCACTGTGAGCGTTGCATGATAGGTTGACACCACTTATTTTCAGCAGGGATGGAGTCGGGAAAACGGCCGGAGGAGAGAGTATCGGTGTAAGTCCCATGAATGGAGAGTTTTAAGATACAAATGTGGTGGTTTAGGGATGAGACCATGAAGACCTGGTTTTGGATTAGTGTTGTAGTTTTTGGTCGGTCGATGGTAGTCAATGGGAGACGACTTACTTCGTCGAAGGGACTGTTGGGGTCTTTTCCGACTGCCTTGTATTCGGTCCTGCTGTCCCATTTTGGCGACGATTTGCGGATGTTGGCCCATCTGCGGATGCTTTCTGGAGTGGACGAGGCGATTCTTCTGTCCGCTTCATTCGCCGTCAGGGTGCCGTTCATGACCTCTTGTATTGCCTGTTGTGCAACGTCTTTGAAATAATTGGGAGGATTGAGGGGTGGTCCTCCGCCCCAGCGAGGAGTGGTTGTCCACCATTTTCCTTCACCGGGAATGACTTCAGTTTTGCCTTCACGACGACGCTCCTGAGCGAGCTGCAGCAGACCGGAAATCTCGCGGACTTGATCGAGTCGCGAGCTGGCCTTTTCTCCTATATTATTCTCGTCGGTGCCGGGTTGGGAAAAATCCAGCTCGGGACGGACTTGAACGCCCATGATCGGTCCTGTAATCCAACCTTTACGCGCCTTGTCTCTATCAGTGGGCATGAGGTTGACTGTTGCATTTTGACGGACGGGAAATTGGAATCTGCCGAATTGTACCACTGGGTTGTTACGTGGTGGTTTTAGTGCGCTTTTGAACGGCCACACTATAGCTTCGACAAATGCAATTACGGTCTTTTCGCGGAACATGTCGGGCATCTCTCGACCAGTATGAGTACGGCGGCCTTTATAGCGCATGGTGGTGGTGAGCTTTGGTCGGAGTTCCGTACTGGCTGATTTCATCCTGTCGTTGCTGCTAGAACTTGGTCCTGTAGCTGCTGCATGGGCACTGTCGTCGACGTCTTCACCTGCAAACGTGACCTCTTCCTCACGAACAGTCAGCTCTGACTCGCTTTGCACAGCAGTAGCTTCTTTCTCATCGTCAGAATCACCTCCAAGTCTTGGTCGTTTCGAAGGTTTCGTATCTTCAACAGGAGTAGTGGTGGTGTAGTAGTTATCCAGGCTGCAGTCCCAGTAAGGGCTCATACTTTCCAGACCCATCCAAAAACTACGCGTGTATGATACTTGGGGTCGCTTGATACCGCTTATGCGTTGACCGGAGAGACTACCGAATCCAGTCTCATTGTCAAGACGCAGCTCAGTAAGTCGATAATCATACAATTTACGTTCTTTGTCTGCGACTTCATTGGCAGCGCTAGAGTCCTGTTTCAGCGGAGCTGGATTTGCCGGTGGGAGGTATGATTCACCATCTGCCTTGAAAGGAACCATGTCATTGAAAGAGCAGGACTCCTGAATTTGAATGTTGAGTAGATCAACGTGTCCCTGGCGGACAGCTTTTGGATTGTTGACTTTGGTGTAGACAGACTCAAAATCGGGCAGCGACGCTGGACAATCCCAGTTGACAGGTTTTCTGGGAACATCAAAGACTGGAAATGTGACGGCAGTTGGTGATTTTGGTGGATCTCTCTCCTCGTCTGTGTCTATAGCAGCATCGTATAAGCCTGTCACTGGAAAAGTGTTAGCGATGATTCTTCTGGCACGTGAATTAGCGGACGTATTTCGAGGCAGTCGAGCAGGCATTTGAGCAGGCACTCGAGTAGTCGGTTGAGCAGACAGTAAGACAGGCGCGACGAGAGGTACGTCAGGTATTGTAATTGACGCTAGGCGCGAGACCAGCCGCGTGCTTAGTAGTGGTATGTATTCGACAAGAGTAGGTCCTTGGATCCAACGGGAAGTCTTTTTGCCTGTCATGGTGGACGTAACGAGGCCGTCAAGTGTTTGAAGGTGAAGAGTTTGTCGGAGGTGTGCTGCACCGCCACAGGAGAAGACAAGATCAGGGCGATGGAAAGGGATACAATGTGCTTGCATCAACACCACTCACCTCCAAACATATTGCCAAACACCATCGCGAATGAATTGTTCCTCTTCCTTTATGTCGCTCGCTGTCTATTCCCGTGTTGTCCTTGGTTGATTCCAGTGTCGAGTACCGTGGAATATGGCAGCCTTTCCGTGGTGATGATTTGGGTATTCAAGACGACGTGTTTACGCGAGGCCCCGTCGCTTGATTGACAATACCTGTCTAGGACTCATGTAGCAATTGATATCACGAGAACCGGGCGTTTCTCGCCGGCAATGGCAGACGACGAGGCATAAACAAAGACGATGCACATTGACTGACGTTGGTCGCATGGCATGACATGGGGAACAACGACGCACGAGACCAGAGCGGCTAATGCAGGATTGCGCTCTCAACGGGTCACTTCGCCATCAGCCATAGACTGTTGTCCTCGAGATACTGTTGAAGACGAGCCTTGGTGGATGTTGCAGCAATACACAGATCCAACGTTAGGATAAACATGGTGTTATTCTAGATTAGATCTGATAAATCGAGTCAAGTACGGCCTCGGCGGATCCACGACGCTGACGTTCAAGCCGCGTCGTCCCCTTTGTGATTTTACGACATCCTCCAACTCAGCCTCAGCCACAGCCTCTATGACCAGTTTTCCTTTTGTATAGCCATTTCACGGCTCTCGCCATTCACACTCTTTACATTCCTCTCCCTGGCGCTCCCCCAAGTTCCACAATTCCATGATGGGTGGCCTTCGAAACGCCGGACCCCATGCCGACATCGACAAGTATGGCCGACGGCTCTCAGCCACCGAGCGCGAGAAACTGTTAAAGCCATATCTACCGCCAGTGACAATCAAAGAACCGCCGTCTGAGCATACCAATGACCGATCAGGCTCGTTCCACCACCGGCCACGCGTCCGACCGGCCATCCGACAACTGGTATACAGCCTGGTCTTTACCGTCGTCCACCTCTTCTTTAGCATATACATCCGTGTCCGACAACTCTATCATACCATAGTTGGGAGGATTTTGACGGCGGTGCACTATCACCATCGCACTCCGGAATTAATTCGACGGGATGTAAAAAGTTTGAGCAAGATACCGAAACACCTGAGTGTGATGCTAGAGCTTTCGCCCGAAGGCGGGAAGAAGGATAGCTTGGAGACTCTGCTCAATGATGCGTGTGAGATTACTGCATGGAGCGCTAGTGCAGGAGTTCCAACATTGTCGATATACGAGCGAACAGGTGAGACTCGTCACGTATGAAGTTGACGATGGCCATGCTAACGAAAGCAGGTGTCTTGAAAGCTTCCCTTCCTAATCTGCACCGCCATATCTCACGCACCCTGACGGCCTACTTCGGACCCAACTCACCAATGAGACCAACTGTGTCGCTGCGAGCACCAAACATGCCCTCTTACAGTCCCCCATACTCTCCCGAAACAAACAGCAACGACGCGTCAAGCGCCCCACACCTGAACATCATCCTCATAGACGCAACCGACGGCCGCCAAACCCTGGTGGACCTAACGAAGACTCTAGCTGAGATGTCACAGCACGGCAAGCTTTCGCCTGCAGATATCAGCAATGATCTCATTGACGCTGAAATCAATGAGTCGGTCATGGGTGAGCCAGACCTGCTTATATTATTCGGTGATCGCATCGTTTTGGATGGATATCCACCATGGCAAGTACGTTTGACTGAAATCTTCTACGCCCAAGACAATACTGGAGGCGTCGGATATCACATTTTCTTGCGCGCATTGTACAAATATGCACGAGCCGAGATTCGCTTTGGTAGATAGTCTCTGGGAATTGACAGCTAATATATCAGAAAATCCCTGAGCAACATCCTTTCCAATCCGTTAACACATGTAGATTTATCAACAGAGAAATTCATTATTACCAAGAAATGCCGATATCCCACTTTCACACGGATTAGGAAACCGCGTTCTCACATGCACAATGACGTAAATCGAGGCTTGCCATGTTGAATCTGAAACGAACTGACGCCTTGGACGGAAGCTCATGTCCAACATTTATCAAGCACCTGGGCCTCAGCCTGTTTGGCCCTCGTGGCCCAGTCTACACGTTTACTCTTGGCTTTCCTGTTCATCTTCCACTTCCACCTATTTCATTCCATCTTCTCCCCGGAACATCTGGACCTGACTTGAGCGCATTCGTTTGTGTCTCTGGCCGGCAAGTAACGAGACATATATCTTCGAAACAGAACCCACAATCCCAATACTCCAACACATCTCAGACAAACTGCCATGTTCCATCACCTCGTGCTCTCCCTTCTGGCCCTGCTGGCCCTCCACCAGCCCATCGTCCACTGTCACGAACGTCTAAAACGCAACGACAACGACAATGGCGCAACGACAACCCTCGTCTCCGTAACACTGACAACAACCATCCACTTCACATCATCCACAACCAACTCCAACGCCAACGGGCCTTGTGAGAATTTCTACGGCGCCTGTGTCGTCTACGGCGGCGTAGGCTCAGCCGCATATACCACTACTGTCTACGCCACCGGTCCCAGCCCCACGCCGGCGCCTTTGCCTACGCCTGCAACTACGACTTCGATGCCTAGTACGACTTATACGCGCACCACTACGTTGTTGGCTACGACTACTGTGACCGATAGTGGGGCATGCGAGAATTATAATGGTGCTTGTGTGGTTTATGCTACGGATGGTGTGGTGGCCACGACGGTTTATGGTAGTCAGCAGGGCAATGGGCAGGGTTATATTGGGGCGGTGGTGACGGGTGGAGATCAGAGCGGACAAGGCGCGATTGGTGCAGCGGGAAGGGTTGATGCGAGAGCGTGGAAGGTAATGGTAGCCGGTTTGATGGGCGTGGGTGCGGGTTTCGTGTTTCTTGGTTGAGGAGTTATACCCCAAAGATGTCGTTCTTACTTTCGTGATTCTGAATTTCTCGTAATTGTTCCATCAGCAACATATTGCTTTTTTACCGCCTTGTAAACATGTCGTCTCATCATCCCACGCTATCTTTAATCAATCCATCAGCCAACCCCTTGGCCTGGCTATAATCAATCCGCACATCCACCAAACTCACACCTTTGTGTGCCAAAGCCAGATCCATAACCCGCTCAATCCCATCTGCATCATCCATCCGGAAACCCTTCGCGCCAAAAGCCTCGGCAAACTTGACAAAATCGACACCGCCGAGACGAATGCCACTACTCCGACCATACTTCATCTCTTCTTGAAACTCGACCATGTTGAAGGCACTATCATTCCAGATGAAATGCGTGATATTGCAGCCCTGTTGAACGGCCGTGGAGAGTTCTTGCGAGGAGAACATGAAACCTCCATCACCGCTCAACGAGATGACTTTTTCGGAACAGGGGTTTTGTTGCGTGAGCGAGGCCGCTATGGCCCAGGGCATTCCTACGCCGAGGGTTTGTTGGCCGTTGGAGCACAACAGGCGCCGGGGTTCGTAGGCGAAGAAATATCGCATCATGTAGATGTATACTGTGCCGACGTCGCAGGTGACGGTTGTGTCTTTTGTTACGCGGCGTTGCAGGGCGGAGATGAAGTGGAGTGGGTGGACGGGTGCGCCTGGGGCGGTTTTGGTGGTCGTGAGTTGGTGTTGCCAGGCGATGAGTTCGCGGCTGAGGGTTTGGCAGAAGGGATCGTTGGCGGGGTTGGCGACGTGGGTGATTGCGTTTGTGAGGGCGATGACGTTCTCGCGTACGGAGCCAAGGAGCTCAATGGTTGGGTTGTAGTATGCGCCGTAATCGCAAGAGACGTAGTCGACGTGGACGACGTTTAGTTTAGCTGAAGGATTCCACGCACTGGCATCGTATTCGGTTGGGTCGTAACCGAGAGTGAGGATTAAATCGGATTGAGCCAGAATGCGATCTCCAGTTTGGTTGCGGAAAAGTCCTACACGGCCGAAAAAGACGTGCTGTACTTGTGATTCGGGGACGGCGCCGGCTGCTTGGAATGTTTCGACGACGGCGATGGGGTGTTTGGCCAGGAGCTCGCGAACTGCAGAGACGACGGGTGGACTACTGGCTCGCTGGCCCAGGAACAATACCGGTAACTTTGCCTTGTCGATCATAGACGCCACGGTTTGAATGTCTTGATCTGGCGCATGGCCATATAGCGGCGCCTTGAAAGCTTTGGGAGGAAATGCCGGAATCTTGGATTTGCCACCTGCAACATCCATGGGAATCGACACGACGGCACTGCCTTTGGGGGGCGTAGCAGCAGTTCGAAAAGCAGCAAGCACCACTTCGGCCGCCTGATCTTCGACCTCAATACCCGTAGCAGACTTGGAAGTAGGGCTCAGAATATCCAACGCCTTCATCGACTGATGCGTATGTTTCGTACTCAGCAAACGCGGCACCGAGCCAACAATGGCTACGACTGGATCTCCCTCTGTCGTCGCCGTCACCAAACCCGTAGTGAGATTTCCAGCTCCGGGCCCAGAGGTGGCTATACATACACCAGGAATGCCAGTGATGCGACCGACGGCAGCGGCCATGAAAGCGGCGTTTTGTTCATGTCTGCAAACAATCAAGCGAATCTCAGGATGATCGGATAAGGTATCGAAGATAGCATCGACTTTGGCCCCGGGAATGCCAAAAACGATTCTCACGCCGGCATTATAAATGCTTTCGACAATGATCTTGGCCACCTGCTGCTGTTGGTCTTTGTCGTCCGCCATATTTGCCGAGTATACTGACTCTCAGGAGAATTCTCCTTGGCGTTTATTACCCCTTTTCGAGGGAAAGAAGTGAAAGAAAACGAACTGTTGCGAATTGGGACGTGAATGATTGAACGTCGTGGCCCAACAAACAGCTGCTGACGTCAATCGGCCTTTTCTCCACTCACGCAGCTTTTAGCTTCCGCGTCTCCCGCCGATATTGTAATGACAGCGTCATTCGGCCGAATGAGTATCTTGTCGGCTGGATTTATAGAGGTCGTGGAATTAAACGTTTATTGAAGTCATGTTGAGATCGTTTGAAAGTGATGCAAATAAGGTTCGCGCCTGTCCCTTGTTAAAAATGTCGTAGAACCTTCAACAACCAATATACATATTACGTCGCTATATTACCCGTGATTCTCACTTGTCTCTCTACCTCCTCTTTTGAACAAAATCTCAATAAAGTACACGGGTTATACACCTCCAACAACAGATCAGTCAAAGACAACCCCACACACACCGCACAAACGCCCAAGAAACGCAACAGCCATCAAAAGGCCAGTGATGAGTGAATGAATGGGTCCCAAACTAACCCGGATTTACGCCTCGGACTAAATCTCAACGGGAGATTTTCCCGGAGACACCCACTAGCGCCATGACCCTCGGCAGCCAATCGGCAACGATCAGATAAAAACCGCCTTGATCCATCTCATCCATCGCTCTATCTACGCTGTCAGCACTACACAAACATGTAAACACCCGGGCCTCACGGCGGGAGGCATATACCGTCATGTCACTGAAACGCAAACGGACCAGCTCTCCAAACACACAACAAGACAACACCGCCGCCGACGACGACGACGACATCTACCGCTCCAACCCCATCACCGACCGCGCCTCAACCTTCCAAGCCTTCTACTCGCCCACCCTCGCGCCGCGAACGCTGCAAAACCACGTCGAATGCTCAACAGCCACACACAAAACCCTCGCGTGGCGCGAACCCGGCGCGCAAAAAACCCTCCTCCCAGCCCGGAAACTGTACATCACACAGCACGACGACGATGGCGAAACGAACGGGGGCAAGAAAATCAGCGCGGTCTTAGAGGCGCTTAATGTCCGTGGCGCGTGTGTTGTGGCGCGATGGTATGGAGGCGTGATGTTAGGTCCAGTGCGATTCGAATATATGCAGACTGTGGCGCGGGAGGCGATAGAGCGGTTTTTGAGCGTGGAGAGGGAGAGGGAGGCGAAGAGGAGGAGGGGGTTGGAGGAAGAGGGGCGGAGGATGAGGTTGGTGAAGGCGCTTGCGGAGAGGGATGGGAGTATTGTCGTTTTGAGGGCTTTGGTTGGTGAGAAGGAGGAGGCTGTGAAGAGGGCTATCATGTTTGGGGTTGAGGCTTTGGGGGGAGATGGGGAGAGTAAAGGAGACGAGGGGGATGATGGTTTGGCTGAGAAAGCGCATGTCAAGGCCGTCATACCTGCACCGCCGCCCATGGATTATTCCGCCATGCCGCTCGATCGATTGAAAGCACTGGACAAAGCACGAGATGCGACTTTAGCTTTCCTGCTCAAACGAATCGACAAGGCCGAAGCAGACCTAAAAGCGATTGAAACGCCCGATCAACCACCCTGACCAAACACGAATATCAAAGGAAAAAAAAGCCATTCGAATAGATGAATACTTCAATACAGACGTGTTCAATATGCTCGACATTGCCAATATCATGTTGCCATGCGTCCATTCATTCGCCGGAAAATGCGACACAGTCCTCGCCGGTTGTAAAGAAAAGACAACACGCACGCCAAAATATCGCCAACACTTGCTCGTTATTCCCAAACATTGTTCGCCGAAACAGGAAGTGGGGTATGTACACAAAATGAAATCAACCAATTCAAAGCAAACTCCTCCTGGAGACTCGAATTTACTCATCGTCCAATAAACACAACACTTCTAGCTCTCTCTTGACCACTCCCTCAAACTCTTTTCGATCCATTCCAACGCTCTTGGCTAGACGGAAAAGACTTTTGATGTCTGTACTGATATGTTGTTTGATTCCCAACGTAGCACGGTCGACATCCATTGCAGCAGCTTCGTGCTCGAGCTTTTCAACACTTGAATTTGAATTGGCGGGGGAGATGGGGCGGGGCATGGAGAGTTCGTTCTCGTTTCCACCATTTGCGCCCACAGCGTGCTCGTTGGTGGATGTTTGATGAGAGTAAAGAGGTGGGAGGTCAACTGGTTCGTCGTGCTCTGGCTGTTGGAGTGGGCGTGCTTGGGCACTCATGAGAGCGTCACCTGTTAGTGAACTCTGCCCTATTTCTGCGTGGTCCTCATCTGGGTCATGAGCGTCCAAGGCGGGTTGTACTTCATCGCTATAGCGGGCAAAGTATTCGAGCTCGGACTGGGCGCGTTGGCGGTCGACCGTGCTAGCTGCCATGGAAGGTGGTGCAGGAGAGCGGTTTTTCGCCGGTGTCTGACTAGGTGTACGATCATATGCTCCCCAGTAGTCGTCGTCGTCTTCCTCTTTTTGCGCGTTGCCACCAGATGTTGAATTGACGGCGTCATTCGCTTCCGAAGGGGTATCAAACCACTGATCCTCTTCGTCCAAATCCTCCATACCCTTGAGATCAGCCAACTTCCACCCCGGCCCTGTCTTGCCATGCTCGTTGTTCTCACACCATACATATGTCGGCAAAAGATCAAACTGCTCCACCCTCAACCTCGCCTGCAATGTCTCTTGATCCAGCCGTCTATACTGCGGTGGTAAACCATCTTCAATCTCAATTTCTCCCGAGACGGGATGTGGTTCTAGTTGCATTCGCTCCACGGCGTCGGAGAGTTTGGATTTTTTGGTTGAGTTCCATGAGAGGAGATGGAGCCAGCCGTCATTGGCGCCGTTGGCAGTACTGGTGGAGAGGTAATTCAGGCGTTGGCGGAGCATGGGCGAGAGGAGTGGGAGAAGAGCTGGAGGAGGACGAGGCGAAACGAAGGAGAGGGGTAGACATGCCAGGAGTGGGGGTAGGAGCTGGCGTGGATCTGGCGGCGGTGCGACGTGCATTGTGCTTGATGATTTGGCGGAGAGGTTCGTGAGGATAGTTGATATTCGTGCTGTGTCCTCAATTGAACGTCTAGTCGTGTAGTCCAGGCAAAAAGTGGTGATTATAAGTAGCCAGAATTTCCACTAAGCCGATGTTGACCACTGACGTCGTCAATCACATGCAGCTTCCGTCACGCGTGTGGCAGTGGACAAGGCAGAACACCAAATGGCAATGGATCGACGGTGAATTGCAGAGGTAAAGGGCGAGAGATAGACAGAAAAGCGAGGTCACGAGTGAGAAGGGAGAAGTCGGAGAGAGAGAAACAAGTAATGTCTTCTGGCAGTAAAGAAGTCGCGGCGCTGTACGTAACGGTGTCTCAGGGTTCACCAGCTTCGACCGCAATGTTCGGCTCAAGCCAAAGCGTTTTTTCCCTTGGTCCGGCCCGCCAGTCCCGATTCGGTCGTCATTTGCCGGCAGTCAAACGTACATCCATCCACATCCATATACACAAACATACACATACGCACTCAGACAAACACACAAGCACAAATACACAAATACACAAATACATACACAGCATCTCATCTTCACCGCTCGTCCGTCTGTGCATCTCATGTCTCACTCACCTCACAGCCCAGACCCTCGATCGGCATCCACCTGTGACAACGGGTTCGTCGACGGAAACCCAGACATGACAGCATTGCAGCTGCAATATCCTAATTGCTTTGATCTCCGTTCCGTCCGAGATATGGAGAACCTATCAATCTCATGCTTGGTGGACGATTATCTATCTGTCAAACCAAGTACGAACATTCAATGGGGACCACTTCACGAACTAACGGCACCATCGACAAATCATCACTTCACGAAACAATCAGATTATGAATCATCCATGTCGTCAATAGAAATGTAAATCGTCCTCGACTTGTTCTGTCATTCGCTGGCAAACATGTCCGTCGAGAGACACAACCACGGCTATGTACAAATATATCCTATGCGCCTTTCTCCCACTGTGCGCACTCGAATCGTCATCTAAGATGAATGCAACGAGAGAAATGAATCGACAAATAAGCTGGCTCAATCCATGCGTTGGCTTTAGAATCCAAAAGGATTCTGGGGCGCTGTAAAAACAATAATCGTCAGTAATATGTTCTCATCATAGTGGTTTGAAGTACAAGGAAAAACTTACTAGCTTTGGCTAGGTTCGCCCGCCCAGTCGGTTGAACGGTAAGTGCCTTCGCACCTGGCGTAACACCAAACCTGACTGGGGGAGGTGGTCCCGTCTTTTGGGCAACAAGTGGTGCTGGTGGTGCCTGAAGGCCTCCTACAGGAGCAGATGGTCCAAACACACCACCTATTTGTTGCGGTGGGAGCGATGGCAGAGGTGCAGTGGGTTGCGCGCCAAATCCATTCATGCCCGTTGGTTGCGATATGTTAAACGAAGGTTGGAAGCCAGTAGGTTGGGGTTGGAACGAGTTTGAGAGACTAGATGGCATTGGCTGGAAAGGTTGTCGCGGTGGATCCGCAAACGGCGATCCAGTTTGAGTACCGTTGACGAGCTGTTGTGGGTAACCTGGCTGTCCGTAACCCGTGGGCTGCGCTTGGTTGAAACCCATCTGGGGACCATAGCCTGTAGGCGACATTTGCGGTTGGAAGCCAGTAGGTTGAGGCTGCATAGCTGGGTAGTTCTGTTGCATAGCTTGTACTCCAGTTGGTTGCGGCATCATTCCATTTGGCTGGAAACCCCCATATCCTTGTGGTGCCTGCATGAAGCTCATCTGTTGCTGTTGCATTTGCTGCATCTGTTGGAATCGCTGCAGGTCAGCTAGGCTCTGTCCAGGGGGTGGCTGATATCCGGTAAGTTGTGCCTGTAGCGGCGCAACTCCCAATCCAGCTTGCTGACTATTGAACCCGGGAGCCGAAGCAGCTCGAGGTGGAGGGGGAAATCCCAATGCACCAGGAGTCTGTGCAATGGCTGGTGGCGCAGGTCGCTGTCGTGCGGGTGCCATTTCAGCAATCTTCTGGAACAACGCCTGATCAGCCCCTTGCTGCTGAGTCGGTTGGACTGGCGCTGCAGGTTGGGCTGCTGGCGCTGCTACCGATACCACGGGAACTGGTGCTGGAGCTGGTGTAGGCTGCAACGCAGGAGTGTCAATAGACAGCGAGGCAAGGTCTTCATTGATTTTTGGCTTCGGGGCCTCAATAGGCTTGGGAGCTTCGGCAGATGTGGGTGACACCGTTGCAGCTGGCTGAGATCTGGTTGGTTTGACATCCCATGCGTCATCGTCGAACCCACTTGTAGGTTTACGTGCCGGTGCAGTGGTGAGTGGTGTCGCCTTAGCATCGGCGAGGTTGCGAGATCCTTCTTCATGTGTCTTGAATGCGTCATCGTTGATTGTGTCGTTTGTCTGAACTGCAGGGGCTGGCCTTCCCTTTCGTGTGTTGTTCTTCAACGCGCCACCAGGGCCACTAAAAAGGCCACCAGCAGACCCGTTAACCGGTTCAATCGTATCCTCGTCACCCCCGGCTGGCAATGGAGCTCCGCTCGGTGTCCGCTTCCGGTCGTACTTGGAGTCCAAGTGTTTCATGACGCGAAGAATATCGCCTTCTTTAAGACCAAGAGTGCGCAAAAGTTGTTCGTTAACCTCTGGAAGAACTTCTGGTCCCATTTGATCTCGAGAGAAGGCGCCGGCGTATCGTTCGCAGATTTGGGGGTTGACGCCACACTGCAAGAAAAAGTCAAACCAGTCGTATTGGTTTTCTGGCTGCACAGAAGCACCGACTGTACTTTTCTTTCCGTTGTCTTTAGGCTTGATATTGCTTCGTCGTTTGATATCGCTCAAAGGCTTATCTTCGTCCAGGGAGGCGCCAGTAGCACGTTCAACGTATTCCAAGTCCTCCACAGCCATTTTCGATACTGGGACAGCAATTTTGACACCGTTCATCTTGTGCAGATGAATTTTACCCTCTCGCAAACCAATGAATTCTGCTTCAACTTTAAAAGTACCAGTTCGATCCGTCCAGGTCCTGACACGTGCCGAATTGGGAGTGGTCTTTGACTTTTCCTTGCGCCTGTCACCCGAACCACTCGTTCGTTGACTGCCTCGACGACCCGAGTCAGTTGCCAGGCTGCTGCCGCGTTCTGGTATGGATTCTCCGTTAGATGCTTTATCTTTCTTGGCAGCCTCTTTGGCCAGACGAGCTTCTTCGAGTCGGTTATATTCTACAGTCGCTCTAGCCGCGCCTACTCCAGAAGGAGCTGAACGGGGTATGGTGCCCGTAATCTCAACAAACGAGGCTGGAACAACACCTTCAACTCCCGTCTTCAGCCGCTTGACTTTCCACCACTCATCACTAGCAAAGTCATCCAAAATGACCACTTCATCGCCTTCTCCCACAGAGACCTCATCGTCTCCTTGAGCCATGAATTCGTAAAGCATCTTTCCTAGCTTCTGGCCATCAGCGCCTGACCCTGCGCTTGCCTCGATCACTTCTCTCAACCCTCCAGCGCGATGAGCACCCGCAAGCTCACCTAAATGAGCGACGATTTCTTGGGCGGTGTCTTTTGCTCCAGCGTGGAAGTCAACGCTTTTGCTTGGTTTGACCAACTCTACAAAAACATGTTTGCCTTCAATGCTGTAGTGTGTGAGTTTTTCGGCAGTCCAGTCTTGTGAAGGTCCATCTTTGCTTTTTTCTGGACTGATCATAATCATACCCTTCGCGACATTGATTCCTAGCGTTGTCGGCATCTTCTTATTTTTGCCCATGTGTGAAATAGTCTCGTGAATGTTGTATAGATGATATCCAACAGGGGAGTACGGGACATCGTCTCTTGGGTCGCTTGTATAAGTTCTCAAGGTTTCGCGGGTGTTGTAAGTAGGAGATGCCACGGTACTTGGAGGATCAGCCATGCGAGGAGATGTGTATTGAGTAGATGGGGGTGACGGAGAAGCTATGTGTGAATCCGGACGGCGAGGCATTGGCGGGGGGGCCTCGTCTTGTTCGGGCTCGGGCTCATAATGAGGTCTTGACGGGAGGGGAGGAGATGCGATTGCACGCTCTGCCGTTGGTGATTGTTGAGCGCCGCCAGTTCGTTGTGCAATAATGCCTGCGAGAGCAGCCGCAGGGTTGTTGGCCGCTGGCGCCACAGAAGCTGATGGAGGCTCATAGTCGGCTTCTCCTGGTATCGGCTCATCAGCGGCGAGAGGCCGGGTTGGCATGGGTGGAGGCGCCAGCTCTCTTTGTTGCGTCGGCGCAGCAGTAGTTTGAGCAGGCGAGGCAGCCTTGATGTAAATGGCTGGCGCAAACCCGAATTGCCCATTGTGTCCAACAAGCACCCAATCCGGATCGCTCTCGTCGTAAACGTCCAGTATTGTCTCCTCCTTGAACGTCAACTCTTCGTCGGTCTGCTTGGTATAATCGTACAGCGCCTGTGCCTGGTGCGTTGCCGTTGCTTCTTCTATGTAGGTGGAAGGCACCAAGCCCTCCGGCTCGTCGTCCTCTTCGTCTACAGCCTTTTTCTTGCACTTCCACCAGTCATCGTCAGTACTCTTCTCCAACACGAACAAGAGGTCATTCTCGGTGATCTCGAGCTCTTCGCTGGACTGAGGCTGGTAGTCGTAGATGGCGCGGTAGACGCCGAGGAAAGCCATATCTGCAGACGTGTGACGAGCACAATTCAAGATGCTAGAGAAGCATCCAAGGCGCAGCCGGGAGCTCGAATGAGCGTGTAGTGGTGGTCAGATGGAGTGTGGCGCTTTGGAAAAGGGACGGGCCCTCGGAAGTGATGATGACGATGCAACCACGACGGCAATGGCTCCGGGGCGAGAAAGGACAGTCGGGGAGCTAGATGCGCCAAAGGCAGATCCAAACGCACGCCGCACCGATTACAGAAGGTTCCGGGAGTAGAGAGTATATGTGAAAGATGAACGAGGTAGAGGAGAGGAGGCTCTAACTTCGAGGTTGGGTTGCGACAGCCGCCATCGGGAGACTTGCGACTTGGGACATCATCAATGCCCGCACGGACAGCAACTCATCTTCCAGCCTGGGACTGCCGACGCACAGCATCCAGGCCAAATTGGCTATACTTCACGTCTAAACTCTGGGCAGGGTGAATAGCATTCTATGAAGTAGTCATGAACATTATTCACAATAATCATTATTCTTTTCTAGTTTGGCAGAGACAATCTGCAGCGTTGCTTGTCCTGCCGTCGGTCCAGTCGCTTTCTCAGCGAATGTACACTGTCCACATCTGTCACAAAAGGCCGACTTTCGCCTGTCAACAGTTCACTCATACCGCTGGTGGCGCAGCCCCTCCCTTCTTCTTCTTGTCCTCTACCTGCTCGATGTTGTCTTCGGGAATCTCCTCATGGTGCTCCAAAAGCCAGTCCAGAATATCATCGCTAACATCTCCCTGCACCGTGATTTCCTCGCCTCCAGAAGAAGTCTTTGTGACTGAACTGCCCGTTGCAAACTTCTTGCCAAACTCTTTGGCGATTTTCTTGAGATCTAGTCCAAAGCCTTCGAGGCCACTGACTTCGGTCACGTACTTGCGCTTGTTGCGCTCGACACGCTTGATGATGACTTTGCTTGCGGCGCGCTTCTCGCTGGCTCGCGCCTCTTGTGCTTCGGCCTTGGCTGCCTTTTTTTGTGCGTCCTTCTCAGCTCGCTTTTGAGCGTCTACTGATAGTTCTGAGAGTTGGGTTGCGGCTGCTGCGGTGGAGTCGTGCAGGCGTTCGTGGAGGGAGGGGTGGTTCTTTTCGAGCCAGTCTTCGCATTTCTTGGTCGTCCCGCCGTATTCACAGTACTAAAAATGCCGCGTTAGATCATTGTTTCCAAAGGTAAGCCAGTGCATGTGTCGAGAATGCCGACCGGGCATACCTACTTCTGGAGGTAGGGTGCAGACGCCGCAGTACACGACGTCTTTGGGCGGGCGCGCATCGACTTCGGCCATGATCTTGTTGAATTCGTGACAGAAATAAAATATAGGACTGTGGATATTCTGCTCCTGGGGACGTGTTCTAATTTGAGGAATTGAACCACGTGAAGACGTTTCTCGCAAAGACGTCCAGGAAGATGGCGGGGTGAAGTTCGGGCATTCAAGCTTATAGTGGGGCGATGACCACCGTATAGTCCAAACACGACTATAACAGATGTTGAGATATATTAGAAAGTAAAATGCCAGGGAAAGAAGCTTCTCTCGGAGCGATCATGCAATAACGAGAAATAAGGTAGTCTACCCAAGCTCCGATCATGTCCATCCAATCCTACTCTCGAAAGAGAGAACTCAAAGTAGTAGTCCTACAACAAGAAACGCCAAAAAAGCGCCAATGCTACGCTAGGCTTTTCAAGAAACGACAAAGAGGTATCTTCGCGATGAAACACAATGCAAAATAATTCGACTCGCGCATAGGCGGTCGACAAATCGATTTTCTTTCCAACAACGAATGAAAACTCATCCACCAGCCTGCATTTCTTTGATCTTCGCGATGAAGCTCCGGGGATATTGCCCGACTTCTTCAGGAGTAGGCAAACCTCTTTTCGGGTCTCGACATCTATCGACGACCTTGTTAATAATCTGCCCGAGTAAGTCTTCTGTCACGAGAACGCCTGCAGCTGGCGCATCTGGGTTCATAAAGGGATGGTCATCAGAAAGCAGCTGTGGAATCGTAGGCCGTTGGTTGGGGTCGCGGGCAAGGCACTTGCGAAGTGTGCCACGGAGGGCAGGAGGTACAGCAACACCACCAACTCCAGTCTCCGGGAATGATATGACATGGTGAGGGTTCGTGATTGCCATGATGCGACTAATTTGATTGGCAATGTGTGCAAATGGCGGTCTGCCATAGGTCATTTGGTACAAGATGCAGCCTAAACTCCACACGTCGGAGGCTTTGCCAATACGCATATCCTTCTTTCGGGGGCCATCAGAAGATTGCTGGCCAGGACCAGGTGCATTGGTGTCCGTGATGCTCTCGGGAGACATGTAATTTGGCGTTCCAACATGTGAATCACGATGTACGTTACATGTGTTGTCCGTGTCAATGGCATTTGCAATACCGAAATCGATGAGTTTCAAGCGGCCTTGAGCAAGAAGGAAGTTTGCCGGCTTAAGATCGGAATGAACAATATCGTGGTCATGGACGGCTTGCACGCACTCCAACATCTCTCGCCAGTAATAACGGGTGAATGTGCCGTCGAACTTCGCATCACCGCCGTTCAGTCGAAGTGTCATGATGCGATTGAGATCGGTGTCTCCTTTTTCCATCAAAACTGAAAGCTCCTGCTTTTCTTCGTTGAGCTCCCAGTCGAATAATCGCACCACACGCTCAACATCAGCCAAACTTTTGAGAAGATCGATTTCGCCCTTGAATCCTCGAACTGCACTCTCATCGCAGTCTTCTAGCTTTACTCGTTTCAATGCGAATGTCTTGTAATTCTCGGCCATTACACAATAGACGTCGCTTGAGCCTCCCTTGCCAATTTTACCCATTTGAGTAAAGATCTTGCCATTCACGACCATATGGGATCGCTTTTTTTTTGACTTTGTAACGCTGGCACCAGCAGTGGTCGTCGCCGTTTCGAGTACCGACATCTTTGGCGGTGGTGCTGGAGCTGGTCTGTGAGCTGTGTTGCCGCTAATCGCACCGAGAGCCTTCCTTTGCTCTTGCTGGGCATGTACAGGCACCGGTGTCTCATCCACAAGTCGTCGTTTCGGTTTCTCGTCGTCTGATAATGTTGAAGCAGGCTTACCCAGATATTTGAATTCTTGATCTTTGTTTCGTCTGAAAGTGGGAGGTGGCATATTCTCTTGCTCTTCAGAAGCATCTGTTTGTACTTTTGGTGCAGCATATCTAGGTTGAGCTCTTAAGCTGGGTACCCTGTGCGGTTGAATTGCAAGCATTGCTTTACCCTGATCAATACTGGGCCGTCTCTTCTGCTGTGATCCAGGGCGTCCCTGTTCTGAATCCGATATGCTTGGTTGGCGTCGTGCCTGGAATCGATCTACACTGGGCTGTCTGCTACCTGGCCGTTCGCGGCTTGCCGTTCGTGATCTGATGGCCGAGTCGTTGTTCTGACTTCTTGAGAAATATGAATTATTACCGTTTTCAGATCTTCTGAGTTCTTGGGCTTCCACAGACGTAGCGCGTGTGCTGACATTGCCACTATCTTGTCGAGAACGTTCACCGGATACGCCACGTGTTTGCGGCGTGTAATCTGACGCACTAGGTTGCGACGTTGAGCCATTCGGGATTTCATGCTGGGGCGATATATTTTCCTCGCTGTCGCGTCGGCGGAAGCCACGTCTCACAGGGCCACTTTTCAAAAATGATCCCGTAACTGCTGGTGCACGTTTCATGCGCTGAGATGGAGGGGCGGCTTCAGCAGAAGCGTGACGTGATCGTGCAATAGTAGATGGAGCGTAGCGAGTCCCTGCCTCTGCTGAACGATATCTAGTCGCACTTCTATTGAGTTCGGCCTCATTCGCGGCATTCTGATGATCAATTGGTCCTCTAGATCCAGGTCTGGAGGCTGGTCTATTTGACAACGGGGGATATCCATCTTGCGAAGTGTCACTTCCCGCTCGTGCTCTCCCGAATGATCTTGGTGCCGGTGTTACTAGCTCAGATCTGGCAAATGTCTCAGGTGTAGGTTCTCGTTTTGTCCGCGGGGGGTAAGGTCCAGAGATACTGACGCTTCGCACGGCAGATCCAGGAGCATTGGTTGCTAAACGTACGACTCTTGGGGGTGTATTTCCCTTGGCCTCTGCCTGTGCAGATGGCGAGCCTTTGCGTACGATTTTGATTCCCGGTGCCCGACTAGGTGTGTCAAGCGCAGGTTTCGCTGAGAACGACCGATTGAAACTGAGCCCATCATTGGCGCGATTTTCATTCTTTGGGGGAGAAGATGGTACGGGTGCGTCCGCGAGCAATGCTTGTGTAACCTTGGAAAATTTGATGGCAGGCGGTGGCTCATCATCAGAATCGCTGTCACTCACATCAATGCGCTTCATCATGGGAGCATCGGCAGAGAAGCCATTGCCGTGTTGGAGCGCAGAGAGCGGTGAATTTCGCCGTATATGCGGTCGGTGAGCTACGGCAGCCATTGTATACTCGAGGCGAGATCTAATTTTCTTCAACGCTTTTTTGAAGTCTGTAGTTTTGATTTTCTGACGAGTATTTGCTGGTCTGTCAATGCAGGTTTGTCGAGGCGCAATGCGATGTTTGTTGTCGGTGCAGTCGAAAGGCTGTTCACTATCGTGATGAAATTGCGATAAGTATGCTGGACCAGGGTATTCTGAGGACGACAGCTCAATCGCTACATGCGCGACGGCGACAACGAGGCCGTCATGGTCGTCTATGGTCGAGATGCAGAGGTGTTTCATGTCTGGAGCTCGCCGTGAACGCGTCGTTTACTAGCGCGGCGGCCATTGTCGCAGCAACAACCGCCAACCTACATACACTCTTCACTCGACTTCACATTTCACTTCGAGTAGCGCAGTCCACACTTGGCTCAACACCACCTGAAACTTTCACCTCGATGAGGCACAAGCATGTCTCTGTTGCCAAAATCGTCATGCGGAGCTCTCTCCCAGCATCCGAAACATAATGAGTGTTTTCCTAGCTCGTCATTCTTGTTGGTTAAGCAGTCTCAGGCCTGGATTGTATGATAGAAAACACAACAGAGTTAGGTTCATTTGATGTGTCTTGCGAAAAAGTCACTCGCAGTAGATTGGAAACATGAATATCATTGACCTTTTCCCGACAACGCTATTATCAATATGTACTTCTGTCAGATTCCCTATATCTTCAAGACGAACCAGGTCACAACAACTAAGCTCGCTCAAAATACTGCACCATGGTTTTCAAATCGCTGCAGGACTTCTTGGATTACCTCGACCTGAGCAACTTCAATCGCATCCCCAACATCTCTCCGACAGATCCATTCGCCATCACCTCTGTGATTTTGCTCATCTTGCTGCCTTTCATAGCTCTCATTGTCGTAAGAGTTGTGATACGACGCACTGTAGAAACTTTGGAAGATGGCATCTTGCTTGAAAGACAATATCGACGATTGCGACGCATGCCACGAACAGCAAAGCTGATCCGCGATGTCAGGACTGCATGGGACGAATGTGGTAGACTTATTGAACCTCCTCCACCTACAACTCCGGCTTCATTAACGTCATTATTGTTTCCACCAACAGTACCGGCTCGAAAGCCCCTGCCAATGGCACACAATCCGGCTCGATCAACGTCAGTTTTGTCTCCACCAACAGTACCGGCTCGGAAGCCTCTGCCAATATCACGAATGGCACACAATCCGGCTCCAATCCTGAAAACGCATGAATCAACTAGATTCGAGCAGCTACCTTCAACCTCTCGCTTAGATACACCTCTACTCACGAGAGCAGACAGCTCGATGGAGAATCAAGAAGACACCGCGATGGATTTTATCGAAGTATACGATCGATATCTTGAGGAACACCGCGCACCAACAATTGAAATAGAACTCGATCGTACCCCAGTGGACTGGGGTATGTTTAAGACTTCAGAGAATCTACAGGTCTCTCCTCTGCAAGTCAAAAACCAAATTATGCGAAAGTGATTTAGATCGGGTTTGTCGAACTGAATTCAGAAGGGGACAGTGAATATGTCCGCAGGTTGGTCGAGTATCGCGATAAATAAGTTCCATATCACATAGATCTAATAACTATTCTCTCGACTCATACTCACATCAATCTCCTTGAGTGATACAGTCATCTTTATCATCAATGCAAATAAATCATCAAGAGCTCAAAGTTGCTATTATAAGACCTTGTAGGTTGTAACAGACGTCTCACCACGTGCATCAATCACGTGACTGCGCTACACCGTTTTACACGAAACCGGATGGAGAACACTATCTGTGAATAGAATACAACGATTGCTGCAGCACCCCCTCGCCCCACCATAGTAATGCTGTTGTCCCGCCCATGTGAATCCGTTCCACGTTCCTAATGATGTACGGAAGTGGTAATAATTTCCTCGGATTTTATGCTCAACTAAGGGGAATACATCAGGCGTTTCGATTACCTATGAAGTAAGTAAGCTCGTAAAGTGAATAATAAAGTGGGCCAGGTGGTTTCGTCTTCAAATGTTATGGACGAGGAATACGACCTCTAGCACTTCACGGCTCTTAGACTGTTTGGACGGGTTCAGGAGTAACGGCAAAGCCACACCGACGTAGCAACGCCTTGTAGATCTGCAGGTTTTGGAAACGAGAAACGTCGGATTTGCCATGATTGAAGCGTAAGCGAAGAAATATAGGCGAGCCAGTATTGACCAGTCGAAGGGGCTCGGCAATCCTAACGGCGTCCCGAGAACACCCCTGTCGACCGAGCGAGGCGAGTCGAGGCGCTGTTGTTGTGGAGGCACAAGCCGAGTATGTCCCGCTTCCAAATAATGCCCATCATATCGCACTGCCAGGCTCGAGACTGCGTGATTCTGCTTGCATAGCGTCCGAATTCTTCCTCTGCCATTTACTATCGAAGGGATCTAGCCGACAAGACGCATTTACGAGACGAAATCAGCAAATCTCACGGTGATTATGCCCGAAATCATGCGAAACTAAGACTCTGTCTGGAGCGCACTTCAGTTGCGTCTCGGCGCAAACACTCCGGAGCGACGAGAGAGCTGTTGTGCATGGCTCAGGATGGAACAAGGCCCGGTTTCTCCTAAGCGCGATCAGCCAACATCGCCGGACCGTTCACCCATTCGCATTCCACGCGAAAAGAAGGGGTCTCCAGAGCGCTCACGGCCAACAGCACAGCCCACCCAAGGTGGAAAGATCAAGGCGGAAAAAGACAGTGGAGAGTCTATAACGGTACCGAGGCGTGCTCTCGGCAACTTAGGACATGCTCTGAATGCAAGGCAATTCACGGTAGCCAACGTAGGCGCTGGGGGAACATTATACTTGAAGCCGACTCCAATAAACAGCGGTGGTAATGGCTGGAAAAGCACTGTAGGAGATCCTGGCAGACAGATTGCTCCCAGTGTGAGTTCAAAGCCACGACAATCTCAAGCGCCTCGACGCCGGTCCATTGATCCTGGAGTTCCTGCTCCTCCAGTGAGTCTGAACAATGTCAACCAACGGAGGCGACCACGTTCTCATTCTTTTTCTACCCTCACCGATCATGCTCGAAGCACATTTCGAGATTCTGCGAGCAGCTTGCAGATTTTGCTCAACGGCAGAGAAACGATAACCCAGCGTGCTAAGAGCTCAATGGATCTATCTGCTGGACTTCTTGATTTTGATATCCCTAATTATCAGCTCGGTACCCCTCGCTTCAGCGAACATGGTACTGCCTATCTTACCAACTCAATATACATCTCCAATTCAGATGATGCGCAGTCGGCAGTGTCCGTGGCAAAAGGGTACGACCAGCTCTTTCCTGTCCCCCCCGGAAGGCCTAGCAGGATACTCAGCCACTTGTCACACGTCTCGTCCGCATCTCCTTTCTTACATCCTTCTATGGCCTCGCAAATCAAAAGCAACCGACAGTCAACAGCATCCTTCAAATCAGCGGCAAATAGCTTCACGGCCTTATTCGACCAGATTGAGGCAAATGCAAACGACACATCTTGCGTACGATTCAACCCTGACACTGGGCGCATATCCGCTGCAACGCCTTCTAGATTGATTGCACAGATCACATCTCCGCATTTCCTGGATTATGAGCTCCTGTCAGACTTCTTCCTCACATACAGAATATTCCTTTCGCCGCATGATCTATTGGAATTTCTCTTGGGTCGCTTGCGATGGGCATTGACATCTAGCAATGACTCGGGACGGATCGTAAGAGTACGAACCTTTGTTGCACTGCGCCACTGGATTCTCAACTACTTCTCTGACGACTTCACGGCGGATTACGACCTGCGAATCCGATTCTGCGACTTAGTCAATGATTTGACTCGACAGTTGCGATCACGACCCAACGAAGTAGGAACTGATCTAAATATCGTTGGAGAGTTGAAAAAGTGTTGGAGACGAACCTGTGCCGTGGTCTGGCCTGGACATCCATATGGCGATCACTCGATTGAAAGCGACCTATACCCCAGCGGCGAACCGGCTTCCTCGCATTCAAGAGCGGAAACTGCACATTCAGCGCCACCAGAGGTTCCCGATCATTCAAATATGGATAATGATCGCATATCACAAAGATTCAATGGCCGAGGTTCTCATCAGGTAAAATGGTCCGATGATCAAGGTGTCGGTACTCGTACATCACGTCCAGAAACAGATGTAATGACTTTCCGCACCGCCAGCATTCCAACATCGCCAATGAGCGAGCAAAGTCTAACTGTCTTGTCCTGCTCGGTACCTTTCCTACGCAATATGATGGCAACGGCCAGATCCGGCGAGAAGGCCATTGCCAAAACTTTTGGTTCACATAAAAAAGCTCCCTCTTACAACGAGAAGGCTGGACATCCGTCTAATTTGCACCAACACAAGCCGTCAATTTCACATCAACACAAGAGAAGCGGAAGTTTCTCAGACGCTCTTCGGGACAAGAGGAGTCCATTGCCATCAGCCAAAGTTAACAACCTGGATCTACAATCTTTGCCGGTGATAGCATTCACCGGTGGACTTGTCCGTGGACTACTTCTCCAGCCATCCCCTGCCGAAGTTGTTATTCCAGTCCCTCTAAGTCCCGTTCTGAGTCCCCACATATATGTCGCAAGTGGATCTGATGCAGATCATTCAAAATATCGACCAAGTCAAACGGGCAGCGTCAAGAGAATTGTTGGAGATGTTCGCCGAGCAATCAGTGGTCGAAAGATAGATCTAGACTTTCACTCTTCAAGTCAACAGGAATCCAAAGGTATATTCACTTCATATTCAAGCATGTTACCCAACACTTCAAACTAATTGTACACAAGAGAAAGAATTGGGCTCTCACCATTCTAGACAATCATCCAATGCTTCAAAGCCCAGTCAACCCACTCACAAATCGAAGCTGAGCAACGTATCAATATCTTCGCCAGTTCATGGATTTCACAGGATCGATACGCTCGGTGCACAAATCCAAGCATCTTATAAAGCAGTCTACGAACAGGCTTCGCCATCTCTTCCACATGAAGGGCGATTCGAATCTAAGATCCCAGAAGCGAGAAAGTTTGAAGAGGATACCAAAATTGCGCGTCCGCTTGGCAGGTGGAACAGTCATTTGACCACCGGAAGTCGGTCTATCGTCATAGTTGATGATACTGGAATATTGCCGACCATTCGCGATTCTCCACACGATTTTCTAATACTCGATCCAGAGAAGCTAGACTACGGAGAGGCATGCCAGGAAGACTATGCCAGTCGAGCGCTGCCAGATGTTCCCGATAATGACGAAAAGCTTAGTGAATGGAGACGCTTATCAGATAACCCGATACGCGAACTTTTAGTAGGACCATCACACGTATGGGAGGAGGGACTTATCAAGGAGACCGACGGTGAAACTATGAGCGTTCCAGCAGTAAATGCGCGCAAGTCATCCACTGCGAATCCCGTCGGTCTTGTCGACATCTCGCACATAAGAGGACAGCTTCGACGCCGGCCTGGAGGAGACTTGAAAGCTGCAGATCATGTTCATGAGCTAGAATCTACAACTCGAGACTCGACGAATTCATTCTCGACCGGAACCCCTACTCCTTCGCTTCGAGACTCCGTCACTGCATCACATGATAGAGTACCTTCTTTCAATCTTCCTATCTCAGAAACCGGGTCTTGGCCACTACGCTCCGGACGTGTTAGAGGTCGAAAGCACGATTCGAGTAACCTGGTTACAGCTCAATCGCAACCCATAGCAAAGGCGTCTTTCGAAGCACAAGCGCTGAAAGTAGCCTCTCTCTTAAACAATTCGCAAGATGGCGGTATTGAGGACGCGTTGATGAAATTGGAAGGAAGATCTCAAGAAGGCAGTGTTGTAGGGGATCCCAATCCTGGCGTCGGTGCTGACGAGACTGCTATCATTGACAAAGCCAGCACAATCAAATTTAACCGACGCTCTCCAGTCCGAGTTATCAGCAACGGAGGGCAAGCAGGGTCATTGACGGCTTCGAGTGATCTGGTGTCGGAAGATTCACAGTATCATCGAGATTCCACGCCAACACTCAAAAACCTTCGTCTCGACACCACCCTCGAAGAACCCGAAGAATACGTAAGGCTTGAATCAATGACCTCCTGTACCGACTCATTCGACGACATGGCACCGGTTTTGCCACGTGGGTCCAAAATTAGCAAATTCCCCATCCATAATCAAGATGCAGATGAACTCTCATCGCTGCTGGCGGTCGATCCCATGAAATCGGCGGATGAGAAGGATAGCGATACACAACGTGCCTTGTCCAGCAAACTCTCCATACCTTCAACATCGGCGCGGTCGCATGGAGACTCCTTCTTGTTAGACGACAATGAGAGCCTGAGCGATATTTCGACAGAGATGGCCGATGTTCCCGATGATGCATCTGGGTTAGGAATGAGGAGCTTTTTCTTCGATGACACTCCTGAAGATGATGAGACCCGAAAGATTAAAGCTCCTTTGACGCCTCCGCAGCCCGGACGATCTGCTTGTCGATCCCCGGATCGATATTATGCACTCCCTCAAAACCCAAGTCCTCTCACCAACCACTCATCTATAGACTTTTCAAGTTCAAAGAAGAATCGAAACAGACATCATTCAATACTAGACCATGATCTCATGGTTCAGCCTGTGGATATGGGCCGAATAACATCCCCAACCCCGTCAATATCATCCCACCTACCTTTCGTACTCGCATTCGACGCGGAAACAATCGCACAACAACTCACAATCATTGAAAAGGACGCAATCGACGAAGTGGATTGGAAAGATCTCATCGGCATGCATTGGGAACAATCGCCGCCACCAGTCCGAAACTGGGTGGATCAGCTTCAAAATGAAGACTGCAACGGCATCGATATTGTAGTTGCCCGCTTCAACCTCGTTGTCAAATGGGTTATTTCTGAATGTGTGCTAACGGAATCCCTCAACGAGCGAGCCAGGTGCATTACCAAATTCATCCACATCGCTTCGACATGCCACCGCCTACGAAACTACGCTTCTATGTACCAAATCACACTAGCACTTCTATCGTCCGATCTCGCGCGCCTGGAGAAGACATGGGCTATTATCCCACTGGCCGAGAAGCAAGATCTCGAACGTCTAGAAAGGCTCTGCCAACCACTCCGCAATTTCGCCAACCTCCGTGCAGAAATGGAAACTAGTAATACAGACGCTGGCTGCATTCCTTTCATTGGCCTCTACACACACGATCTCACATACAACGCTCAGAAACCTGCTTGGTTGGATGCATCGCCTCCGGCTAATGAACCTTTGATCAACTTTGAGCGCTATCAAACAGCTGCTACCATTATCAAAAGTCTACTCAGATTAATTGAAGCAAGCTCTCGTTACGAGTTTCATCCGCATCCCGTGGCTTTGAGCCGATGTTTATGGCTTGCTGCTCTGGATGATAAGGAGATTACTGCTTTGAGTAGGAGATTGGAGAGATGAAAGAAATGTGCGCAAAGAACGGAAACTATCTGGCTTTGTCCAATTATGGAACGATTCACAGACAAGGGAGGCAGTTCTGATTGCTCTAGCAGCTGTACGCGGGCAAGTCGCCGCCAAAACCAGGTTAAGCTATTCAACCTCGTTAATTTTATTTCATGTTATATGTACAGCGCGATCACGGGGTAATATGATATCATCAAAGTCTTTGTCTTGTTCGTAAATAGAGACTTTTTGTCTACTCATTGCTAGCTTTGAGGTCCTTCGTTTAGCAGATGTTTGACGACAAGAACAATCCACTGATTCGAATAGAAGCTCCAAATTCCAGCAATCCAATGTAATGAGTATAAAGCTTAAAATTTTCTCATACTCTCAATATACACATTTCTCATCCGAGTGACTTGCTTCTGACTCCTCTTCCGCTGGATATAGTAATGTCTCTCCAAAGAGCAAGATGGACAGCCAACGCGAAAGCGCGCTCCGCCAAGCAGCTCGACTCCTCCGACGCGCCGCAACCAACCCATGAAACCACACCGAAACCACGCACATCCTCACACAGCGCCATGAGCATCACTTCCACACCTCACGACTCCCCGAAAAGGAAGCGGCTCGACAGCGAAATCTCTCATGGCCGCGACTACGACAGCGAGGCTGAGCGCGCTAAGCTCGATTACGCTTATGACGAGGATTCGCCCAGTGATGTCGAGAATAGCTTCCATACGCCCAAGGAAGAGCGAGATGATGCTTCGATTAAGAGGAGGAGGGTTGACAGGCCAACGCGGCTGAATTATGTGCTGCACATGACGCTGAGAGGACATAAGCGAGGCGTGGCTGCTGCCAAGTTCTCGCCGGACGGGAGGTGGATTGCGAGTTGCTGTAAGGATTGATGGTTTGATTTTTTGGGGTGGAATTACATGAGGACTAATGCTGGGTTGTAGCTGCCGATTCGACGATCAAAATCTGGAATGCGCAGACGGGCGCTTTGGTACACACGCTCGAGGGACATTTGGCTGGTATTTCGACTATTACTTGGAGTCCGGATAGCAAAGTGCTGGCTTCTGGATCTGACGACAAGAATATTCGATTATGGGACACCACGACTGGCCGGTGTTTTCCCACGCCTTTGAAGGGGCATCACAATTACGTTTACAGCTTGGCATTCTCGCCAAAGGGCAATATGATTGTTTCTGGGTCATACGATGAAGCTGTGTTTTTATGGGATGTACGAACGGCACATCTCATGCGAAGTTTACCCGCCCACTCGGATCCAGTCTCGGGAGTTGATTTCGTAAGAGACGGAACGTTGATCGCATCATGCTCAAGCGACGGCTTGATTCGAATTTGGGATACGGGCACCGGGCAATGTTTGAAAACGCTGGTGCACGAAGACAATGCTCCAGTGACAAGTGTGCGTTTCTCGCCGAATGGAAAGTTTATCTTGGCTGCGACTCTGGACTCGACGGTACGATTATGGAATTACGTCGAGGGACGAGTAGTCAAGACATATCAAGGACATAAAAATCAGGGTTTTAGCATCAGTTCAAGTTTCGGCACCTACACAGCCGATACTTCACCGGATGAAGAGGACGATAACTCCGACCCGCCCCCGAAATGGGCATTCGTTGCCTGTGGCAGCGAAGACGGGAAGACAGTCCTATGGGATCTCAATTCGAAAGAAATTCTACAAACAATCGATAGTCACGAGGGCGTTGTCCTAGGCGTGGATGTCGGCATGGACGATCAAACCATGATCACATGCGGCGTAGACAAAACGGTCAAAGTATGGAAACGGCAGGCGATGGTGTCAGAGAGCACTGAGCAATCGAGACAACAGTCTCCGAGGGTGAATAATGACGACGCTTGAAGTAGCCTTCTCGCGTTATGAAATAGAATAATGAATAATACCTCATGACAAATCGATTCCTTTCGATCTAGATGATTGAGTGATGGATGGGCTTCGATGACATGATGACTCTAAAACACAATGACTCTACGACAACGTCAGTAGAGTCAGACATGAGTTTACCCGAAGCAGAGTCCTCGATTAATATAATCAGGCAACAGCGACTCTCCTCCAGAATATCCCTCTTGCGAACGAACGTCGTGCTTCAACTTTTCGACTTCGAAATTGCTCGTCCAGTTCTGATCCACACCGAGTCGATAGCTGATTAATTGCCTTGACTCGACCATGTCATCCATCATTTCATCCTGCATTTCATAAGTATCTCATCCAGCATTTCAACAAGCATAATCTCATAATCTCATAATTCCACAATTCCACAATTCCACAAGTCGACAATTCAACCAAAGTCAAAGTCAACAAACAGAAATAAATTTCCCTTTACATTATCCAATTTGATCCATGATTGAAAAGCACGTAAATCGCATATATACTGCATATACATATCGTGCATGTAGTTCTGCAAACTGCGAGCTTGCTGGAAGTGAAAAGAAGCGGCTCTGCAAAAGTCAAAAGCTAAGTTCTAGACTTGACTCGACTCAAGCCTCGGCACTGTACTCTACTGTACTCTACTGTACTCTACTGCACGTTTTAGGGCTGACCTGACAGGGCTCACGACTCAGGGCTCAGGGCTGCAGGAACAACACACACCTCCAACGCTGGCGTTGTGTTCCGCTGTCGTTGTTTGTAGTCTGCTGCCGTTAGGTTGATTGTGAGATGTAGGAGAATAAATCATTGGAATTTGGAATTTGGAATTTGATAATTGTCTATTTGTTTTTCTGGTTAGTCAACGACCGGCAGATGTAAAGTGTTCGCTGGTATGACGTGTGCTAATGAAGGCGATGTTAACCCAGAGGCAAATTGCGACCGTGGGCACGACGCAGCTGACGCATTATCACGACAACGCAAAGACATTCATTCATAAGACAAACCAATACGCAAAGAGGATATGAATAGAAAGAAGTTGATCAGTTGTGCATGGCACCATTGTCATTATGATACACTGCTTGAATGTGTGCTAAACCCATCCTCCGTGGTGCACCTCTGATGATATCTCCGTTACCGCCCCAGTAAAGAAAACCGCAAAACTCCATGACCAAGTAGCATGATGAGTCACCACCGTCCATCAACTCAGTCAATTGGTGAGGAGGTTCCAGTGGCGCTCAGTGGTATCGTTGTAAGAGAAAGGTGGAGTGCATCTAAGAGCGCTCGCCACGGAGACGGCGGGCAAGCTGGATGTCCTTGCTCTGGATGGTGACACGCTTGGCGTGAATGGCGCACAAGTTGGTGTCTTCAAAAAGAGAGACGAGGTAAGCCTCGACGGACTCTTGAAGAGCGCCGATGGCAGAGCTCTGGAAGCGGAGGTCGGACTTGAAGTCTTGAGCAATCTCACGAACAAGACGCTGGAATGGCAACTTGCGGATGAGGAGCTCAGTGGACTTTTGGTAACGACGAATCTCACGGAGAGCGACGGTACCTTGATGATGTTAGTGGATGTTCATTGTTGTGATGTGAGTGGGTGCTTGAATGCTTACCAGGCTTGTAACGGTGAGGCTTCTTGACACCACCGGTAGATGGTGCGGACTTGCGAGCGGCCTTGGAGGCGAGCTGCTTACGTGGGGCCTTGCCACCAGTGGACTTGCCTGTTGATGATGTGTTAGAATGATGACGCTTATGGATGATGAATGTTGTGTGAGGTGATGTTGGAGAGTGGTGATCACTACGCGTCCGTTCGAAGGCGGCAAAGTGGCAAAGCACCAGATGCAGCGCGACGAGGAGAACACGACAAGATCAAATTGCGATGAGTCGCAGTGATGACGATGAAGTTGATGAAGAATATAATTGATGATGATGATGGTGTAGACTTACGGGCAGTTTGCTTGGTACGAGCCATTGTGAAGTAGTGACGGAGTGATGTTGTATGTGTAGATGGGCGAGGATGTGTGAGTGGATGACGAGGGAATCAGGACGAGAGTGGGAAGCGGAGGTATTTGAGCAGCGGGGCGGCGCCTGCAATCACGGGCAATCACAGAATAATCAAAGAAAGCAGGAGCAACCCGCCGCCCGATTCCAGCCTTGGCTTTCCAAACAACGCGTGCTGGATTCCAGCTGCTCCAGTGCTGCCTGCGCCCGGGCCACCTGCCGGCCCCGACCCCAAATCAACTCTTTGATACGCGCCCCAGGCCCGCCGCGGCCGCGCTGGTTAAATACCTCGCGGCCCCGCGCTCTTCACATCTCCCATCACCCATCCACTCACAGCTTCAGCCTCATCCTCATCTTCATCTACAACATCCACACTCAACCACATCCCCCCCACCAACACACATCAACATGACTGGACGTGAGTAATCTTCCATCACTCCATCTCTCATTCACCATCACTAACATTTTCTCCAATAGGCGGCAAGGGTGGCAAGGGCCTTGGAAAGGGTGGTGCCAAGCGTCACCGCAAGATTTTGCGCGACAACATTCAGGGTATCACAAAGCCCGCTATCCGTCGTCTGGCGCGTCGTGGTGGTGTCAAGCGTATTTCTGCCAGTAAGCATCCACTGCACTCTCCTCCTCTCCCTTCACCCTCTGACATCCTTCCCAGTGATCTACGAGGAGACCCGTGGTGTTCTCAAGACCTTCCTCGAGGGTGTCATTCGCGACGCCGTCACCTACACTGAGCACGCCAAGCGCAAGACCGTCACTTCCCTCGACGTCGTCTACGCTCTCAAGCGACAAGGCCGCACCCTTTACGGTTTCGGTGGTTAAACGTTTCGCCTTTTCTCTCGATACCCTCAAACAAACAACACCTTTTTTGCATGCTCTCTTACGAATATCAACAAATCCATCAGTGAGGATGGATGGCGGCGCGGTACGGATGGGTTCTTGGTGCAGGCCGCTCTCGGCTCTGCTTTTGTGTCTTTAGCTGTGTAGTATACGGCCCAAGGAGTTCTAGGGGATAATTGAGCCGCATCAAATGAAATACTACAACATCAAACACATTAATCTCTGTCTTTTTCGACGTTTGTGAATTTGCCGTGACCTTGAATACTATTCTAGTCAACTGTTCGGCACGTGTTGACGTTGTTTACACGCGCTGGTTTGGGTAAGCGCGTTCGTGCAAGAGCCACCGTGATAGTTCGGCGCGACCAGTGACGTTAAGCCGCATATCGGCTACAGCTACTATTTTGACTACATTCAAGACGTTGCATGCGTCTTCACATGACGAATGATAGAGAAAATGACAACAAATCCACGAATTGGAGGTTTTCAGGCTACTTTGTGATGAAGAATGCTGTGGATGGTATACGAAAGGGACGGCTGGTGGGGAAAGAAAACACGCGCATGTGGAGGGAACACTTCTCGTCGCAACATCTGCCTCGTCCTCGTTTTCAATTCGTCCGTATCTGGTTATTTTTGCTTTTGCATGCGACTTTTGTCAGGAGATGTTGCTGCCTGGAATATTATGACTCAATCCAGTTTTCCGGTTTTCCACTGTTCTTTGACGGTGACTGTGATTGTGGCAAAGGTGGGATGAGCGACAGACTTAGATTTCCGTTCAGACGTTGGTTTTCCGCTTCCGGGCCAGATGGGCGTCATACGACTAGATACCCTCTCTATATACTTCTCACTGCCCTCGTCAATTGACTTTATATCGATATACCTGCTTATTATCATGTCTGGTTTTACTTCTATCCCAAAGGCTCTGTTCTTTGATGTTTTTGGAACTTGTGTAGATTGGCGAAAGAGTGTGACGGATGAATTATGGAGTTCATACCAAGAATCAATTAAAAATACATCTCTTACAGCCAGCATCAGCGCCAACGCAACTGGCATGGTATAACCCACACCAGAAATCTCCCTTAAAACACATTGTTCTAATAATACAGCAGACAAAAGAAAAATGGGGCGAAATCGCACAAGAGTGGCGAAACTCATACCTCACATTCACGCGTGCGCTTGCGACAGACAGCAGCATCGAGTGGAAGTCTGTCGACCAACACCACCTGGACGCCTTGCACGGGATTCTCCAATCACATGGCTTAATCAGCCTCAAAGAAGACGGGACTCCCGAACAAGGCTCTCTCTGGAACGAAGCCCAACTCGTCGAGTTGACCAACATCTGGCATCGTCTGGAGCCATGGCCAGATACAAACCAAGGCCTGACGGAACTCAATAAAATCTCCACGACATGTACGCTCACGAACGGGAACTTGTCGCTCATTAAAGACATGGCGGCTAATGGAAATATGCCTTTTGCCCATCTCTACTCGGCCGAAATGTTTCATTCCTATAAACCCAATCCAAAAGTTTATTTGGGAGCTGCAGAGAAAATCGGGTTACCGCCTGGAGAGTGCGCCATGGTGGCGGCTCATTTGGATGATTTGAAGTTTGCGAAACGGAATGGGATGAAGACGATTTATGTCTTGAGAGAAGGGGAGGAGAGATATCCGGAGCTGGAGAAGGAAGGATTCGTTGACCTTTGGATTGGAGAGGATGCTAATGGGTTCATTTCTGTCGCTGAACGACTTCACTTGTGCAATGAGTGATGACGGTGATGAAGGATATGTGTAGATAGTGATGGAGATTTACATGTTGTCGCCAGCCAACCCCAAAACAAACAACCCTACAACACAAACCCGATCCACTTTCAGACCATTAGGGTTTGCGAAGAAACCCTGATCTGTTCTAGGAATGCAGCGCGCTCGCTCGCTACGTCCCGACCGATCCCGATCTCGCGCCTTTCGTCTCGCTTCAACGTTGTAAACTCCAATCAGCTCCGAACAGAAAATTAACAAATTGTGGCACTCACTATGCAAGCGAGAAATTGTCGTGCAAAATCGCACGGATGACTCGGCATCATATATATCAAAAGCAACTCCATATTCCTCGATCTCGGTTCTTTGGTCTTTCATGATTCAGTATTTTCATAAGATACATCAGAGGTTCTCTAGTGCCAAACGCTAGTGCGGATTCTGCTGGATATGACCGAACAGTCATCACATCTCCCAAACGAGACGACAGAGGCGGAAACGCCACAGCCACCACGAGGAGATCTCGATGGTGGCGCTGCGGTGCTGAACGTCGCTTCTGATGAGGCATTACAACCGACGTCGCAGGACAAGGACCTGATGGCCTCGCAGTCAAATGGCGATCTTCCGAAAGCCGTCGTCGACGTCACTGTCGAACCGCCCAGTGAGCAGCTGCATCAAATGGACAAGGAGGACTTTTCTGTCTTTACCGTTCCGCAAATCAGAGCTATTATTTTGACGGGCTCGTTTGCTGCTTGGTTCAGTCCCATGTCTGGAAGCATTTACTACCCGGCCCTCAATGAGATTGCGAGCGATTTGAATGTTACAAGTTCAAAGGTCAACATTACCGTCACGGTATATCTCATCATTCAGGGTGTGGCACCCATGATGATAGCTGGATTTGCCGACAAAGCTGGTCGACGGCCGGCGTACTTTATCTGTTTCGTCATTTACATCATTGCCAATCTGGGATTGGCGTTGCAGAATAATTACGTGGCTCTGTTGGTCTTGCGTATGCTGCAAGCTGCAGGTAGCAGTGGAACTGTCGCTCTGGCTAATGGTTTGGTTGGCGATTTGGTGGTTTCCTCCGATCGAGGAAAGTACATTGCTTTTGCTTCGCTCGGCGGTATTCTTGGACCAACGCTCAGCCCGATCATTGGTGGTTTGATCTCGCAATACCTGGATTGGCATTGGATTTTCTGGTTCTTGCTCATCCTGTCTTGTGCTTTCTGCATACCCTTTGCCCTCTTCCTACCAGAAACTTGTCGAAAAATCGTCGGAGATGGCTCTGTCCCTCCTCCGTGGACGAGTGACAATCTCACGGATCGTGTTCGTTTCAAGAATCGCGAGAAGAAAGGCATTCCTGTCGATGAGAAGAAAAAGGCCGAGCTCCGCAAGAACTATCGGATCACAATTCCAAACCCCATCGCTACGCTTGTCGTCCTTTCCGATTTCGAGTCGGCGTTGATCATGTTTGCTACTGGTTTGGGAGTTGCTTGTTTTTATGCCATCTCGACTGGCGCTTCGGTTGCTTTCAGGTCGGTGTATGGTTTCAATGAACTACAGATCTCACTGATAGTAAGTCTCGCCGTCCCTCTACATCCATATATACAGTAACTGACAATATAACAGTTCGTTCCAATCGGCGCCGGCAGCATCGTATCGGCTTTTACAACCGGCAAAATGGTCGACTGGAACTACAGACGCCACGCCAAACGGCTCAACTTCCCCGTCAAACGCAACCGCCAAACCGACCTGAGCAACTTCCCAGTCGAAATGGCCCGTTTACAAATCGGCGTTCCCCTCCTCTTGATGGGCGCCACAGCTGTCGTGGGTTATGGCTGGATGATGGACCATCACGTCTCCCTCGCTGGCCCAGTCATCATCCTCTTCATCCTAGGCTACACCCTTATAGCCGGCTTCCAATGCCTCAACGTCCTCATGGTAGACATCTACCCCGGCCAACCCGCCACCGCAACCGCAGCCAACAACGTCACGCGCTGCTTGCTCGGCGCAGCTGCCAGTGCGGCTATTGGACCCTTGGCCAACGCCGTCGGAAACGGATGGGCATATACCATTCTCGCCGGTTTCTTCTATCTGGCTAGTATCGGGCCATTGATGAGTATGAAGTATGGAATGCAGTGGCGAAAAGCGAAAAAGGAGAAATTGGAACTGAAGAGGTTGGCTAAGGAGGCGAAGGTCAAGGCTTTAGAGAATAAGGCGGAAGAAGCGAAAGGGGACACAAGAGCTTCGAGGTCGCCTGAGGCTTTGGAGACGGTGGCTGTGCCTTTGAAGGAAGAGCGTTGATATCGTTGTTGGTTTCATTGGTGGTTGTGGTGGTGGTGGTGGTAATCATTGGGATGTGATATTTTCGTCATCAGCAGATTTATATACCAGGTGGTGTTCGCATCATACTTTACCAATTTGTAGAGAAGGCGCACAGGTGCAAAAGAGACAAACTCGGAGCCATAGTCGACATCGATACGCACTTCACAATTCGAATTACCCACAACATTAACCCAACCCCAAATGAAACAAAACCCACGGAAACAGAAACCATCCATTGGAATAAAATAATACAAAAAGATCAACCACACGCAACCAAAACCCTCACGTCGACGTCATGGGGTTGACAACTACAACTACAGCTACAGTACCACAACCCTACAACACCAAACGAACCACAACCCTAGCCAATTTAAGCACACTTTCCGCACGCTTCTTTACGTTCTAATCGCAACCCTATTTGGCAGGGTGAATGAACAGTTCCCAAAATCATGGAAGAGAGAAATGTTCAACTCGCGCTGAAGAATTGCAGTTATTTTGTTTATCGGAGTTTGAAGCAAGATGATCATTGATGCAAGGCTGTGATTATGTAAGATGACGATGCGGAGAAGAGCAAAATTAACGTGGAAGCAAAATTAAGCAAAGCGCTGCGCGGGTAGGCGGGTAGGCGAACAGGCAAGCGAGTAGTTTAAGCGAGCGGCTAAAAGCGTCACACCACATTAAACATCAAACATAGCATCAAACATCAATCACAAGCATCATCTCATCGACCGATTCCTAAACACAGCAAAAACGAAAACCGCACTGGGAACGAACCCGCACTGAAGACGAGAATCGATTCAAACCAACCAAGTACTCTGGAACGCACAGCTGGTTTCATGGCTGATGATGTCTGATGATGGAGCTTACTTATGAGCTTATCATGAGCTTATCATGAGCTTATCATGAGCCATATTATCGTCCATATAGTAATCCTTCTCCAATCCAATATAATCCAAACCAGTAGAAATCTGACAGCCTTTGGATTCCTTGGAGATTGCTACAGATTCGCTGCAAAGAACTCGAAATATCCGTACATTACTGCACATTGACGGCATGATTATGTATTGCGCTACATACGACCAACATATTCAGCATCACATTATAAAAAACCCAGCTTAAACCCAGCTTAAAGTCGGCTAGACCTTCGTTCCTCTCTTCACTTCTCTGTCGTTTTCTCTCCTTTTCTCTCGTTTCTCTATTCTTTCCATCTCGGGTTCCTCCCGGTCCAGACAAGACATTCATGTCTATACTCATGTCAATTGAAAAGCCGTAATATGGTCAGAAATTCAGTCACTGTAAATGTCAGCTCAGTCATTGTAAATGTCCATTATACTGGACGCTTCTGTTGAGGATCAACGATATGCACTGAATGATACGCACTTTTGATGAATAATTGGTGGGCGTCCGAGCTTGGTGGTTGGCAAGGAGTTTATCGAGGAGTCCATCAATGTCACGAGGCTTATGACGAAGAAGAACGCAAGAGATCTGGATGATAGTATACCATACACAACAAGATAATGCAATGATTATTTGTAAAAGCATCATCTTGTTCAAAACCCTGATTTGCAATTCCATGAGCCAACTCAAACGTATGAACCTTGAAGAAGTTAAACCTTGAACGTGTAAAGCTTGAACGTATGAATCTTGAACGTATGAACCTTGAACGTATGAACCTTGAATGTATGAACCTAAACATATAAACCTCGAACATATCAACTCAACGTATAAACTTCAACATATAAACCTTAAACCCAGCCGATCTATTTTTTCTTATATACACTACAGATACATCGGCTCAAGACAAGTACTTATATACACAGCTCGCCGACGTGCACCAACTAATTTACGTTCGTCCTCTCAAGTCGCCCTCTCCACCATGGGTGAAGCGATAAGCAAACGAAATGCTCACGGCAACAACCAAACCAAGGCAGAGCGCGCTGGGACCCCACTTGTCGTGGAAACTGACGGCGCGACGGTTTTTGATTTTGTCGACACGCCATAGGTAAATGCCCATGCTGTACATGAGGGCAATGACGGCGACGACGGTAAATGCCCAGGCCGAGACGAGGGAAATGGTGTCGCCAAAGTTGAGCAGGGTTGCAGCAATGGAGCCGAGAATGATGGAGAATTCCAGCTGGAAGAGTGTTAGTAAGGATGAATAAAATTAGTTGGGTCTCAAATTACTTACCCATGCGAGAAAGGTACGCTCTGCGGCAAAGGAGACCTTTGGTTCGACGCGCACTGGGACGTGAATCTTTTTACCTTTGGGAGCCTTGAAACGCTTCTCGGACACGCCCAGTTTACCTTGGGTACCTCCATTTTCGGTAGGACTTGGAGTAGGCTTGCTGGCCTTGAGGGCATTCAAGAGCTTGTCGGTCCATAAGTTGGCATAGCTTGCGACGAGCTTTCGTCGATATGTCCATCCACCGACACGTTTCGCTTCAGCCAGCTCCTCCTCTTCGTCTTCAGAGTCGTAAAGAGGATAATCGTCAGCCTCAGTCACTGGTTGATGAGCCAAGCGCTCCTCCTCATCCAAGACATTCGACTTGCCGTTAGCTTGTTCGGATCGTCTCTCTTCTTCGTGTTCCTCCAAGGCATCCCTCGCTGCTCGGAGTCTTTGCACGTTCTCGTCATCATTCAAAGGCTGGTCATCGTCTAGATCGTCGTAGTCGTCATCACTGTCATCGTCCATGGCCGCGCTTGTACTGGCGTCAGTACTGTTGTCTGGTCTTTGAAGGCCGAAATTGTGGGACACTGGCTTTCGAATGTCGACATCCATCTGTGGGAACCAAAATGGAAGAAGGTGGATACGGGTAGGGAACATTGTTGCTGTGCCGTGGATGAATTTAGAAAACTTTGGAACAGCTTCCACGAGATGAGAGGCAACAAGTTCACGAATCCACTCTGGCGGTTCCTGTCCAGCAGCGGTTTGTAGCTTGACTTCCAAAACACCGTATGGGAAAAGTTCAACGTCTTCCTTTGGCAACTGGCTGAAAGGCCAGTCAATACCAATATCCATTCGTCGCCAGTTCTTGCCACATCGCTGACGGCCGTCCATATTGTCCTCACGGATCATGGAAAGCTCAGTATCAAGCGAAATACGTACACGGGCATCTCCAGGAAGCTGGAAAGCAGTACGGTTGTAGAACGAACGGCAGACAGGCACCAAATTGCGATCGATCACACGGAACTGGACTTCTTTCGCGAGTTGTTCAAGATCGTTGATCTCTTTCTCGCTCTTCTTGCCATCGCGACGCATCTTTTCGAAAACTTGCTCGGTGGTCATGTCGCCCTTCAGGAAAGCATTCACATGTTTCTCCTTGAGCGCGAATCGGGCCTTGACAGACTTCTCACCCGTCCAATCCTCACGATGGGTCTTGCGTTCAACGAAGATGGTGTCACTCTCCATACCACCATACCATCGCAGACGAATGGCTTCCGCGCCTTCAGTCTTCTTCAGACGACCCTCGTAAAGCTCCCAGGTGTCGGGATTATCATAGTAGATGGAGGAAATGGCAGAGTCCTTCCTCTCGAATTCTTTGCTTGGGTTGAAGACCAATACAGGTAAATGCTTGAGGATAATAAGCTTAAGCTCGGTGATGTTATCCGGATGGACCCAGTATTTGGTGGTCTGACGGATAAAGTTCTGCTGCTTGCCTCCAGCACCCGAATCTCCCTTAACTGGGTTGCCGCGGGTGCGAACCAAGTCGTAAAGCTTGGAAAGGCTCACGACAGTGGCATCATAGTCGTCCTTGAAGAAAGGACGGGCGTTGAGACGGGCAGCAAAAACAGGCCTGAGGTGCCAGTGGGTGGTCTTGTCGTGCTTTTTGATAATCTTCTGGAAACCGGTGTAGTTCAATTGAGTGAACTTGGCCAAATCGTGCACATCTGCAATGATGTCGGACAAGTCCTCCTCGAGTAGGAGATACTCCTCTTCTGACGGGGCATTGGCCCTGGCGCGGTCGTCCTGGTTGGCAGCCTCGGTGCGAGCAATGGCCTCGCTCACCTCTTTCTCAGTGGCATTGATCCGACGGATAATCTCCTGGCTCTTGACCTTTTGGAAGGTGGAGACCTTGTCCAATTCCTGTTCCAACTCGTTGACAAAGTGTTGTTCATCTTCCTCGGACCACGGCTTGCGCTTCTTGAGCCCGCTTGCCACGAGCGGCGTGTGTTCAAAGTCGGTTCTCAAGCTCTTCTTCAGCTCGTCGTACGAGATGTAGTAGTAGTACCAGTCCTTGACCAAGGAGCTGCGGAGCTGCTGGCCGAACCTGGGTATACGTCAGCGGCCAATGGCAAGTCGGTGGTGGGGTAGCAGATGCAACAAACCTCATGGTGACGAGCGGGCAGCCGGCGGAGAGGACGAGCGAGCACCACTGGGTTTCAACAAGACAGCAACACGACGGCGAGGTGATAAAGAGGGGAATTATCAAAGCCGATGGCTAAGTGAAGTTGTTGGCTGGGCGTGGAAGAAGAAAATACGCGGACATGCAGAGGAGAGAGTGGCAGGCATCCGAAGCTCGAACCGACGGCGGGAAAGCTCCCAATGCGCGGCTGGTGCATAAACGCACGTTGAGATTTGGGAGCTGTTCATTGGCTGGTCGGCCAACGATCACGCCCGCCTCACAACTACATCAGGCTGCTCACGTGACAATAACTTCATATTGGATAGTATTCTTCATGGAGAAACAATATATAAAAACATGCGTAATGTCAACATTCGACATGTCGTCGTTGAAGATCTATAGCCTATGTAAATGCGCGAAATTGGAATTGTCCCCTCTCATCCAAAGAAATCTCTCTCTACCAGACGCAAAACGAAAACAATCGCACAGGGCGTCATCATATAGAGAGTCATCTAACCAGTGTAGCTCATATAAGTCGAGCCGTAGGTGCTAGGCGTATTGCCATTCACTAACAAACCGTTGGAAACCATAAAGTAAGCGTATCCTTCGATGTAGCTTTGGCTGTCCATCCAAGGCATCACTGTCTCCAAGAATCCCGAAATTTCATCCGCAGAGCCATCAGTGCAGCCAAACTCGGAGACGAAGACGGGCTTGCCGCCAGAGATGGTGTTGGCGTCTTGCACGTGCGACTTGAAGTAGTCAGAGTTGGAATAGCTGTCATACCAATGGATGTTAACAAAGTCGATCTGGCAGTCAGAGCAGGCCGTCATGAAGTTTTGAAGCCATGTGAGGCCCATGGAGCCGCCACCGTTGGTCACAGATGGTGCTCCCAATTTCACACCAGTGTTGGCAAACGGCATCATCCAGGTACGGTAGGCAGCGGCAGCTGCCTCTGGGGAAAGGTTGGACTGAGATGAAAGATCTGGTTCGTTGAAAGACATGAGATGAGTGCTGCCAGAAGCAATGGCAGCCTTGGCGTTTGCGTTCCAGGAGTTGGTAAAGTCCGAGCTGGAACCCCAGAGGGTGGGAATGAACTTGAACTTGCTGCTCAGGCCGCTAGAAGATGATGCCCAGTTGTAGGCCCATGATATTTCATTGCTGCTTTCGAAGCATTCGGTCAAGGAAGCATCGTTGTAAGCTAAGCCACGCTTGCCTGAGCCGCTGGATGAAGCTGAAGTGCTGGTTGCAGCGGCTGAAGATGTGGTGGGTGTGGCGTAAACGCTGCTCATAGACGTGGTGGGTGCGACGTAAACGCTGCTCATAGACGTGGTGGGCGCGGCTGCCGAAGAAGAGACTGGCACACTAACAGAGCTTGTGAGGACAGATGACGGAAGCGAGGAAGAGGCAATGATTGCCGAGCTGTATGAAGAGGCCCATGTGCTGTGACGATGATATCTACCAATGTCTCCAGTTGCGGTGGACAGAATCGCACTAGAAGTAGAGTTGGCTGGGAATGGTGCGTATCCAGAGCTGGCAGAGTAAATAGCACTCGAGTTTGCAGGAGCCATGGTAGATTCAGCCGCCACAGACGAAGATGAAGCAAAGATAGTAGACTCGACGGTGAGAGTCGACGTAGTATGGATGGTGAGAGTCGACGTCGAACTGCCAGCGCTCGACGAATAGCCAGGAGTCACGGTCACATAAACCTTTTCCGTTGCTGTAACAGTGATGGCAGTCGTACAAGTGCTCGTGAGAGCGCCATAGTTCTCCAGGGTCACAGACTGCTCGGCTGGACCAACTGGGGAAGCAGCAACATTCGAAGATGAGGCTGGGGCTCCAACAGAGGACAATGAGGTTGAGGCAGCAGCGACACTCGACGAAGAGGCTGGCGCTTCAACAGAGGACGATGGGGTTGGGACAATGTACGCCGGCAAAGATGACGACGCTGCTGTTGGACCACCACGGCCAGTGGTTCCCCAGATACCCGTGCCATTGGCCGATGGGTAAGGATATGGGCCCAAGCCGCTGGCAGTGCCAACCGGGGCAGATCCGTGAGGGCGGTGCAAGCGAGTAAAATGGTGGTGTCCGTGGTAAGGAACGGCCATAACGGTGCCGAAAAGGCTCAAAGTGGCCATGATATTGATCGACAACATGTTGGACGGGATTGTTCGGCGTCAACGCTGGGAACGGTTTGTTTTGCAACGGGTGATATTCAAACGGTTAGAAAGGAGCGTGAGTGAGTGCTGCTGCTGCTGCTAGAGCGCTGCGAAAATAGCCAACCAGGGCAATGGGTGAAAAAGAGCGACTGTCGTTGGAGACAAGGAATGGAATGAGCGAATGCTCGGTAAGAAAAAAAGATGATATAGCAAAAGGTGAACTCAAAGGAGGTTCGAGACGGAAGTGAAAGAGGCGGGAGGGTCAAGTATAACACCTGCGCTTGGATATGCCCGTCTGCTTCAGACGGAAGGGTGTGCCTGGAATCGATAACGGGATATGCAGCCGCCTCCGGAGCAACGTCAACGGTGGGTTGTTTCATGGTGTCGACGAGCCCCTGTTGTGGCTGGCCTCACCTACCGTCCGGCCGCGTAATGTTGAAGTCGCGAGGGGAGACGACCAACTCACCAACGGCGGAATGAGTGACGGCGTGGAGCAGACACAGGGTGCACCGAGCAATGTGACAGCCATGTGGCCAGTGGCCAGCGCGTGCTGAAGCGTGATGAGATGGCACAGGGAGAAAAGGGACGACAAAACGGGGTGGAGTGGTGGATGAGCCGCGGTGTGATAGGTACAGTAGGGCGGGCGGCTGTCGGCTGCCGCTCCCTGGCCTGCGTCGTCAACGGGCCCCCCTTCCTGGGGCGTGTTTGAGGCTGCGAACGACGATGCAAACTGTCCACGCCACAGAGATGCTTCGTCGTGTCCATCTGCCGACTCTCACCGTAATCGCTGTGGCAAGTAAATGCATCAACATGCACTGGAAAACATCTAACAACCGGTTGAGCCTGCCTCCAACGGATCGAGCATCCCAAGTTACTGTCACGATAAGGGATCCGTCCGTCTGCATATACATAACATACCCGCAGTCGGTGGTCAGCATTTGGCTCGTTTCATCGTGCGACAAACCCAAATGCTCCCTCCCGCCTGTGGAGTCGATGTACACTACTGCTGCATTTTTTCATCTCGTCGACAAATATGTGGAGCCGTGGGCAATAAATGCATCGGGGGTGAATCTGTATTCGCCAGCCTTGCATTAAGCTCGAACAACACTACTGTACTGTAGACTACATGGACATCGATCGTGTGTCCCAACGTCCGGCCCTGTGGAGACCAACCCAGGGGGACGAACATACGCGGCATGCAGTGTGGAGTTGAGACAGATGCAGATGGGTAGTCTAGTTAACTGAGGTACTGTACTTCGCGACTTGGGTACTATACATGCCCAAGTAGAAACCTTTGTAATTTCCCTCTTCGCTCTCTGCCACGTCCAACGTTGCACGTCGAAACGGCATATCTTGTGCGACTTGGGCCAATGCAAGGGTACACGCCGAATCCCGCGTCCAATATTCCAATCAACCGAAGCCACGTTCGCCGTCGCAACTATCTCATTTATCCGCACCGGCATTTTCTTGTTTTCCTTTCTTCCTGTGTAAAAAATCTGATCCAATTTCCACTGCAGGGGAGGCGTCCTGCATCTCGTCACTTGCCCACCTCACCATGCAAAGGTGGAGCTTCTGTGCCCGGTCCCGCACTCGGCTCCCCAAACAACACCGCATGCAAACAACCCACGTATTACGGGCATGCAATAAATTGGGGTATCAATTTTCAACTTGAAAAGTTTGACTCTGTAACGCGCCACCTTTTGGTCCACGAAATATCATCCTCGTCCTGAGCCCCACTTGCATCGTCACGCTCATATTGCATGCAATGCAGAACCAAAAATGCCATATCCACCCAGTAATGCATTCATCAGATCCCACAAAAATAGCGCCAAAATGCATCGTCCCTCGTTCAAAGTTTTGGCCCATCGGCCAAATTCTCGGTTTTTTGTGTCTCTTTGGCTCGCACATGTGCAGACCTGCACTTTAGGCTAGATATCTGTACGACGGTACGGGCGCATCTTCCAACCTCTCCAAGTATTCCCGCTCAATCAAGCTCTCAATCCTCTTTTTAATCATGTTGACATCTGGGATGAATTGTGCCGACACGATGGAGATGGTTTCAGAGAGTAGCTGTGCGTGAGAAAGCTCCTTCCGTTGCCTGGAAACTTTGTTAGCGAAGTCGTCAATCGTACATGTGGAGGGTCCTCATACTTCATAATTCTCACCACGGCTGCCTCAATCACGAATCCGCGGCCCTCATTAGTCTTTTCATCTGTGACTTTGCGTTCACGGTCTCCTTCAACTTTGTTGCCAGCACTGACAACACCCACTTTGATCTTCACAAAATCTGACTTGAAGTTATCATTGAAAGAGAAGCGGTCTCCAGGTTTGACGTCGCGACTCATAGGCTCTTTTACCAAAAACCGAGTCTTGGGGGCTACCGCAAGAGATTGCAGGTTGCGGGTGAGATCTCCCTTGGGAATATTTGTCTTGGCTTCAATCTCTTCAAGACTCAGTGAACCTCCAGGCGGGAGGTCGTTGAACAGAAGTAGAATTATCATGGCATAAGTGGAGCAACTCACGTCGTGAGTTCTTGGTTTTCCGCCCTTGGATCGCGGAAAGGTAGCTTTGAGATCAGCAGTCCCCATGTTGCTCTGCCAAGTCAATTTGCGACCGGAATGTTTCCCTGAGTAGAAATGCTCAAAGGCCTCCTTGAGCTGCCGGACCACCGGTGGGTAGATGATCTTGGTGCGAGCTTCGTTGCTATCTTCTGCACCTCCGCGGAAGGCTTCGAGCGGCCAAGTCATCGAAGTCAGAACATTGATTCCAAGATCGGCGCGTCGTGGATCGGCGCTGCCTAGATTGGCAACATATCTGCGGTATCCCGTCGTCAATTCTTCGCTTAGTGTCATGTCCTTGAACATCGCCTCCAATTTCAACGTGAAGCTGTTACCCAGTTCAATCTTCATGCGAGAAATCATTTGCTTCTCCACATCTATGCTCTGACTCTTGTCCAGAAGCAGACGCTTGCAAAGATGTTTCTTGTAGTACGTCTCGAACACATCTTTGTCGGCAAGGTAGCGCACGACGATAATGGCCTTTTCAAGAGTGGCATCGACCTCGGCTTCTGACTTGTTTTTGATACCCTTCTTCATATTATCGTCAATGAATAGTGAGATGTATTCGCTGCCCCGATGGAAAAGATTGATGACCTCAGCCATACTACGGTTGATAGCCGTCGTTACGGTTTGATCGGATGTGAATGACAGCTTGCAAATATTTTCAAACCGTTCTCGGAGAGCCAGAATCTCCTCAACCCACTTCAAGGCAGCCACTGTCTGCTGATTTACCGCCTTGTTTGATCCGGCTTTGGCCTTGACGCCATCCTGGTCATTTCCGGTGGCAGCAGGAGTAGTGGAAGCTGTTTCTGCTGTCTTATTAATTTCCTTGCCCATATCTGTGATAATTTTTTGCATAGCTTTGGTTAGCTCTGGCTTTCGCGCATCAACACGAGACTCCAGCTCAAAAATTAAAGCAAGGTCGCTCAACCTGTCATTGTCGACCATATGCTGAACGCCAGTGTCCATTTCTATGAGACCTTTCATCTTGTTGCGAATTAATTCGTCTTCAACAACCTGCTGAATTTTGGGAGTAGTCATTTCCGACAATGTCGACCGACATCTGTTGGTCTCTTCGTCGATTCGGCGTTTTGCATGCCGACAATATGCTCCCGCGTCAGATTCCTTCAATAAACGTTCACCCTCCTCTTTGTAGAACTCTGCACTGGTCTCGAGAAATGCAGCCTCAAAGGCACTCAAGTACAACTTTTCGTCCTCAACTTCGTGAACAGACTCATAGAGACCCTCCAGCATGTACACGATCTTTTTGACAAGAGACTGATCTATTGGGTGGCCGTCTCGGTCCATTGAGATCTGATCAAGGATGATATGCGTGAGTATCTCCAAAGTTGTCGGTTGATCAGCATGGACTGGTGTACGAAGGATCTCGTCGCGGAACAGACTCATGGACTTCGCGAAAATGGAAGGCTGTCGGTGGTCGGCACAGTACACTCGATCCTTGCACTGAAGTCAGATAATGTTAAGGTGAATCGAGTTGAGAAGACTTACCATATACATCAAAACATCAGTCAGCATGCCCATGGATACTTGGTGGTCGTCCCATGACTGCTGCAGCTCCTTTAAGAACTTATTGCCGGCACTTAATCTCTCCGACGCCGTGGTCAAGGTGTTGCCGGAGCCGTGTGAGAGCATAAGAGGCGCCGAAAGAGTGTTCACGATCTGTGTTCGGACATCTTGACCCAGACGCTGCTGCTCGAAGTCTGCGACTTTGTTGTACAATTCCTCACCTTTCTTCTTGAGCACTATCTTATAGGCATTGCGATACAACTCTTCAAAGGACAATTGTGATGCGTTTTTGGTGTGAATCTCTCGGAAGGCTTTTTCGAGAACTGTCCAGATAGCATCAAAATCAACGTCGGCGCCGTTCAAGCCCTGTTTCCATTGATAAGCCATTGTGAAACTGGTATGGCTGCATCTTCATGGCATGAAGGTGGAATGTAGGCGAGGATGCCGACGCATGTGAAGTGAACAAAGAAGGATTATGCAACTCACCCGTCGCGGCGCTCTAATCTTTGTGCGCCCACCTCTTCCCGCATGTGAAGCCATGCTTCACTTTGGGTTTGATTCACCAGCAATGGTCCGATGCTTGTTTCACTTCAAGTCTAGGCTTGGCGGGGTAGAAGTAGCAATGCTCTGCGCGTGTCAGAGGAGGAGAAGCGCGACGATGCAAAGCATAAGATACGATGTGCAGTAGCCACACAAGAGGAAACGAGAAAGATCGAGGGCTACTTGAAAAGAGATGAGAGAATGGAGTAGAATATGGAAAGAGAGAAAGAGGCACCAAATCGTGAAGCGCAGCTGTGGTCCCTGGAATGTCACAAGGCAGGAACGTCCGCTTGCGGATGACGTCCGCCTCTGCAAACAGAACTCATCAAAAACTTTGGTTTCGTCACATTACATCGCCTAGCCACATCATGAATTCCGCCACTGCCATTCGCATACTCAATCGAGCATCGCGCTTTGCATCGAAGCCATATTGTACCCATTCCCGTCTATCATGGCTCGCAGCACCGCGCCAATTCCATCATCACGCCCGCCCGGCACCCCCGACTCTTCTCCGCAAACATGAACCGCACAAGAGCATAGCAAACCAGTGCCGCTACCAATCTAGCGACTCATCCCGGCCTCTCACCGATCGGAGAGACCTTTCTCAGGCCGAAGCCGAGAAACAGAGACAAAAGGAGGAGATTGCGGCACGCAAGGCTGAAGAGCCAGCATATGAGATGACTTTTACTTGCCGCCAATGTCTTGAGAGAACATCCCATCGCATCACGAAGCAAGCATATCACTTCGGAACCACTCTGGTGACATGTCCGGGTTGCAAAAATAGACATTTGATTTCAGATCATCTGAAGGTAAGCTTCGTAGTTCACTGGGATAGGAGTGAGCTTCAGTAAGCTGACCAACTCCTAGATCTTTTCCGACAAAAGCATTACTATTGAGGATATCATGAAAGAAAAAGGCCAATTACTGAAGAAAGGAAGACTGGGAGCAGATGGCGACATAGAGTTCTACAACGACGAGCACAAGCCATCATGAACTCAGGTTTGCGACTACGAGTAGTTGCCGACCGTCTTGCGCACACCGAAGGCACTGGCCGTCCGGTTGGTATTGATACGCACTCCATTCCATTCAATCCGTCACCGCACGCCGCGAAACATAAACCGGGCACTGTTGGTCAGCCACACGGATCCCAGCTTCAAGCCAGCGATGGCAACAAGCCTCCCTGACACTGGCCAATGTCTCGAGCCACGATGCTCCACACGATAAGCGTTCAAGACGAGTGCAGGATTAACGACATGTACTGTAGAATATGGATATAATTTGAATACACTGTAATAATAATCGGCGGAAACGCGCTTCACAACAGCAGGGCGTGGAGTATAGCCGCAGACGGCAATTGAGCCCCATTTATTCGTCCCCATGTGACCTCGCTCACGACCCCCACCGGCCCCCAACGGGGGAAACAGCCCGACCACGTGATTTTGCCCGCATGGAGGGGTGCTGGACGGATTGGTAATTGCCAGGCACATCACATCGACAGCGAACGACGAAAAGCAAACGTCAATGGCGGTGTTTCGTGTGTTTGACGGTGAAAACACGTCGTTTCCATGCAGCACGAGGCCGAGTTCCGTTTCACATGGAACAAATTCCATTAATTTCCCGCATTTGCCCACGAAGCAGGCGGTCGGCGTTTGCTAGAACAAGGTGTATTTATCATCGCCGGCTCCGCGCATCATAGCCCCCACATTGCTTTCTTCCCAACCGAATCATCCTACGTACTACTCGCCTTCACCACCACATCGCTCTTTGCATTCCCCGCCGAGCTCTCTTCCCTCACACAACCACCACCAATCTTGTTGCACGCCATCTACCTGCAACTATGTCTTCCACTGAAGCTGTGTACGTCCCACTACCCCTCCTGTTGCTCGCAATTCCCCTCCTGTTGCTCGCAATTCCCCTCCGCCATGCCCCGCCGCCTGATGTCATGGGCGAGAATTTGTTCCGTCATGGCCATCAACGCGTGACAATCGGCTTCTCATCGATGGCCTCTGCTAACATGGCTATCCTCTAGCGGAGACTTCGGTCTCATCGGTCTGGCCGTAATGGGCCAGAACCTGATTCTCAACGCCGCCGACCACGGCTTCACCGTTGTCGCCTTCAACCGTACCGTTTCCAAGGTTGACCGCTTCCTTGAGAACGAGGCCAAGGGCAAGAGCATTGTTGGAGCACACAGCATCAAGGAGTTCGTCTCCAAGCTCAAGAAGCCCCGCCGCATGATGCTTCTCGTCATGGCTGGCAAGCCTGTCGATGACTTCATCGAGACTCTTCTCACCGAGGGCGGTGTCGAGCCCGGCGACATCATCATTGATGGTGGAAACTCCCACTTCCCAGATACCAACCGCCGCACCAAGTACCTCGCTTCCAAGGGCATCCGTTTCGTCGGTTCCGGTGTCTCTGGTGGCGAGGAGGGTGCCCGCTATGGTCCCTCCATCATGCCCGGTGGCAATGAGGAGGCCTGGCCTTACATCAAGGACGTCCTCCAGGGTATCTCCGCCAAGTCAGACGGCGAGGCCTGCTGCCAATGGGTCGGCGACGAGGGTGCTGGTCACTACGTCAAGATGGTCCACAACGGTATTGAGTATGGTGACATGCAGCTTATTTGCGAGGTGAGTTGATCACTTCTCAGTATTTTTTCGACTCATGTACGATCTAAACTAATGCAATTCATTAGGCCTACGATATCATGAAGCGTGGTCTTGGTATGAGCGGCAAGGAGATGGGTGACGTCTTCGCTGAGTGGAACAAGGGCGTGCTCGATTCTTTCCTCATTGAGATTACCCGTGATATCCTCTACTTCAACGACGACGACGACACCCCATTGGTCGAGAAGATTCTCGATTCTGCTGGCCAGAAGGGAACCGGCAAGTGGACCGCTATCAACGCTCTCGATTTGGGCCAGCCCGTGACTCTCATTGGTGAGGCTGTCTTTGCCCGATGCCTGTCTTCGCTCAAGGGCGAGCGCACTCGTGCCAGCGAGAAGCTTACTGGCCCAACCCCCAACTTCACCGGCGACAAGAAGCAATTCATCGCCAACCTCGAGCAAGCTCTTTACGCTTCCAAGATTATCTCATACGCCCAGGGCTTCATGCTCATGCAGAACGTAAGATACATAGTAAATAAGCCAAAACTGAAAGACATCAAACTGACACGCTTGTTAGGCCGCTAAGGAGTACGGCTGGAAGCTCCAGAAGCCAGAGATCGCTCTCATGTGGCGTGGTGGTTGCATCATCCGATCTGTCTTCCTTAAGGACATTACCAAGGCTTACCGCAACAACCCTGACCTTGAGAACCTTCTCTTCGACGACTTCTTCAACAAGGCCATTCACAACGCCCAGGACGGCTGGCGTGATGTTGTCTCCAAGGGTGCTCTCTGGGGTATCCCAACTCCAGCCTTCTCCACTGCCCTTTCCTTCTACGATGGCATCCGCACCAAGGACCTGCCCGCCAACCTCCTCCAGGCCCAGCGTGACTACTTCGGTGCCCACACTTTCCGCATCAAGCCAGAGCACGCCAGCGCCAAGTACCCCGTTGACCAAAACATCCACGTCAACTGGACCGGCCGTGGTGGCAACGTCTCGGCTTCGACTTACACTGCTTAAGAGGTGGACTATGTCGTCGTGGAAAAGGCTTCACGGCTGTGATGTGAGACGAGAAACGGACCTTCTGTCATTGTGCCGATTGGTCGATGGATGGAAAGGATTCAGCTAGACAAATACGTTATATCTACCGAACCACAAAATTGCAAATTGGTTTTGAAATTTTTAGTCAAGTCTTGCTCATCGATTTTGTCCACAAGATTACCAGATCCTTGATACCGTTTGCACTTGGAAAATCCAACATCAAGTCACGAAAAAACGAGACAAAACGTTCAGAATCGAACAATTACACCTTGCGGATCTATATGTACATGGATCAAAACAATTCCACCATCTAATCAGTCTTTCCAGGCGGACTCATCTTACGACTTGCCCCAACATCCTTGGCTCGCACATGGTGCACAGGCCCAGCCTCATCGTCACTATTGAGACCAGCAGTACTGCCCATCAACCGACTCGTCGCGCCATCGTCACTACCATCACCGTCCTCAACATCATGCACGGCCTCGTAACCCTTTTCGCGCTCTTTGTCCATGATGAAATTGTCTATGATCCAGTACTGGACAGCGTTCATGGCGAGAGGGAAGATGAACATGGCAAACGTGACTTCGAGGGCTTCGTTGCCTTTTGTCCAGCGTAGGGCCCAGTCGCCGACCCAGGGGAGCCAGGGGAGGGCTTGGAAGAGGAAGAAGACGAAGAGTTTCATGCCGACGAGGCCGAGGAAGTAGATTGTTAGTTGTTTGAGCCACCAGGTTGCTTTGGGCTTTTCGCCGGGTGGGGAATAGTTGCCGCTTTTTATCGAGGCTGGAGGGTCGGCGAGGGGTGTGTGCAAAGCGGCCGCATGGAGGACTTTGAGAAGGAGATAGAGAACCGGAATGCCGATTGTGGTCTGAAATATGGTTCGTTAGCAGGCAAGTTGGATGTTTGATAGGGAAAACGACTTACATCGATAGCTAGATTGAGCAAGTAGAATGAACACGGGTTCGGCGTGCGGGTACTCTCGTCCTTTCCAGCGGCAGCTGTGCTTGCAGCAACCTCAGCAGCATTGACAATTGCCACACTGCCTAGCATGCTCATGGCCAGATTTAGGATGTGGGTAAGCATGCTGCCAAAGACTTGCTTGCTGACGTCGAAGAAGAAAATCTTCCAGGGTCGCTTGGGTGTCTCTCGATATCGTTTCCAGACCAGCGAGAGAATTGCCATGGCACCCAAGGCGCCTTGGACCAGGAGAGCAAAGGGTCCTAGAAGATGACATTCAGCTGGTGGAGCTGGCGGCCCATCGTCGGATGGCTTGGAAGAGTCCTTGAGCGGTGTTGCTAAAAGTTCGGTATCGTCGCTGCTGTTGTCCTGAGAGTGGTCAAAGGATAATCTGCTATCGTCTGGAGAAGTCGTAGGTTCCAAAGTTCTGTGGTCTGTCACACTTGACGAAGCGTGAGCCGTCTTAACGGACTGTGATGCTGTACTAGCTGCAGTAGGATCGTTCCACCTATCCTCCGTCATGCTTGGGACACTGTTCGTTTCAACTGATTGCAATGTTGCAGTAGCGTCGGACCATCGGTCGTCGCTCATAAGCGAGCCAAAAGGTTCCGTCACAGTTGCTACTGGCGAAGAAGCAGGCAATGACTCCAGAAAAGTCGTCGCCAGAGGATCTTGCTTGACGCCAATAATTTCCACCATCTCAGTATCAAAAATAAGCGTACTTCCAGGAGGAATAACTCCCATGTTGCGATCACCATATGCCATCTCCGGTGGAATGGTCAACCTTCGTGCCTCGCCTGGGCACATATCAAGCAATCCCTTATCCCATCCTTTGATAACCTTTCCCACGCCGAGTGTGAAGATAAAAGCCTGGTTACGGTTGTACGAAGCATCGAACTCAGCACCGGTGGCCTGGAGCGTACCACGGTAGTTCACGGCGATGCGATCGCCATGCTTCGAGGGTCGGGAACATGTCGCATTAACAGTCTTTTCTACTTGGAAACCATCTTGGTCGGCAGCGAAAGCGGGAGCAGCGGAGGAGAGGAGAAGGAGCAAGGTTTCTGGTAGAACGCTGAATAGCCGCATTATTACTGAAGTCGCCGGCCGGAGGAGGCGTCAAGGGGTTGGCCGAAGTGAAGGGGGGAATAACCAGCTGTCAAGGCTGGTGGGAGCAGTTGAAAGACTGCTGAGGTTGAATATGTTCCACTTCAACCCAAGACAGGCACAATTAAGGTGGGTTTGATGGATGGACTGGAGACCCCTGGTGGTGGAGAAGTCGAGATGGTCTAGGCATCACGCTTCATCTTGTTACAGGGTTCAGGCGGCAATAAGCACCGCCATGCGTTTTTTACATCTTTAAATCCCTCAATTGACAGGTACACAGCACAATGATCCAAGAAACTTGAAGAATCAAAATAAACGCGACGATGAAATCAACATAGCGAATTCATCTTTTTGATGACTTGTAATCAAGGACGTCTTGTCATGTCTTTCTACTGCCGTTGAACGTCTCATGTTGCGTCTTTAAGCCCCCAATTTCTCCGCAGCAGCCATCAAACTACCAATGAACGTAACGATAAGCCTACTCCTCAAGTTCGTAATGTCCTCTGGAACCAACCAAATGGTTGCTCCCATTTTACGTGCGATGGAAATTGCCAGCTTAGCGTTGGCGTACTTCTCGTCATCAGTACGGCCAGCAGCAACGAGCTCGTAGTCTACGTAGGAGCTCTTCATGCCCGAGAGAACATCCAAGAGGGGAATGGCAGTCGATAGAGAGCTGTCTTTGAAAGAGCGGATCTGAGACTTGCTGCCGGCGCCCTTGCTCGACATATCGTTGGCCCACTTGACCATGTCCGAGTCGCTGAGCTCGCGCTTGCCCATGCGTTTGGCGAGGGACGCAATAGTGTTGTTGATGTCTCGTCGCATCAACTGCCAAACCATGCCGAGAGTGAGAGTGCGTTGACCATCAGTGATATCTGCGCCTTGAATACCGACAAGCGAGAAATGGTTCTGCTTGCCAATCTCAACAGCGTAGTTTGTGTTCTCCATGGCCTTGAAGCGGGACATGCCAGATTTGATGGTCAGATAAGCCTCGTCTTCGTCCTGACCGACTGCTGTGACTGCATTCGCTGGTGGCTTGTTGACATGGCGCATGTTGACTGACCCTGGAATCACTTTGTCGTATGCTTGCAGCAAAACAACACCATCCTTGAGATCATCAAAGAAGGACACCACGGTTGGCTTGACCTCGAGAGAGTTTAGCCAAAGAGTGAACACACGAGCCTCACGTTCGCCTTCTGCATCGAAATCTTCAATCTCAGCCTTCTCTTCCTCGGTGATAGGGTCCAATCCAGGGTGGTTATTGAAAAGGTTAGCAACAAAAGCTAGATTGAGCTTCGGGTTTCCAGCAACAAGTGAGGTTGGCGTTAAGAACTTGCGGCAAGGAGGATCGAGGCGATCGGAGTTTTGGAGGACTTGCTCAGCGCGCTGGTGAAGGTCAGAGGTCTGTAGAGCGTCACGCGAGCAGACGGAGGGTGCTAGTTGGTTCAACAGCACAGTGTAGTTCTCGCCATCCTTGACATCGCCAGAGAAGTTTTGGACCCTGATACCATGTTAGTGTTGGAGAGACGATTATTGCGACTGCAGCTTACTTTCTGTGCCATTTGGCATTCTTGAGGTGGTAGTTAAACCAGCGGAGCAAAATCTGCTCCGGTGGTAGTCGAAGGAATTGTTCAAGTGTCTCACCGTCCTCCAGCAATCGGTACAACTCAGGATGAAGCTTGATGTCAATTTTACCAAGCAATCCTCGTCGAATGACCTGCCAGATCAAACCCAAGATCAAATGTTCTCTGACTTCGATGATATCTCCGGCTCCAATGTTGACCACACTGCAACCGATACCCTTTGCAGATTCAATGACAATGTTGTTGTTTTCCGTCATGTGGAATGCATTGAGCTGCTTAATCTTCTTGCCCTGTCTGTTCAGAACACGCTCATCAATGGTATCCGGGACACTGTCGTTGATGAGCTTCGCAAGCACAAGACCGTCTCTGCATGAATCGAACATTTCAAAAGTGTCGAGTGGAAATGGAAGGAGGTGGCCGATATCCGCATCACCGGCGAGAACAGCATTGATGTGAGAGGTGAAAGCAGTGCGCTCATCCTCATTGATGGTATGCTGGCTACTAGCGGTAGAACCACCAACAGTGATACGACCACCGGCAGCAGCTCCTCCGCCCAAGCTGCCTCTGCTTACGTGCTGCGGCGCCGTGGGCGTCGGGGCGACAGCGTTGCTCACTCCTCGTGGACGCTGTGTTCCAGTGCTCATGCGCTGCTGTGCCGGGCTACTCTGGCGCAGGCGCGCGATGAGATCGATATAATCATCGAGTTCGACACGCCGTGAGCTATCCAACTCCACCTCCTTCAGAGCCTGGCGAACAACATCGTACGGCTGGCGCTCGGAGCCCTGAGCGCCCTTGATGGCTGTGGCCTCGTCGACATAGCCTCGATCATCGACATCGAGTTTGCGGAAGGCATCAGTCAGGCCGAAGATGTCGCCCTGCTGGAATTGGGGATATTTTCTGCAGATGAACGTAAGCTGGCGGTTGAGGAAGCGGGAATGAGGAGGAACGATGCGGACTTTTGAAGTTTGAGGACGTTCATGGCGTCGTCAATGGGGGATGTAGATTGTATGAAAGACGTGCACAGGCAATCGGCGGAGGTTGTTGTACTACTCTCTCATCCAGGAGCCTAGCGAGGTGGGGTGTTTGTCGAGGGCGGACGAATTGTGTGACGTACGTCGCGCTCGGACTCGTGTGGCTATGCTACGTACATAACTCATGCTTGTTGGATGCCGAGAAGGCTTCTCTCAGGCTTCCTTTATTCTAGACGTACATACGCCCGCCGCCACGCTGCACTTGCCAATGCAGAGGCGCATTCTCACGGATTCCCGAGATAGAATCGCATCTCGTAGCCGATCGTCGGTGACGATTTGCTCGCGTAGTGTCAAACGTGGCTACGATAACTTTGTTTGCGGCCCCATGCTTTACTGTACTGTACCGTACCAGCAGGCAAATACATCTTGGATGTGCCTCTCACTTTGCAATTCTCTCTGTGTATCTTGTACAGTTTACATCAGTATTCTTGACAATATCTTGACCAAGTCTATGTTAAGCATCTGGACTTGCAGCAAAACGCGACCGACTGACGGGTTCGTCCTCAAAAGCGTTATCTTTGTTTGTGGCCCACGCACGCAGTGCCATGTAGATCGTTGGTTCGTTGTCGCCTGCGGCGCGCCCTGAAAGACATCCAACTTCTCGTACCGCTCAGCCATGTATACTTCTGCGCTCGTTCCTATCTCCTTTTCCCTTGTGCGTCTGGCCGCCTAGCGTTGTGGTTATGTCGTCTTCTCTCGCTGTTTCGTTGCTCGTATTCCTGAGTCGTGAGTCCGATTCAACCGCACCTCCAATAAATGCCTCGTCGCCCGCTAACTCGCCACTCTAGCAGCCCTCGCTCACGCTGCCAATCCAACGACGGTAGAAGTCGTTGAGCGTGCCGGTCAGAATAAAGTCGATCTTAAAATCCTGCCGGTAGGCGCTTCGATTACATATGGTCTGGATTCGACCGACGGCAATGGCTATCGCCTCGATCTACAGAACCTCCTCCAAAATCAAGGCCACAATGTGAGCTATGTCGGCAGCAGACACCACGGCAACATGACCGACAATGCAGTCTCTGCTTGGTCCGGAGATGTTGTTACTGAGGTTGAAGCTAAAGTGCTCAACTCTAATGTCCTCACCGATTACCTGCCCAATGTCATCCTAATCAACCTGGGCACGAACGACTGCAACCGACCGCACCAAAATGTGGCTGGTGCTCCCGATCAATATGCGACGTTTTTGAACAACATCAAAATAGCCGATCCAGATGCGTGCGTGATGCCATCTACTTCACACTTTGCACGATATGCTGACATGTTTACAAATAGTTTGGTGGTGGTCTCTAATCTGATCCACAACAGAGATACCACAGTCAATGACTGCATCGTCGGACTCAATCGCGGCCTTCATGATGTTGCAAAGTCGGCCAACGGTACTGGCCAGAAGATCACATACGTCGACATGTACGACGCCGTGCCTCTGCAGGATATCAACGCCACCGACCTGACGCACCCTACCGATACTGGCTATCAGATCATGGCGCAGGTCTGGTACGATGGTATTATGGGGTCAATGAACCGCATCTCTGCACCAGATGCCAAAGGCAAGCCGGCACCTGGCAATGGCAGTGATCCGCACCCGGACGCCACTTCTACTGTCGGATCTACTGCCAGTTCTACAGCCACTGCCACTTCGACGGCGAAAGCCTCGTCTCTCGCGACGAGTGTGCAAGCACCTCTTCTTTTCCGAGGCATTGCAGCATTCTGGGGCCAAATTCCCATCTATGGCAGCATGGTCGGTGGGCGACTGTAAACAACCGGACGAGACCATTTGCACGTGTGAAATGACGCGATACATAGATTGATGTTAGCGACGCAGGCAGGATTAGAGACATAGATTAGATTGCTACGATATACTCGAATTCACCATGGTACCTATACATAGCTATTGGGAAGTCCAGGACAGAAAGCCGTCGTCACCGACCCATGCCATGGATGCTGAGAAGGCAAATGAGACATGATCTCCAATGGGCCATGATCGTCGGGTGAAGGTGATGAGCGGCTTGACGGTCGACGAGAGCCAACGCAGGGGGAACCTTCTAGCGCCGGCCATCCAACCACGCCTCGACGCGCCGACGCCGACTCGTTCGCCGCGCGCCTTTCAATATAGGCCATGATATAGTCTAGTCTTTGCCACGTGCGGCGGCAATGTGACGACCACGAGACGGGAATATGTAGGTACAATACATACATGCAGAAGTATATATCGCAGCCATCATCTTGAATTTGCGTAGCTTCTTCAACGTTCCTGGCCCGCACCCGGCGATGTATCCACATTCAGCCCAAGGAGGACGGCTAGGCTAGGGTGTGGCTTGCTGGCACATGGCCAATATCTGCCTAACCACGACAGCCTCCCTCTCCCTCTCCACCTCCTATGTAACTTGGTCTTTGCCATTGCTCCGTCGTTCCCTTCGTCCTCCCTTGGCCAATGCCTGAGCGTTGTGTCCGTCTGTCACTATCTGCTAATCGTTTCTCCACACTCCTTCTCCTTTCTGCTTGGGAACCGACAGGCCATTGATTTCTTCACGCGGTCCAGAGCATCTGTCTGAGCCACGGCTTCTCCCATTCACCAACGTCCGTCCCATCCTAGCTCATACCAGGTTCTCCCGCTCCTTCCTTCGGCCAATCCGCCCACCACCCAAATACAACACGTACAGGACGCACTCTTCTCCCGCCGCAATGGGTCTCATCGACAACCTCAAAAACAGACTCGAGGTCTACCGCCTCGAACAGCGCTACAGCCGCCGCGAGAAGCGCACAACCATCTACTCAGGAGCCCAATACGTCGACGGCGAATACCACTACAACACAATTCCCATTAGCAGCAAGACAGGGCCTTCAAGCTACGGGTCTGGCCGCACCAGCAAGCGCATGTCCGTCATCAACGTCACAGAAATCTTCTCGCCGTCTAAGAAGCAGACACGATAATCTTGAGACGCGATATGGTTGGCATTGGCGCCGTGCGCACGGCTTTCTCTGGAACGGGCATGTACCAGATCTACTGGGTGACATGAACGAGGAATCAATAATCTGGACTGCGGCGTGGAACTCGAGGGATAAGCGCTTGTACAATAAGTCCGTCTACATCCATCTACGCCAAGGACTCCTCCTCCTCGGACTGTAAACATGCCGACTATACGGAAAAGTCAATAACGAAACTGGAATCTGGACACACAATACGGTAGGGGGCATTCAGGCGGAACGTGGTCGGCACGGGCGTCTTTGGTTGCAGAGGCATGAACATTGCGCAGCAGCGCACTTTTCTTTTCACGATGTTTTCCAAGCGTTCAAGCGTTTACTCGCTTTCTTTCAAAAGGTCATGTATGTACGAGACAAATTATCATATTCACAAAATCATGGGTCTATTCTCAAGTCAATCGAGTGTGCCAAGATATAATGGCCATTATTCAATACGGTCGACTTTGAATTCTAATAAGACACGAAGGGAATTCAAAAGAAACCGGGTTCGAAGCTATCAATGACCTCGCTACTCACGCCGCTCTCCCGCCTCTGTACCAGCGGCACCCGCACCCGGTTCGCTCATCGCCTGCTCATCGCCACGTAATTTTGCAAAATACGCCTTAATGTCCTCAGCGCCCACAGGCCGACCACTCTCGGCAAAAGGCTGCAGAAACGACTTGACCTTATCCCGCACATGATTATAAGCCATGACGCCCTCAATGGCACGCACGCGATCCATGGATGACAGCGCCGCCTCGCCTCGATCGAGCAAGGAGCCGCCGCTGTGTACGCTTCGACTGCCGTTGCGGGTGTCGCCTGCCTCGCTTTCGGATACGGGCGGTTCGTAGTTTTCTTCTTCGTCGAGGAGTTGTGGGTGTTTGGCTAAGAGGGGGAAACAGGTCGCACAGCGGCAGAGATGGTCGCGGAAGTCTTCTTGTAGGAAGAGGGAGATGCGGCTAGTTGGGGCGGATGGGAGAGTGGCGTGTTTTGGCGTTAGATTTGTCCTTGGAGCGGGGATGTTGCTGCTTTCTTCGTCTGGGCGCTGTTTTTTGCTTGTTTGGGAATCTTGGTCTTCGTCGTCTTCGGCTTTGCGTTTTTTGGTTTCGGGCTGTGGTGTTTCGTTGATCGGTGTAGCAGTTTCAGCAGTTCTCGCTGCATCACTGTTGGCCACGCCATCAGCTGATACGGCAGGTAGAAATCCAGTTGTGCCGGCATATTGCTTAATCCAGGGGAACGCATCAACGCATTTGTAGCAAATGAAATGGTCAAAGTCATCTTCGTCGGGGAAACCAGGAGGAAGTGGTGCGTCGTCTACTGGTTCGCCGTTGCTCGTTATTGCAGCATCGTTCGTCTTCTCCTCAGATTCGTCGGTCGTCTCTTCTTTGACAGTTTCTAAAGCGCCATTTGATTCGGTTTTCGGTTTGGGCTGTATTGAAGTGCGTGGAAGTCCCATCAAACACTCTGGATGCCACCAGTCCTCTCCACATCCGCCATCCTCGACCGTTCCGAGACCAAGACATTGGAACATGGTTCCTTTCTCCTTCTCTGGATCATACTCATCCTCGCATCCACAGAATTTGCCCTGATAGTTTTGATCGTATTTGTTGCCTTCTCTCGCTTCATCTCCCGTCACATCTCCCTTGAGACCCGTCCGTGGATTCGGCCGCAACATGCATGGCGTATTCGAATTGTTGAATCGCGTGGTGCCGCAGTCACAGGCGAAATTGCGCTTCGTGAAGAGCTCAACCAGGTTGTGTTCGCCATGACAGCTGATGCTACAGCTGTAGCAAACACCAGCCGGCGTGAACTGTTGATGCGCACTGGCTGGTGGTGGTGTGCACGTCAAACAAGCGAATACTGATTGTCGTAGGGGCCCCAGAGGTTTGGTGCATGTGTCGAATTGATACGGCAGGGCTTCGCGAGCTTCGGCTTCCAGACGAAGCTGCGATGCGATGTATTCGTGCGCCGTCTGGGAGGATTCGGATGCTTGTGAGATGCTGTTGGATCGCTGAGGGCCAGCGGTGGCCGCATTCTGTGATTTGACGATTGACTCCATTGAAGCGACGCTGGCTCGCAAGAACAAATGGGTTGAGTGAAAGCTGCCTCGAGGCGGGCGTTAACGACTTGATGTTGGGCCTCGAAGCTGGTCGCAGGTGGTTGTACGCGTCGCGGTCGCGAGAAACTCTGCGAATATTTGAGCACGCTCGTAGTAGTGTGCATATCAATTAAGCAGAACGCGTTCAGCTTTGACGCGTGAAAGTCGGACATTCATTTCCCCTCTTGCGCTTCTCCAAGATCGCGCATCAGCACACAAACGCTCGTTACCGTGAACACCCGTTTATAATGAGGTAATACCGTACCTTGGCACTTGAAACTGTCTTTTTCTAACATGCACAGTTCACCACTGCGACCCAATATGTCTGCAGCAAACCGGGGGGCTCCTACAGGAGGCCGAAAGCGAGGACGAGATGCTGAAGACGAAATCATGTCCTCCAACGTGCCACCATCAAGCCGTACGTCCTTTTCCGTTTAGTCCTCGGGAATTCTTGGCTTATGAAATGTAGCTCCTGCCTCTTCACCACCAGTCTTTCCTCACGGAGATGATATGGACGATGACGACTTGCTTGATCCCGAAGACATGATTCACGACCTGGATGATGCAGACGAGGCAGCTGAAGATGATGCTGGCATTGATCTTTTTGGCGACAATTTCGACCGCGACTATGATCGCCAGGCCGAACAAGGATATGGCGGACGAGACATTGACGATGAAGAATATGAAGCCATGGATCCGGCGGCTAGAAGACAACTTGAAGCACGTCTTAACCGTCAAGATAGAGAACTGGAGAGAGCTCGCAGAATGCCTGCTGCTTTCTTGCAAGATGAGGAGGACGACATTACCGATCTTACCAGACAACCCCGCCGACGCAGACATCGATATGATGAAGACCAGGACGACATTGATATGCACGACGATATCATGAACGAAGAGCTTTCCCTCGAAGCGCTTGCTGATGTCAAAGCTTCGTCGCTCATAGACTGGGTCGCACAACCTGCTGTTCACAAGACCATTGCCCGAGAATTCAAGGCTTTCTTGACCGAGTACACGGACTCGAATGGTACATCTGTTTACGGTGTGCGCATCCGAACTTTAGGTGAAGTCAACGCCGAGTCTCTGGAAGTGTGCTGGGATCACCTTTCAGAATCGAAGCCTACTCTGGCTTATTTCCTTGTCAATGTTCCATCCGAGGTTTTACCAATCTTTGATGCTGTGGCTCTCGATGTCACTCTCTACCACTATCCAGACTACGAGCGAATTCACTCGGAGCTGCACGTTCGCATCACGGACCTACCGGTCTCTTACACCCTGCGCCAGCTTCGCCAAAGCCACTTGAACTGTTTGCTTCGTGTCAGTGGAGTCGTCACCCGACGAACTGGCGTTTTTCCGCAATTGAAATATGTCAAATTTGACTGCACAAAATGTGGAATCACTCTCGGCCCATTCCCCCAGGACAGCAACGCTGAAGTGAAGCTTTCGTATTGCCAGAACTGTCAATCTCGAGGTCCATTCACTCTCAACAGCGAGAAGACAGTTTACCGAAACTACCAAAAATTGACACTCCAAGAGTCGCCTGGTACTGTCCCTGCTGGTCGTCTTCCTCGCCACCGTGAAGTAATTCTATTGTGGGATCTAATCGATTCGGCCAAGCCAGGTGAAGAGGTCGAAATTACTGGTGTTTACCGCAACAACTATGATGCTCAACTCAACAACAAGAACGGGTTCCCTGTCTTTGCTACCATTCTGGAAGCCAACCATGTGGTCAAGTCTCATGATCAATTGGCTGGTTTCAGATTGACCGAAGAGGACGAGCGTCAAATCCGCGCACTTTCACGGGATCCCAAGATTATTGACAAGATTGTTGCTTCAATCGCTCCGTCAATTTATGGCCACGACGACATTAAAACAGCAGTCGCGCTTTCCCTCTTTGGTGGTATATCGAAAGAAGCCCCAGGCAAACACAACATTCGTGGCGACATCAATATCTTGCTTCTAGGAGATCCAGGAACTGCCAAATCTCAAGTCCTCAAGTACATTGAGAGCACTGCTCACCGTGCAGTCTTTGCGACCGGTCAAGGTGCTTCTGCTGTCGGTTTGACAGCAAGTGTAAGAAGAGATCCGTTGACCGCTGAATGGACACTGGAAGGTGGTGCCCTCGTGTTGGCTGATAAAGGCACTTGCTTGATCGATGAGTTTGACAAAATGAACGACCAAGATCGCACCTCCATTCACGAAGCTATGGAACAGCAAACCATCTCCATTTCCAAGGCCGGTATCGTCACCACATTGCAAGCACGATGCGCAGTTATTGCTGCTGCCAATCCTATCGGTGGACGCTACAACGGTACAATCCCTTTCAGCCAGAATGTCGAGCTGACAGAGCCCATTTTGTCGCGTTTCGACATCCTTTGCGTTGTTCGTGACACCGTCGATCCTGCCGAAGACGAACGCCTCGCCACTTTCGTGGTCAACAGTCACGGCCGCGCTCACCCCGTAATGAACTCTTCTGCGGGAGCAGACGCACCTACTGCAGAGGGTATGGATCTCGATGGCGAATCGCAGCAAAACGGCGGCGTTTTGTCAAAACCGCAAAGCCCTATTCCACAGGAGCTGCTGAGAAAATATATTCTTTACTCTCGCGAGCACTGCAGACCCAAGCTGTACCAAATTGATCAAGACAAGATCGCCAGACTCTTCGTCGACATGAGACGAGAGTCTTTGGCTACCGGAGCATACCCCATTACTGTAAGTCAACACCACAATTTCTATATCTAGGCAAGTACTGATTTCACTTCTTAGGTCCGTCATCTCGAGTCTATCCTGCGAATCTCAGAGTCCTTCGCCAAAATGCGATTGTCCGAATACTGCAGCAGCCAAGACATCGACCGCGCCATCGCTGTAGCCATTGACTCCTTCGTCGGCAGTCAAAAAGTCAGCTGCAAAAAAGCGCTCGCCCGCGCCTTTGCCAAATACACGCTTAACCGACCCGGTGCTGTTCGCAGCAGAAATGCCCAGAATCGCAGCCAGGCGGCTGGCGGTGGTGTCGCTGCGAGCGCGTGAGCGGGCGCGAGATCTCTTACATGTGTGGATTGATAACGAATGAAATGAGATACCATGGTGTTGGAGTAGGTGGGCTAATTGGGCGGTTTCGACGCCGCTGTTCCATAGAATATATTTTTGAGAAGATGAATGGTTATTTCATGTTGCAACTCTCATGTATCAATAAAGCATTCAAACGAAATCAATGATAGCAAGATGCGTTTTCTTGTGTCCATGTTTTTTATGTTGATACAAGATATCGAAAGTATGTACCCCTGATCGAAAGATTCCATCGCTGACCCAAAACAAAGATTCAAACAAGGAGAGAATGCTAGCTGATTTTGGGCGAATCACGGCATGAGCATCCTACATCAGTCTCGCGCTCAACATGAATGACAACATCCATGTTGCGTTCCTGGAGAAACTCTTCCACGCGCTCCCGTACATCTTCCAGATCAGCAGCCTGCGCAGCGATGATATGAATAACACCTAGGATCTTCTTCTTGCTGGCGGCGCCTCCATCGTCGTGGCCATGGTGATGATGACCGTGACCATCGCCCGCATCGTCATGGTCATCCAGCCAGAATCTTGGGAGGGTGTAGCCGACCACGCCGCGCATTTCTCCGACGTCTTGGAGAGCGTTTTTGATGTTGTATTCGACTTGATCAGGAATGACAAGCAGCAACTTCTGGCCGGATGATATTACAAGAGGAACGGCCATGGCGAAGATGAGCACTGCAATGATGATCGTTGCTAGTGGATCCCAGAGATACCATGGTTTCCAGAGTGTCAAGGCTGTGCTCAGAATGACCGCCAATGAGCCTCCAGCATCGGCAGCTACGTGCAAAAAGATGCCTTCCATATTTTCATTGTGCTCGTGAGCGTGTGCAGTTGAGGACTTGACCTTATGAGAGTCCTCGCAAAGGAGGCCGTGTTCGTGGGTATGTCCAGCGTGGGAATGGCCATGCGAATGTGAATCGACGTGCGAATTCGAGTGTGAATGGTCGTGATCGTGATCGTGAGAGTGGCCATGAGAGTGACTATGAGAATGGTCGTGAGAATGGCTGTGAGAATGTCCATGGTCGTGGCCAGCATGAGCATGCCCAAAGGCGAAAAGGCCAACCATGTTGACCAAGAATCCGAGCACGCTGACAACTAGGAGTTCTTTGACATGTCGTAGTTCTTTCGCTTCCAAAATTCCCTCTATCGCCTCCCAAACGAATTCTACGCTGACAAGCATCAGAAACACACCATTGCCAAACCCAGCGAGAGTGTTGAGCTTTCCCCAGCCGTAAGGTTTGTCGGCGCTATCCGGCCACTTTGATGCGACTGCAGCACCAAGTCCAACGACAAGGCCGAGACAGTCGAAAAACATGTGCACAGTGTCACTCAGCAGGCCTAAAGATCCACTCAAATAGCCGTAAACTCCCTGAATAAACATGAAGCCAAAGTTAAGACTGCTAAATATTAGCGAATGTTCGAACAAAGTGAAGAGAGTAGACCGACGTAGTAAAATAAGCAATACGACGAGAATCCTTCTCGGCTAGAATGCTGTAAAATAGCGAGCCCGGCTCGCACCTTGAAATCAAAAAATTCGTGAGGAAAGAATAGCCTCCATCCGAGTGATCATGATGGTGGTGTTTATGTGTATTATGCGCGTGATCATGATCGTGATCATAAGTATCCCTACGCGCAGCTGATTTATTTGTATCGTAGAGGACGCCCAAAAAGGACAATGCAGAGAGAGCGCCGTTGCAAATTGTTCCCGGCCAGAGGTCAGGAGAATACAAGAATGCGCATGAAGCAGTTATGAAGCAGCCAAGACCTAGTTCAGCTTTGCTTCGGCTTTGAAGGGTGTGTGGTTGGGAAAATAGTATCGTACAGGCCATGCTCAAGACAGACAAGGTGCTCAAGATAAGGGTAGACATTGAACCGAGCAGTGTAGCGGACCATATGAACGACATGGCAATGGTAACGATGGAAAGCGTAAGGCCAGCCATAAGCGTGATGTTGGCATCGGCAACTGATCCGATCAGGGGAGAAACGGGTGAAAGGGTCGACCATGGTTTTGTTCCAGAGGTCGATGTTTTAGACGCTAATTGGTTGGAAGGTGGGAGTACTGAAGGCAAGGCCAGAGTGGAGACAGATATCGTTAGATAGCCCAGTACAATATTCGCAAGATTCGCATGGAATGTCCAGCCAGAGAAATCCGACAAAAGGCAAAGCATGAGAACAGCAATGCTTCCCTTCCTAGAGGACAGGGTAGCCTTCCACTCTCCAAGAGATTGAATCAGGGCTACATTGCCGAATGTGAGCTCGGAGGCAATCAGTATCAAGAACACCAGACCAACTCTCATGCCTCCTATCTGCATACATGCATAAAACGGAAGGCCAAGACCGAATATACGCAAAAGCGCTGTACGCACAGACGAAGCACTCAATAACTGGTGTGCGTGAGCCGTAAAATTACCCAATGTTTTCCGTCTGTCAAGCATGCGTTCAGAGGAGCGTATTTTGGACAAGGCGCCAACCAGTAATAAAGTTGCTGATGTGAGAGCGCAAGTTTGTATGATGCCCACAGAGTGCGCAGGCTTATGATCTGCAAGAAGCACCCCTTCGCCAGGTCCTCCGTGTTGCAGCCGGGTGTAAGCTGGAAGTGGTCGAGCGTATGCTGGGAACGGCGGAAACACCTCCTCTTGCGCACTGTGACCGTGAGTAAACGAGTATGCCGCAGAAGCGAATAGGAAAGGCAGCGGTATAAGGACGCTTGTCAAGGCTCCGGCAAGAGAGGCCAATGGTCCGGATTTTCCTGCCGTGTCCTTGTTGTCGACGACATGGCTTCTGATCTTTCCATCTGGCGCGCGTCCGAGATCTGAGTCTCCTCTTGGTCTTCGCATTGGCGATACTGAATGGGTCCGTGAATGGGCGTGTGTGTGGTGCTGGTGAGAGTGAACGCTTGCGTTGTGCCTGAAGGCGCCCTCGCTGGCGTCAAAAGGGTTTGGTATCTGATTGTTGGGCGGCGATGGTAGTGGGCTCGTTTCTCGACTCGCTTCAGCGTGGACGTATAGGCCGCTATTGAAGAGAGCTTTCTTATGTGAGTGGCCATTGGGAGATGAGAAGGAGCTCGAGGGGCCTTTATCTGGTGACAGGTATATGCTGCTTCCACCAGAGTAGGAGTGATGATGACCATGGCCTCGCGTGTGCCCATGGCCGTTGGCTGTTGCTCCATTCGGCGGCAAGGCATAGCTGGAAGCCATGCCTCCGAAGTGACGATTCGGAGGAAGCTGTTGTCAGAGGACGCGGGGTTTTGTTCGAGGTTATCGTGCCATAGAAGGGATGCGGGCGGGCGCTGCTGGCGTGTTCGAGGGAAAGAAGTGCGCTGATGAAGTGGTAGCAATAAAGGGAACTTCGCGTACTTCACGTCGAGTGCACAGCAATCGCAAGTATACAGAGAGATGGAGGGGAACAGGTACAGGAGTTGGTCTGTGACAAGCAGGCACGACGCCTCGTCCCATGCAGGGTGATTGATCGACGATCTCCGTTACGCAGCCAGACCAAACTTTAATTTCTTGCCCTCCACACTCACAGCATCTCACAGGGCATCATGGCCATACCCTGGGTCTGGCTCTACGAAACGTCTCTGGTCATTTTGGTTGTTGGGACGTTGGTGCTGGCGGGATTCATTGTCACTCTTCCGCGCACATACAATCTTCAATTCTCTGAGGAGATCACCAAAGATGACTTCACCACAGCGGACAAAGAGGATGCGGAACGCTCTGGCTATGCCAATTTCGAAAAGCTCAAAAATGTCAAAGGAGCGCTGAGGATCAAAGCCACTGTTCAAGTCGTGGTGCTGGGTGACATTGGCCGTAGTCCACGTATGCAATATCATGCTTTGAGTCTTGCAAGGTACGGAGGCAAGGTCCAACTCATCGGCTATGTGGAATCTGAGCTACATCCCGACGTCAAAGCAAGCCGGCTCATCGAAGTAATTCCAATCTCTCCGTTTCCTAAATGGTTACAGACGAACAACAGACTGCTTTTCCTGGCATTGGCTCCCCTGAAAGTATTATGGCAAGTAGCTAGCCTGTACTACACTCTTGGGTATGGCACTAAAGCATGCGGCTGGATGCTGGTACAGAACCCGCCATCCATTCCTACCCTCGCCGTAGCCCAATGGATGTGCCTTTTACGCGACACAAGACTCGTCGTCGATTGGCACAACTTCGGGTATTCCATTCTGGCACTTCGCTTGGGTGCGAAGCATCCGCTGGTGAGAATAGCCAGGTGGTACGAAGGATTCTTCTCTCGCAGTGCCTATGCGCATTTTGCTGTTACGAATGCCATGTGCAACGTGCTGAGATACGAGTGGCAAATCAATGCGCTGCCTTTGCACGATCGACCGCCAAACCACTTCCAGCCATTGACACGGGCACAATGCTCAGAATTTCTCTCAAAACTGCCAGAAACATCCCAATACGCAATTGATATTCAGAAAGGGGCATGGCGCCTTCTGATCAGTTCGACATCATGGACCCCAGACGAAGATTTCTCCGTCCTGCTCGACGCTCTTGTCAAATACTCGCAACAAGTCTCCAACTTGCAGGGGAAACCAAAAATTCTTGCCATTATAACCGGAAAAGGACCACAAAAAGAACACTATCTATCGCTTATCAAGCGTCTCAATCAAGAAAACAAGCTCCAAAACGTGGTCATTCTAACCGCTTGGCTGAGTAGCGACGACTATGCTTCTTTACTAGGAAGTGCAGACTTGGGCGTCAGTCTGCACACATCTTCCTCTGGCGTTGATTTGCCTATGAAAGTGGTCGACATGTTTGGTACTGGTTTACCTGTTGCAGGATGGAGCAAATTTGAAGCGTGGCCAGAGCTTGTTCATGAAGGGCTGAATGGACGTGGCTTTGACAGTGCTGATGGGCTAGCTAACATCTTGCACGAATTGTTCGGCGATGATGGCAGCCAACTCAAGAAATTGAAACAAGGCGCCCTGAGAGAATGTGATCGACGTTGGGACGATGAGTGGTTGCCTGTGGCTGGCAAGCTGTTTAGACTCAAAGTGTAGAACGAATACATGACTTTGGCCATTAAACTTTGAGATAAAAATTATTTTATCCAATGGTGCTTTGGATCAAACCCCAATCGCCCGTGTCTATGTTGCATTTGTACATAATAGTCTCGAGTCCTTCAACCGTAATACAAGTAAATCAACACATATCGCCAGTCCATGCTTTTGGCCAAAAGAGAGGACCCCGCCTTCAGCTGTGGCGCTATAAGTACAGCAGAGTCGAGGTTCAACTTGTTAAATGGATTACTTTCGCCTCTTCATCACCTTGGAGCACATGTCAATCAATCCAGCCTTGGCGTCGCTTTCTGGAAATCCCGAGATTGCGAGAGCTGCTTTGTCAACGTAGTCTTGAGCGAGTGCTCTTGTTTGCTCGAGACCGTCACTTTGGATGACCAGAGTTCTTGCCTGAGAGTTGTTAGTATCATTCTCTGTCAAGTGTGACGCGAGACGGTCTTACCTTTTGAACATCGCCCTCCTCCGAGAACTTGCGGCCAACTAGTGTACCAAGTTCCTTATTGTTCTTCCATGCAAACAATAAAGGAGCTGTGGCCAAGCCTAGTTCTAAATCTGCGCCAGCTGGCTTTCCAAGCTCCTGACCGCTGACAGTGTAATCGAGCATGTCGTCGACAAGCTGAAATGCAAGACCGAGGTTCTTTCCATATTGGTATGCAGCCTCGACGATCTGAGATGGGTGACCACCTAATAGAGCAGCCGCACGACAAGACTTGCTGATAAGACTTGCAGACTTCAAATAAGTCTTTTGCAAGTAGTATGTAATGGTGTCTTCACTCCACACGGGGTGCTTCTCGTCCAGAGCTGTGTTCTTCAACTGCATGAACTCTCCCTCCACCAAATTTGCAATGACTGTCGCAAGCAATTCTGTCACTTCTGGATCTCTTAACCTCGCCAATGCAACAGAAGCTCGTCCTAGTAGAAAATCGCCAGCAAGCACGGCCATTTTGTTGCCAAACTCGATATTAGCGGACGGGTTGCCTCGTCTCGATGTCGAGTGATCGATTACATCGTCGTGAAGAAGAGAAGCAGTGTGAATCAGCTCGGTAATTTCGGCGAGTCGTCGTTGGGAAGGTAGAATAGATGGATCAGACGCGTCGAGGTTCTCGAGATTGGCGGAGGTCAAAGGAGAGGATGGATTGGCGTCGGCGAGGATATTTTGAGGAGTGATGGGTTGATCGATGTCACCCATGCTAGGAGCTGACCAGTTGCGTGCGTCGTGTGGTAGCGAAGAAGTGGCTTGCGACATCAAAAGCACCAGCATGGGTCGGACGTATTTTCCCTCTGATTGGGTGTAGTATTTAGATACAGTATCCAACATAGGATGACCAGAGCCCAATAACTGCCGTATATTGCCTGTCATAAACTTCATCTCTTTGGCTACACTCCGGAGAGGATCGATACCCAGTGGTCCCGGAGGTGGCGCTCCATTAAACATTTGCTTTGCGGCCGAGACGGCAGCGGCTACAGCATTATCGCGGCGTTGCGACTCATGGTAAAGTCTTCGTGGTGCAATGTACAGTTGCCGGGCCGAGAGTGGCCTGAAACATTCAGGGCAACATGATCGAGAGGCGCGGAAGCGAAGTGAAGGGCCAATGGTTGTCCCAACGAGCGCTGCCGAGCGCACCGCCGGTGCAGACATATAATCGAATGTTCTCCGGCAGGAATGGAGATGTGGGTTGGGAGAAGTAGCCGAAGTGTTGGCGGAATGGATCTGTGGCAATGGTGGAAGAAGATGGGTGACGAGCGTGGAGGAGGGCAGTAGCTTTTGCAGCTGCGTGTATGAGCTCGGTGATATGTAGACGGAGGTGCAACTTTTCCGAAGCGATCCATTATCGTCTATTCTGCGCCTAACCATTCCGGGAACACTCCGTCCATTGGCGAGAGCGGCAGGAAGCACAATTCACAGTCTACAAATAACACCAACTTGGACTTCTATTCCAGCCAACAAATAAAATCGTGGGGCTCAAGCAGGCTCATGGTGCTGCTCACAATTACACCAGCAGCCAGAGCGGCCCTTGAAGCATTCGTGCAAGCCAGTCGTGGTAATTCAGACTGCAACGAGGAGGGAAGCGTCCAAGACATCCTAACGCTATCACTGGACGAAAATCAAATTGGACGGCCCATTGAACATCACATTCTAGTCAAGGTCTCACAACATCTTGTCAAAAAATATCAGGATGCACTCGATCAAAATGATGTAAAGCCCTGGCGCCTCGATACTTTGCTCAAAGGAGCCACAGTCTACAAAGCGCCCCCGCCTCCAAAGCCTGAGACTGTAAGTCACGGCATGCGCATCATTCAGCAGCTGTCTAACAGTAATGCTAACATATCATTCATAGACTCCCGAATTCAAGGCACTTATGCAAAGGCTGAGAGTACAGGAAGAACAACGCCAGTACGAACGCATGATAAACCCTCCTGCCATTCCGGAGACTTTTGGACAGCGATTTCCCTCATTCAACCCTTCTTTATCCCACGGTCAAAGCGCCGTTGATGAAGCAGACGACGTTACCTACGCAGATGTCAATAGGCAGATGATATTGATCATCAACGTGCTGGTATCGATCATCGCCTGCAGTGTGACAATTTGGATTGCCGCTCGTCACTGGCCCGTGCCTTTTCGTCTTGCACTGTCTATGTCAGGTAGTGGCGTAGTGGCTGTTGCTGAGGTTGCTATTTACCTAGGATACATCAAACGCATCAAAGACGCCAAAGATAAAGAAGTCAAAAAAGTTGAGAAGAAGCAGATCCTTGAAACCTGGGTGATTGACAAATCCTCATCGAGTGGCCATCAATCCTCACTTAACGACGGTGCTCGATACAGAAAGGGAAAGCACCGCTAATCTGAACAATTCTTCAACAAGGCAAAATGGCGCGGAAGGACTTTTATCACCCTTTCCAACCGTACGAGATTCAGCAAAAGTTTATGGAAGCACTATATGATTGCATCGAAAATGGCCAAGTTGGGATTTTTGAATCGCCGACAGGCACTGGGAAGTCTCTGAGCCTAATTTGCGGATCTTTGACGTGGCTGCGTGAGCACAAAAGGAAGGCGTTCGACGAGGCAATTGCGGCAATTCAAATCGACGATGATGAACCTGATTGGATGCTCGATCATGCCAAAGAAACTAGACGAAAGGAGTTACAGCAAGTTAGGGCAGATTTTGAGGCCCGATTACAGTCCATCCGAGATCGGGAGAAGCAAATCCGGGAAAGGAGCGCATCTAAAGGAGAACCCCCGCGCAAAAAACAGAAGCGATCTGCAAACGACGTTGATTTGAAACTTAAAGACGATGAAGAGTTTTTGCTGGATGATTATGACAGTGACCATGATCACCCGACCGCAAGCAACAATAAGTCATACTCTGTTGAAAGTATGAAGTTGATGGAGCAACTTGGAATGATAAGAGACAAACAGCGACCAGATGAGATGGAAGCCGAAGCCGACGAATTGAAGATCTTTGTCTGCTCCAGGACGCATTCACAGCTGTCACAATTTGTTGGAGAATTGCAACGTGTTAAGCTGCCTCCCAGTTTACCGTCATCCACGACTGAGACCGAGAACGGCAAAGAATTTGAATGGGAAGAGCTGAAACAAATCTCGCTAGGCTCGCGAAAAAATCTATGTATTAACGAAAAGGTGAACAAGCTTGCGACACAAACAGCGATAAACGAAAGATGTGTGGAGCTCCAACAATCCAACGTTTCCTCAGAGAACAAATGCCCGTATATTCCAAAGAAAGACAGCGAAGATTTACTACTTGATTTCCGAGACCATGCATTTTCGAGAATTCGCGACATTGAAGATCTTGCGAAACTCGGCTCGAGACTTGAGGTCTGCCCCTATTATGCTTCACGGCCAGCAATTGGTCCCGCAGAAATAGTGACCCTCCCATATCCGCTTCTTCTCCAAAAGACTGCCAGGGAAGCCCTTGGTATTTCGCTGAAAAACCACGTCGTGATAATCGACGAGGCCCACAATATTTTACAGGCAATTGAGGGTATTCACTCGAATCAGATTTCGGAGATTCAATTGAAACGGGCCAGGGAGTCTTTGATAATCTATCTTCAAAAATTCCGCAACAAACTCAAAGGTAGTAATCGTATATATGTGACGCAGGTCGTTCGAGTGATTGATTCGTTGCTATCATTCGTTTCTGCTATACCCACTACTGATGGAAAAGGAGGCACCATGCATCCAGCTGATTTGCTTCGCGGCAAAGGCGTCGATCAAATCAACCTCAGGAAACTCATTCGTTATATTTCAGAAAGCAAGCTCGCAAGAAAGGTGGAGGGCTACATGGCGTTCACTTCGCAGTCACAAACCAACTCAATGCCAGAACAAAAGCCGTCGACGCCAACTCTAATGCAACTTCAAAACTTCCTTACAACATTACTGAACCTTTCCGAGGAAGGTCAATTCTTCTGGTATCGAGATAACAATGGTTGTGTCCTTCGATACATGCTGCTTGATCCCTCTGAACATTTTCGCGACCTTGTTGAAGACTGCAGGGCCGTCATTCTTGCTGGCGGTACCATGTCTCCAATGCAAGACTATATACAGCAGTTATTTCCATACCTGAATGCTGTCAAGACATTTTCATGCGGACATCTTATACCTACAAGCAGTTTGCTGGTAAGAACGATCGGAGTCGATGATCATGGCCACTTGGACTTTACCTTCAAATCGCGAAGTAATCCCATGACCATGGCCCGGGTCGGTAAAGCTCTACTTGAAATTGCACCTTATGTTCGAGGAGGACTCGTTGTGTTCTTCCCGAGCTACTCGTTCCTGGACGAAATCACGGCTGCATGGCGCAAAACCGATACTTTTGCGAAGCTGAACAGCACTAAGACAATTTTCTCGGATGGTCGATCCGGTTCAGCTGAAGATACCTTCAAAGCATACGGTCAGACTATAAAATCCAATCCCCGGGGCGCTATTCTGCTTTCCGTGATCGGAGGCAAGCTCTCAGAGGGAATCAACTTCTCGGATGACCTGGCTCGCTGTGTCGTCGTCGTGGGTTTACCATTTCCCAATTTAGATACTCCTGACTGGATCGCAAAGATGCGTTACATTGACGAAAAGGCTGCAGCAAGAGGAGAAGCACAGGGTAAAGCCAGCAGAGAGCATGCCGAGAATGTTTGTATGAGGAGTGTCAACCAAGCTATTGGGCGAGTTATCCGACATAAAGATGACTGGGCTAGTGTACTCCTCATGGACCATCGTTACACTAGTCAGCCTATACGAAATAAGCTGCCTGACTGGATCAAGAAGAGCTTACCAGAGGCGAAGGATGTGTCAATTTCTATGGCAGAAATTACCAAGGACGTTCAGTCGTTCTTCTCGAACAAAATTTAAAATAAGCCGTAAACGCGCAATACATAACAGCTTTACTGGCTGGCATCCTCTCTTGACTATTGACGCAACCGTTTCATTCAAGTCGTGATGCAAGATATACGCTATAGGCGCTCAATTTCATTTGCACATGTTGTGCTTGGAGATAACGACAGGGACGTATTAGTTTTGAACCTTGATAGAGAAACGGGTCCAGGGTCACAAGCCGTTTTATGGAGCTAAGACACTGGCCATTAACCTTCATAGAACAGACCGCTTCGAATTATTCCTCTGAAACAAGCAAACGCTTTTTTATGTTTGACTTTTGCAATTCAGAAAAGCATTTCTGTCGCAAAACAGAGCACGAGATATCAGACTCCGATCGCCAGACCGAGGCATAAACCGGAATCCACACTGTTATCAGACGTACGAATCGCGACGCCCCGCGTCATCACCCTGGCTTCCGAGAGGATCTACACACTTGTGCTTCCACGAACGTCTGCCTTGGCCGAAACCTGAACATAGAGACGATACGCAACAACAATCATGCCGCGCCCCGGTCGCGCCTCGACGGTGTCGTCAGCCCACTCGTCATCCACCATACGACCAGACACTCATTCTTCCTCCCTGCACCATGCCGACTCGGCGTCCGAGCCCCAAGAAATGGGCAGTATGTACGACTACCTCGCCAAGGTCGTGCTCCTAGGACCTTCCGGGTCGGGGAAGACGTGTCTCCTGCATCGCTTTGTGAAGAATGAATGGCGCGTGCTCTGCTCGCAGACCATCGGCGTCGAGTTTGCATCGCGCATTGTCAAACTGGGACCGCCGGGTGGGCGGAGAACGAGGATTAAATTGCAGCTGTGGGACACGGCGGGAACAGAGCGGTTTAGGAGTGTCAGTCGATCGTACTATAGAGGTGCTGCTGGGGCAGTGCTGGTTTACGATGTGGGTGATGCAGGAGGCTTATCGGGACTGGGGGATTTTCTGGGAGATATCAGAGCCCTCGCGAGCCCGCAGTGCACAGTTGTATTGGCCGGAAATAAAGTTGATTTGGAAGAAGGGCGGAGTACCAATTATGAGGACGAGGATGAAGGGTTTGACACTGAAGCAGGCGAAGAGGAGGACTTGCTGGATTTATCCTCTTCACATGCCAACAGTCTTTCCTCACAGTCGACGCTCCGACAAGCACGGAGGGTTGGTCTAGGAGCTCAACAACGAGCCACAAAATCGGCAGCTGGACGAGTTATTTCAGCAGGAACAGCAGCAACATGGGCGCAACGGAATCGAATCCAGACGTCTATGGATGTATCAGCACTGTCAGGAGACGGAGTGGAAGAAATCTTCCACAAATTGGCCGCCACTATTCTGACAAAGATTGAACTCGGAGAGATTGACCCCAGCGACCCTATGAGTGGCATACAGTATGGAGATGCCGACTATCTCCGCTTTGGCGAAGACGGAGGCAGCGTAAGAAGCGGCTTTACAAATGGGGGAGACGATGCCTACGCCGGTGGTGTGCCACGAAGAAGGGGCATGAAAAAGAAAGGCCTCGTACTGGAAAATATGTTCGGCGGAGGCGGAAATCGAGCAAGTGGGAGTGGGCGAGCAAGAAGATGTTGTTAATTGGATCTTGAATCATCTGTCATCAGTTTTTGCGCATCTCTCTTTTGTGATAGAGTTCTTTAGCAGGCATTTTCGGATCAGCGCAGCATAGCATATAGATACCCCAAGTTCAATAAGACGATTGAATACATTCTAGAGGTTTAGCGATTTTTCCATTTTGATCGCTGTTTGAATACCAATCATAAACACCTCGAGTGACTTGATGTCCTAGCCCCAACGCCGCGCTAAAAGTCATTCCCAGCTATCCAAGTCCATTATAAAAGAGGTTTAATCTTGGGTCATGCTTGTGTCTTCGACACTGCGTTCTTCGCCAAAGACATCTTCCATTCTTCCACCGCCCTCTTCGTCCTCGTCGTCTACTCCACCCATCTCTTGATCTTCCTTTTCAATCGCAGTTGCATGGCCATTAGTCTCAGGCACAGGCTCATCGTCGTCGTCATCCTCCTCATCCTCGTCCCACTCGTCCTTGAACCCCCATCCAGTGCCCGTAAGACAGTATTTCTCCTCGGGCAACTGAACACCATACCCCCTCTCCTCAATCCTCGGCAACACAACGCGATTCCGCTCCGCAGCCTGCTCCAACATGAACTCTTTCGGCAAATGCCCCGTAAAAGTGTGATTCTGCCGACTCGCGATCGCCTGCCGCAGACTCGTGACCGTGACTCCCTCAGCGTCATTCGCGCCACTAGCCGCGCTCTTTTTACCCGCCCCGCGTCCCTCGGCCGCAGCTCCTGCGTATCCCTCCTGACTCAACCGAATGCTGTCCGAGAGCACGGAGCTGGTATAGCGGTACGCGAAGTCGAGAAGTTGGAGCGGCACGCGCTCCTGGTAGCTTTGCACGCCCATTGACGCGAGGACTAAATGGATCAGACGCGCTTCGCGCGGACGTTTGGCTTCGCCTGAGTCTTCGAGCGATGTAGGCGGGACATCGGGATCTGTTGGGCGGGTTGTGGACGATGCGGCGTTGGTTGTAGGAGCTGTTGCGCCTGGGACGGAGTCTGAGGCTGGAGGGGTGGATGGATGAACGCCATTTGGTTGAACGGGTGAGGTGGCCATTTTGGCCTGTCGTTGCAAAAATCGCTAGAGAGGTTATGAGAGATTCAAGCGATTGGTGGTTTGGAACGGTAGTCTTGTTGGAGTTGCTGCAGTGGTTGTCATTGTAAATACAATTGGCGCCTCAGGCTTTGGATTTCACTTGCGGCGTCTCTCCCGAGCAGAGCCTCATTCCAGATCAAGTGGAGTGAAGTGTGAGCCTCGGACGTTCACATGCAAACTCCGAGCAAACGGTCTTGGTCAAACAGTCAAACATGACTTTCGCGTTAAAAAGGATTTAGGTACAACTGACGATTAAACATACTTTTTTGCGTCTGACGGTAGTAGCGACGTGGAGGACGCTTCCAAAAGAAGAAACAAACGCACCTCGGCATCACGTTGGTCTATCCTCGGAGAGATTCGGTCGTGCAAAGACTACAAACACACAACTCAAGCACTTTTCCTTAATCACAATTGCATACCTACCTCCGTTGAATCAAACATGCATATCAAAGATCGATCATTCGTCATCTCAGGCGGCGCCTCTGGACTAGGCGAGGCAACGGTCCGCGATCTCCATGCCCACGGAGGCTACATTGCAATTCTAGATCTCAACGTCGACAATGGCGAGCGCATCGTCCGCGAACTCGGTGCGGACCGCACATCATTTTTCGAAGTCGACATTTCCGATCCCGAATCCACAGCTTCGGCGGTTAAGAAAGCGATGACGTGGATCAAAACAACTGGCAAGCCGATCGGAGGCGTGATTCCAGCTGCTGGCGTCGGAATGCCAGGGAAACTTATTGACCGACACAACGAGCCGATTCCGTTGGATCGATTGGAGTTTGTGCTTAATATCAACATTCGCGGCGTCATCGACCTCATCCGTCTCTGCTTGCCGCACATGACGACCACGGAACCAACGCCCGACGACAAAGAGCGCGGCGTCATCGTCCTCGTATCCAGTTCCGCCGCATTCGACGGCCAACCCGGTCAACTCGCCTACGCGGCTTCCAAAGGCGCCATACGAAGCATGGCTCTCGTGCTGGCGAGGGATTTGGCCATGTACGGCATTCGCTGCGTGGCTATTGCCCCGGGCTACTTTGAAAGCGCCATGACCGCAGCCATGAGCCAGAAAGTCCGGAGCAGTCTCGAGCGAGTGCTGGAATTCCCCGCTCGACCCGGCAAAGGTACGGATTTTGCTCAGATGGTGAGGCATTGTGTGGAGAACGTCATGCTTAATGGGGAGTGTGTTCGTCTGGATGGAGCTACTCGTATGCCCAGTCGTATGTGACGGGATGCATCGGCGGTGATGGGATAGTTTGACTAGTGTTTTGAATTATATCTTAATGTACATTTCGTGGGACAAAGACTAGAGTGCATAGTGTCACATTATTCGTAATTAAGAGCGGAAATCTCCATTAGTATTTTTAACATGGTGTTTGGAATGTGTACTGTAGAGCAAATTGATCGCCATGGTTCAGGCGGCTGGTAAGCGCTCTCCACGTGGTATTTGACCGTGCAGAAAGCATACTGTACCCCTTGATCATCAGGCTCGACAGAGTGAGGTGCACATGTCATCAAAATAAGGGCATTTCTCATCAAATTAAACACACGGTTTGAAAGTGAGCCTCCCATTAAATAATCAGAGCAGTTGATGACGAATGCCATCGCTCATCTATTGCGACAGAGATGAAGTCAAAACAACGCGACAACATTATCCCTCGGCATTTGCTCCATGTTCACCCCTCTCCATTCTTACATGGGGTCAAGTCTCAGAAAGCGCGTCGGCGCGGCATGGAAGACGATATTCTAGCGCCATGGGCCCGCGCAAGTCTGAAGCGGCGCGGCTGACCAGGATATGCTTGAAAGGGGCAATTTGCGATGACAGTTGGAGGGTTGCGACACCAACATAGTCGTCGGCTAACGCTGGGGTCTAGATACAGGCATTCTTATCACCGGGCACAGATTCATTAATCACTATCACGAGTTAAACAGGGACACGATGTGAGCAAAAGGAGAAAGCAAATTGGACATGGTGGGGCGGCGCGGGTTATCTGCACGATGGTGGGGACGGCCAGTGCTAGATCCAACCGCAGGGTCGCAGGGCCAAAGGATGCTGGTGGTGCTCGGTATGGCATTACGTGCAGCAATCCAACTCACGACGCAGATTGTTGGTCATATTGTTGTTGGAACTGGTCGATTGGAAGATGCCAGGGAGAAATGTCAAGGCGGTGGTCGTTGCGTGTTACTTGCCAACAAAACGGACGGACGGGAAGTATTTGAATAAGAACACCGCCGGCGACTTGGGGGTGGTGCTCCGCGCGTAGGACCAAGCCAGCCAGTGCTGTGCGCCCCCGGCGCTTAGAGGCTCGCTGGGCTGCAGAGCTGGTTGGTGCGCGGGTTGTGAATGGTGAGCAGCGACGACGGCTGCAGCTACGAACATATCTAACATCTCACATACAGTAGTCGTCCATGTGGTCCAACAGGCCTGGTTCATGGGGAGTAAGGGAGTCGTCGTAGTAGGGAGAATAGTAGAACTCCACGGCGGGGAGACGAGGCCGGACGGGGCAAGGCGCGGACGAGGAGGTTGGCGTCAGGGCATGACGGGCACTAACACTGTACAATGTAGTTAGTAGATTGTAGTTGGTACTGTAGTTGGGAGTTGGGAGTAGTTGGGAGTCCATCTTGGGCGGGCAGACGAGCCTGTGGGTGCTGCGTGCGTGGATGCTGTACGCTGTGTGTATGCTGGAGAGGAGGCCATAGCTCCGGCCGTCGAGTGCGGGCGGTCGTCGACTGCGACTGCTGCTTCGGTATGCATCAATCGTCCATGAGGTCGTCCGTGTCTGCCTGGCTGCCTTCCGCTTTACATGGACATACACATCCAACGTGCACTCAAACACTCACATACACACACACAACCACACAATCACATCTCATCCCTAATCCCGCTGGACGGCCACTCGTACCATCCACCGCCATCACCACTCCCGTCGGCCTGTCCTTCGCTGGTTCGCCACACTTGCTGACCGGCCGTTTCCAGCTCGATAACCTCGAGTCGTACCGTCCTCGCACAGCGACACCAGCCTTGTCTCTTCTTCCGTGGCATTCGTCCTGCATTTCACAGCGGCAAAACCACGCATCCACGCAACCACGGCGCTTTGCCCCGACACCAGCGACACGGCCTGTGACGCACTTGTTGTTCGCGCGTCCCCATTTCGCGTCCGCTTGAACATGCCGCGCATGTGAGCTGTTCCCGCACTTGTTGGTCTCGAGGCACCCCCGCTGAGCCTCCATACCACGCCCTCTCGTCTCGTCTCGTCTGCCCAACCCTCGATATCGCTGCCAGTCGGACCCAAACCGCCATCATGGCATTGAAGAGCCCGCTAATGCCCTCGCCAAATGGTGCTCTCAATTCTGCCTTTTCGCCTTATACAGAATCGCCTAATTCACCCTCGCCTTATGCACATAACTTTTCCCAACCAAACAGGTATGTTTGCATGACTGCATCGCTGATCTCAACCTATACAGTGCTAACAAAGTATCCAGTAATCGGCATTCTAATCCTTCAGACTCGCTCGCACCTCCGCCTAGTCCGTATCCCCAGCAGATAGAACCGTCTCCCGTCGATTCCAATGGCACTGAAAGCACCGAGATTGATGATGCGGCGCAAGATGATGATGTCAAGTCGCCCAATGCCAATGGTGAGATACAATCGCCGGATATCGAAATCACCAGTCCTCAAAGCGCACAAAGCGTAACAAGTTCCGCCAGCGTAAGCTCCGTCGTCGTCCTTGATGTAAAATGGCATACTGATCAATATTGATTTGAAGGAGCGCATCGGGAAAATCAATACTCAATTTCCATTGCGCACTCGAGCCGATTCGACAGAGGACGCGCCACCATCTGTGATTCATGCGCCGTCAGGTTTCAGAAATTTTGAAGGCGGCGGGTTTGAACAGCCATCGCCCTCGGACCATTCCGAGCATACTGTCGTGTCTCCTAAGACACCAGAGGCAGCGTTGAGCACTCATGATCAGGTAAATCGTCAAGGATTACGATACCTGGACCAAGCTAATGCATAGAAGAAACTGGCTGCCATATCACCCGTCAACACAGATGTTCCCCAAGCTATGGATCGACCAACGCCTCGTGCACAAACTCGACAAGAATTGGAAGACGAATGGAAACGTCGAAGTCGACGTACCTCTAGCCTTGAAGGTTTGTTGCCCAATTGAGCTTACCTCTAATTTGTTGAAATTAACCCCCTTGCAGACATTCCCGAAGCATTCGACAAAGATGATATCGAAAATGCAAGCAACGCCCCGTCACTTCACAATACTGAAAAAGACGGGCCAGATACTGCTGGTCTTGTCGGCGATGGTACAATGGGCCAGGCCATGCGCGACAACCTTGTTCAAGCCGAAGTGAATATCACTGCGCTCCGCACCGCACTCACTGAATGTTGGACACTCTGCAACACACTCGCCGGACTTTCGTCGGGTTACAGACAACGCTCTTTCAAACATTCTGGAAGGCAGGAGATTCAAGAAAAGGCCTGGCGTTGCTGTTGGCGTCTATGCCAACAGCTGTATGACCATCGCGATGAAGAACAGTCTTCTCAAGTCGTGCCTACATTGGAATTATGTCGGGATTTTTGTCAATCATTATTTGAAGTTAGACAAAAAGGCGATGCAAATATGGATGGCGTGCTGCGTGTCAGCTTTGAGCTCAACACTCATTTGTATAACACGCATGATCGATCTCTCCCGGAGGCGTTCCATGAGCGTACACTTGAGTTTTATACCACAATGTGTCATAGACTCATGAAACAGAGGAGTTCCTTACCACCGGAAACCGACTCGCTGCTTCACGCATGCTGGTCTTTGGCAGAGAATCTTTTCCGTCTCCGCCAGAGTTCTCGAAATGGTGAATCCGCCGATGATGAAGACCTTCTCGGATCAGCTGTACAATCGTGCTGGGAGCTGTGTGATCTATTCCGTGCAGGCTGGACACAACATACCCGACCTGAAAGAAGTACGCCACGACCGAGTCAAACAACTTTTTCCACATCTTCGACACAATCTCAAGGCCACCCGCGTTCCACCACTTCATTTGAAGCATCATCTTCCTCTCGATCTGAAGGCCGCTCAAACTCTAGCCTAAGTGAGCGTCAATACCACGATGCCCACGCTGCACCGCCAGAAACACCAACAACCATTTTTGACGACACCGCCAGCAGTGCCTCATCGCCCGACGAGGTGAGTGTGCCAAACATTCTCGTCCTCGGACCGGCGGGAGGCTCAAATTCCGTTCGAGGATCTACTACAGGAGGGACGCATCACGATCGTTGGTCCAGCAATGCTAGTGTACTGAGTGGCTATTCTGAATCTGCTTCATCTCAGCGCACGTCGTCTACAGCAACTGCCAGTGGCTCTGAAGATTCTCACCTCCTCCGCCTGCGATATCTACTTCTAAAGGCAGGCATGAATACCGGATATGCGAAGCCGACTACTCCCTCGGGACAGACTCTGCCTTCATATGTTCAGACAATGGCACCGACAGCATTTGGCCCCCAGCCATGGCAACGCACCGTTTTACAGTCCTACACCAAGTTGGTTCTACATGATCCGTCTTTGGCAAATGTACACGCTCTCCCTTCGCGGAGACTCGGGGCTCAGGAAGTCGCCAAGAGTATCAAATGGCTATCCGGAGGAAGTGGAGGCCGCAATGCAGCAGCAGAGCAATGGGCCTGGATGCGAGATTTGTATCGATTAGTTTTGGGATATGGCATTGACGAGGCGACGCGCAGAGGCGGTGCATTTGTCGTTTGATTTTGTATGTTCATCATGACATTTGTTGTGTTATGACGATCCGCATAGAAGGGCAATGGGCGGCGGCAAACCTTGATTTTTTATGTTTTCTAATGCGAATGATATTACTCTAGCTATTCTAAGAACTACAATGAAAGATTGTTAAATATGGAACCGATCCGGTCGCGCCTAAATAGCCAACGTGTAAAGCGCTTCTGTCCTAGCGTTGATGGTAATGAACCCTTCACTCCGGTCTTTTCATCACTTGAACATCAACAGTTTGGTAATGGGTTCTTTTTTGAGCGGAGACTTTTTACCGCGCATCTCCAACGACTGCGATTCTCTCTGATACACCGTCGTTGATTGAACACCACGTTGGACCTTTAGTGATGCGTTGTTGGAATTCCAAATATGCGAGCCGAGCCGTGGCCAGCGTTCGTCGGAGTCCAGCTCCTCACTACATCGATACTGCTGATTCCCGCACTCCATTGCTTGGATTATTCGGCCGACTCGATTTTGCGCATCGGCAAACTCACTTCCTTAACGCCAGCAATTGGCCATCGATTGCGTATATCCCTATCCGATTTTGCGAACAAACGGCTTCGCATTGCCCGGTGCAGCAGAGAAATGGTGCCATCCGCAAAGCACTCATGTAGCCCACCTGCCGCATCTGCCATCGTTCACCTCGCAACTGCACCATCCCAGTTCGCCCGATGAACGCCAACGATAAACCCAGCGTATTCAGTTCGCGTGACAGCTTCAATCGTACCTCTGGAGAATCATCGCTTACAGGCGCGGAGGATCGAGGACCACACCCAAACACTCCTACTCGTCGGGAGAGCACTCCGAACTTTCCTCAGACCGGCTCATGTCGCGCATCACCAGTGTCTACTGAGCAGAGACAATCCAGGCCCCAAGCAATTTCTCCTGGTGCAGGAGCTTTACCCGCCCAAACGAGACATTTCGGGTTCGACGCGCCATCTCCAACTTGGGCTTTGACGGGCGAGATAAACATACCTGAGAAGAAATCGGAGAACATTCAGCTTGAGAGACCTGCAAGTGTCAGTCAGACTCAAAATTCATCGCTCCCCAAGTCTACGCGCCTTCCGGAGTTTCAGCTTCCCAAGACACCGAGCGTAGCATCGAGAAACCCGGAGCAGAAGCGCGCACAGGAAAAGTCATTCTCTGAGCCACCAAGCAAAAGATTGCGACTGAGAGGTCCAAGGTCAAAGCATACGATTGACAGCTTTTCATATCCGTCCCCAATCCCTCGAGGATTTGAACCACCAAGTCCTCTTTTCTTTAGTAATAGCCCCAGGCCACGTCCAAGCCTTCCACCGCGCTTCTCAAGTAGTGAAGCTGCTGCGAGGATGTTGAGCAAAGCACGCAATGAAGACTCACATGTCAAGACTGTAAGTCTGGCCCGAGGCACAGTGACGTCTTCTGGCATGCCTACAAGTTACCCGCGACCGGACTCGAGCAGTCGACAATCATTTGAAAGGAGTAGTGCGGGCCGCAGTAATAGCCCGGACAGTGCTTACAGTAATCAAGAGAATATCCTGAATTCAATCGGCATAATTGAGCTTCTGGATCAAGATGAACGTCCCACGTTCGTAGTCGACCTTGCAGACAGCTCTAATTATGGATCTGGGCCACTGCGCCCCGTTTTTGCAAATGCTTCTCTGCGCGCCTATGCAGGTATGCTGGAGCTGGTCACAGGCACTGGATCAGATGAGTCAACCTCGACACCTCAAATGTACGCTCAATTCAAGGGCTGGCTTCTGAGTGCATCAGAGGATGGAGAGAGTTTGAACGTTTGTTTGCCGTCTTTCCAATATGCCGGAATGGGATGGAGCTGTTCGACTCTACGAAAAAGATGGCGCATAATTGGCGGGTCGTTCCCTATCGCGCAGCCTTCAAACATGCCCAAAACGCTCAGCCTCCCACCTGCTACTAATTCCGTTCCATCTACTACAAACTCGGACCTCATGCAAGGCCGCAGCTCAGGTATCATAGCGGAAGAGCCGAAGGACTATTTCGGTGAAGCCGTCAATTTTGATCCGCCCTCGGCTCTCTCTGTTACATCCTCTTTTGACAACAAAGCCGCGGTAGTGCCAACTATCGAGTCTTCTATACATATTCCTTGGCCATCAGACGCGTTCATGCATGTGGCTGCAGCGACTGACCTGCTCCCTTCTCCACACACGTACGTAAAGGATCTATCAAACGACGTGTGCGAATCTATATCCCAGAACCATGTTGACGGACCTACTAGCCGAATACCTGTTGTGCCTGCAGACGCACCTTCATTTGACTGGACTCGAATACCAACGACGGACTCAATGCCATCTCATATTAAATTCGCTCGCAGTGTTGATTGGGCATCCACTAGCTTGGGTCCAATGGAAACATGGGATTCGGATTTGCGGCAAATGTGCAACCTCATCATGGCTTCTCCACACCCAGCAGCGATGTACTGGGGTGAAGAATATGTGGCCATATACAATGAAGCGTATATCTTACTAGCAGGACAGAAGCACCCAACACTCATGGGTCAATCATATCGAGTGGCTTGGGCCGAAATTTGGGATGAAGTGAAAGACGTATTTGCGTCTGCCAGATTGACGGGGGAAGCAACTATGAAAGATGACGATTGTTTGTTCCTCCGACGCAGTAATTACCTGGAAGAGACATATTTCAGCTGGTCCATCATTCCGATGGTGGGAAGAGATGGCAGCGTGAAAGGCTTATACAATCCAGCTTTTGAGAAAACGAGGCGGAAAATTGCAGAACGTCGCATGTTAACTCTCCGGGAGGTTGGAGAGCGTACAGCGGCTGCCAGAGACGTCAAAGCCTTCTGGTCACAAGTCCTAGCCTCATTCGAATTCAACGAATACGACTCGCCTTTTGTGCTGCTTTACAGTGTCGCTGATGAAACTGACAGCGATTCAAGCAGTATGCACTCAAGCTCATTGATCGGATCACAGCAATGTCTACTTGAAGGTTCACTCGGAGTGCCCAAAGGGCATCCTGCAGCAGAGAGTCAGCTCGATCTCAAGTCTGGGGTGCTGGGATTTGCTCCCGTCTTTCGTGAAGCGATGAAAAATGATCGCCCGATTTTGCTGGACGTCGGAAGTCGAGAATTGCCTTATAGTCTGCTGGACGGATTAGAGGCTCGAGGCTTTGGGGACCCTGTTCGTTCCGTTGTCGCTTGTCCCATCCATCCAACAACAGGAGATAGTATTCTTGGCTTTGTTGTTCTTGGAGTGAATCCCAGGCGTCCATTTGACGATGACTACAGTCTTTTCGTTCAACTGCTTAGCAGGCAGCTTGCAACGTCATTGGCATCTGTAGTACTATTTGAAGAAGAGATTCGTCGCGGCCAACGAGCAGCTAAGCTCGCTGCTCTGGATCGTATCGAACTCTCCGAGCAACTTGCAGCCCGAACACAAGAAGCCATGGAATCGGAGACAAAATTCACTCGCATGGCTGAATTTGCGCCCGTCGGTATGTTCATCGCCGGCTCCAGTGGTCGCATCACATTCGCCAACGATACTTGGTACGATATTTCCCGGGTGCCCAAGAATGCTGCTATGGCCAATACTTGGATGAATGCCATCCACCCAGACGATTTGGCTTTGGTTAAGAGACTATGGGATGACTTGGTCATCCGTACGAAATCAGTCAGCTCAGAGTTTCGCTTCAAGGCACAATGGGAGGATCGCGGCACCCGAGGTGATACTTGGGTCTTGTTCTCCGCCTATCCAGAGAAATATCCAGACGGAAAGCTCAAATCCATTTTCGGGAGCATCACAAACATCTCATCGCAGAAATGGGCTGAGGGCATTCAGACACGCAAGATGGAAGAGGCTATCGAGCTTAAACGACAGACCTCTAATTTCATCGACATTACAAGTCACGAGATGCGGAACCCGTTGTCTGCAATACTACAGTGTTCCGACGAGATCGCTGGCAGTCTGATCAAATATCGAGACTCGAAAGAAAAAGAAAAAGACTTACCTGATGAGTTGGTTGCGAGCTGTCTTGATGCCGCACAGGTTATAAGTCTTTGCAGTCAACATCAAAAGCGAATTGTTGATGACATCTTGACTCTTAGCAAATTGGACTCGAAACTTCTGCTCGTCACACCTGTTGATGCTCAACCGCTGACAGTTGTTCAACGAGCTCTGAAAATGCACGAAGGCGAATTACAAGCTGCAGATATCCAAATGAAGTTTGTTGTGGACAAATCATTCAGAGATCTCGGTTTGGACTGGGTTCGTTTCGACCCTAGTCGCGTGTTGCAAGTTCTCATTAACCTCACAACCAACGCGATCAAGTTCACCGGGACAGAGAACAAACGGACCATTACAGTATCCATCGGAGCTTCCGATAAACGACCCAGTGAGAATACAAGTACGCCTGTCAAATACATCCCCACTAGAAATCCTCGGGAATTACTCACCATGCAGAACGATTGGGGTAATGGCGAACAAGTTTACATTCATTTCTCTGTCAATGATACTGGCCGCGGATTGAACGCAGAAGAGAAGAAGATGCTGTTCTTACGCTTCTCACAGGCTAGTCCGCGAACACATGTGCAGTACGGTGGAAGCGGCTTAGGCCTTTTTATCAGTCGTGAGCTCACGGAATTACAAGGAGGAGAAATTGGTGTTGAAAGTGAAGCCGGAAAAGGAAGCACGTTTGCTTTTTACGTGGTAGCTCGCCGAAGCAACGCCCCAGAAGACACCGATGGTGCCACAGGTATCAAACGGCCATCGGCGTCCTCGATTCCAAACGTACCATTTCAAACAGAAACTCCCAACGGGAAACCAGCCTCTGAATTGGGAAACAAGAAACCGGCGACACCCCGACGTTTATCTTCCTGGTCCACCAATGCTGCCTCATCTTCGGTCAAGAAAGTTCTCATTGTAGAGGACAATCTAGTGAATCAACGAGTTCTTCAAAAACAGCTCAAGAATATCGGAACCGAAGTTCATCTTGCGAATCATGGTGGTGAAGCTCTCGAAAAGTTGCGTCAATCCACATACTGGTCCGGTCCTGGTGGTCCAGGAACTCTTGAGCTTGGGGTTGTATTGATGGATCAGGAAATGCCAGTTATGGACGGTTTGACCTGCACACGAAAAATTCGTGAGCTAGAGGCCGAGGGTAAATTAACTGGACATATACCGATTATCGCTGTCACGGCAAATGCAAGAGCAGAACAGGTGCAAATAGCCCTCGAGGCAGGAATGGTAAGTTCTTACTCATTAACTCCATTGCATGTTTCTTGATTGAGGGACGTGAAACTAACTTGGATTTCTCAGGACGATGTTGTCTCGAAACCATTCCGTATTCCTGATCTGCTTCCCAAGATCGAAGAGCTCATATCACGGTATCCCATGCCTTTAGCTGTGCCCTCATGACCGATCTTTCTACCTTGCAATCGGCCGTATAAAGAGTCTATTACACCGAGCTGGAGAGGACGCTAAAAAGTTGTTTCGACAATAATATCATTTCAGGCGCTACAAGGACGGAAATCAACGCTTTGTAGAGTTAATACATTGCATGGCAGGAAAGGAAAGGAACAATCGGAAAACATCATCTTCTCACTATGTGCCGGATAGATGGCATTGAATATTGGAAACGAAATAATGCAAGCATTTCACCATGCAAACCGATTCTTCGTGTCCCTCCCTTTTTTTTTGAAGTTGTCCATGATCGGCGATGATCGAATAATGATCGGTTAATTAATCCCTACCCCACCCCTCTTACCTACCTACATCACATACATATATACATTCAGTGTTGCCAAGTTCGAGCACCAACAAACCCGCATGCCAAGATATCGATATTATCACAACATCGCCACTAAATCATGCAGGTGATCGAAAGTGAAAAGAAAATCGAATGTTTACTTGAAACCGAAAGTATCACCTGACGTGGAGGAGATGACATAGAGAGGATGTGACTTGGAGACGAGGCGGCCACGTTTTGTTCTCTGCAGCCACTTGCTTCTTGAGAATGGCTTCGTTGAGAGCAGAGGAGTAAATCTTGCCTGGTCTACCTGGTCCGGCCTTCCTGGCTGTAATGGCTATGCAGGGGGTTTGTACTCATGAGTGAGCTCAATGCACTCATGCACTGGTGAGATCGTGAATGTTTGCCCTTTTCACTTGATCCAATCGCTTCTTCTGCCTCGGTATCTGTTGTTTGGATGTCGCTTGAGGTCAGCGAGACGTGGGTCAGCCATGCGAGGCGCTGGTCAGCGTTACGATGCGAGGTGGCGAGGCTGGGGGGGTCAGCAATGCGAGGCAGGGAGGAGGGCAGCAGTAGCAGTAGCAGCAGTACAGTAGCCACAACGCGGCTGAAAAAAAGTGGGCATCATTATTCCTCACCTCAGCCTGATCATGTTGTGTCTCGGATACACGCATACATACACATCCCTGTCGAATTGTGTTGTTGTACAATGGTTGGATTTAGTATGCTGGACATGGGTCTTTGAGGGTTTGCTTTCTTGCCTTTTTTTATGCCTGGGTGCGACGGTATAGTGCTGTTGGAGGGTGGTGGGTGATAGGTTGATGGTTGGATGCTGGGACTTGTAGGATAGTCGTTTGTAGTCTGGCTATTGTCTCTACACCAATCTCGAGTACGATTCACCCTTTGTCGCCACCAGCAAGTCAAGGAACATGCTATCCGATATTTCAGGCTCAATAGAACCAAGGCTCCACGATAGAATGCCTCTCATGACCTCCATGTTTCGTGTAGACGCCATCAATCAATTCTTACACAACAGATGAATTCCTTGAACACTGGTGAAAACCACACCGTAGGTCTCAGCCAGAAAACCACATCGTCGATCTCAACCATGGTCAAAGAGTAGATCTCAACCAAAAGTCTCAAAGTACATCTCAGCCAAAGCCACAGAGTACATCTCGGCCAGAAAGTCATGGCGGTGCCTCATCGTCTCAAATAGAACAAACCTCCGTCCGTCCATTTTTTTTCCTGTCGACAAAACCATCACCCGACAGATTGGATCTCAATTTCATTTGTCCGTTCGCTTGCTGCTTACTGCACATCATTCATATTCGGCTTTTTGGGGTATCATTATTACATCAGAGCTGCTGTCAGCTGATTGTTGCTTCAGCTCATTGCCGCTCCAGCCGATGGTTGGATTGTTGGATTGTCGGCTTATAGGGAATTTACCATCTATTTATCTCTCTACTTATCCTTTAATTTTCTTTTTTCAGAAACAGGAACAGGAACAGAAATAGATTCAGAAACAGATTCGAATTGATGTGGATTCGGATCCGAAATCAAATGCCTTGTTCAAGTACCAACCATATCGTGAAACTTACCCCGATCATGTACATTTTTGAAGTCCAATTTCCACCTTTTGATTCTTGATCGGTTTATATTGAAGTCTATCTAGTTCTAGTCGTCTACTACACTTCCCATGACTTCAGCTCCAGTGTCAGTATCGGGTTGGCGCCAATTTTTGTTTCATTTGTGTATGCACGGTTCGTCTGTATTAGGTCTATGACATCATCATCATCATCACCATCATCATCGTTCTTCATGTCCTCGTCGTCCCTGCGATGAGGTTTCGAGTCGTTGACATGTGCAAGTGAACTGTTCGACTAGACAAAGTCAAGAAAATAAAGAGTAGCGTTCATGAGTACAGTCCAGTATAGTACAATCTCGTAGCGTGGAAAACACACCATCACTACTCCTATAACCATTACAACTAACTATCCACTAAAACTAACAAACTACTCTAACAACCTACTGTACCTAACAAACTCCTGCATACACATCCAAAAATAAATCCCACAAAATTCGGCCGCGCCACGGGCGGCTGGCTACAAGTCGGGATCGACAAAAAACAGACGTGTCCGAATTGTTTTTTTTCTTGCTCTTCGGTCCGATGGGGATGGACGGAGTTTGTTCGGGGCGGTTGTTCATGTACAGTGAGCGTTTGGGGGAAGAGAGTTTTGGACGGGCGCTTGGGGATGTTTGGTCTATTGACTTTTTGGTTTTGGTGGGGTTTTACTTTTTTTAAGGTGATGCGGATGAATCGATGGGGTAGATGGCGGTTGGAATGGAGAGTAGATGCTAGACGACATCTCGACGAGACCTTTAGTGTAGATTTGTTACCAGAAATCGAGGTATAACTATTTAACGACTTGTGACCCGACTAGAACATGTCACAAACGGGACGAATTTGGATGTTTTATTCGAGGCTAAATGCCTTTTCCCACACACGCAGGGGGGGGGGGCTCCACGGTTTCGAAAAACGCCAGATGGTTCTAGCTTTTGTGCGACGGACGGACAGACGGGCAAGTTAAGATTACACGACATGGCTGCATGCATGCATGAATGCTGCGCAGGCGCTGGCTACTTAACATGCACCTGCAAATGCAACTACAGCGTCCGTCGGCGTCGCACCGGCGTTGATAGTCGACAGTAGTTGGATTAGTCGGGTCACACCCGTCGGGGTCGTTTCTGGACCAATCTTTGCCGCGCAACTAATTCGTTCTGCTTCCTTGACGATTCGCATATGCATGTCGGCCGGGCTGGTGTAGATAGAGGCTGGATGGAGGGATGGATGGATCCATAGAGTGGGTAACACGGCAACCTCTGGCCCGGAATGTTTGCACCGGATCCGCTGCAGTCATGCATGCCGCCGTCTACGTATCAGGATGGAATAATGAACGTGACCCAGGCTCCTGGGTCTCGACACGGCATTTGCAGGCGTTTGCACTGGCGTTGGGGCAAACGGACGCAGCGAATGCGTGGCTTGCGTCTTTCGACTTTTCCTATGCCGAGGATGAAATTGTAGAGCTGATGATGGCCGTTCCGTCACTGCAAAGCCATACGTACACTGAAGTGTATACTTGAACTCGAGCAAAGATTTCGCATCAATGGCAATTGATTTTCCTTTTCGAAGTGCCGGTGCTCGGGTTCATGATAGCCTAGGACGCAGGAGCGTTCGTTAGCGCGCGTGCATACACGTGTGCCAACACATGTGGTTGAAGAAGCTCAGCGTCTCGCCTAAGGGGTGGAGTGCAGTATATAGTCGGCAAACGGACACCGTAGTCGGTCCTGACACAGCTGTCTTGTTCTGCGTGCGCCGGGCATTGCCTTGTGTGTGTGTGCGTTCGCCCAGAGGCTGTGGCAGGGGTTTGCATGACATGGTAGAAAGATATAAATTGTCGTCGGCGTTCCTCGGCCGAGCATTCGTTGATCGAAAGGACATGGCTTCGCTTGTTGGAGCAGTGTATGGAAGAGAAGGTTGTGAATGCGAAGAAATACGAGACTGTAAAGTGTGTTTGATTGCGCGCGTCAGTTAGTGTTGATTTGTGTATCAAGATGTACGATTAGGTGAGAACTACGCGAGAACAAATAATGATGGCGACGGCTTTGAACTCTGTTTTGATGCCTTGAGCACTTGGTCTAGTTTAGCACTCGTTCTTCTTATACAATAGGTGGATAAAAGGTAGTCTCTCAAAAGGCGATAGGCGATATGTACGAATGAATGTCATATGCTTAGATCGAGGAGCGGAGTTTGGATCATGGATGATGGATTCGACAAAATCATATGCAACTTGTGGATGGATTGGGTGGTGGTCTCTTGGGACACCTAAGAACTCTCATGAAAGTTGGCGGTGCTGGTGATGGTTCAAACGGTTCTGCATTCGCTTGTTCGGCTTGTGAAATGCCGCTCAGCTGAACGTGCTCAAGAGCATACCGCATGTCCACAACTTGATGGAGGTTCTGCTGAGAACGAAACGGGGTTTCATCAGTGACTAACATGGGGGGTTGTTCAAACCAGTCTATTCCCCATGATTGAAAATCCTTTGGAGCACGAGGGACACGACATGCCCTGACCAAGCTACAAACGGGTTTGGACCAGGGTACTTGTACTGCAGTGCAACCTTTGGCGCCGGCGGGGTTTGCTCCGAGTCGGGTCGACTCCACAGCTTACAGCACACAGTACATGATGGATGGAGCCTGATTTTTTCACGTAGTTTCCGGGACCGCCAACCACGACGCTGGGGCGTGCACTACACACCAAGAGAGTCTAAACATGTGATCGGCAGCGACGGCGTTTCGCGGTCGATGCGGTGCGATCCGAATCCGCGAGACGGGCTTTTGTGTCATCGAATGCCGCTGGGAGAGTGAGCGGCAAACCACAACGACGGGGGGGAATGCAAGCGCCCATCCCATCAGCGTTGGAGGGTTGATGCGGTGACGAGAACCGAGGCGGCGGAAAGACTACTGCCAGGACTAACGACTGCTGCCAGGACGATGGCGAGCTACGGCTGACGGGGCCCATGTGTGTTGCAGAGGTTTTTAGTTGGTCGTAGGTACAGTAATTGGAGTGGGCCGATGCAGTCTGGTCTGGTCATGGACAGCCACGTCATGAGTTGTGCCAATAATACGCCGATAGATTCCATGTGCGAAGCGGGCCAAGCCAGACAAGAGTGGCCGTCAGACGACCTACTAGACGACTACTACTAGACGACTACTACTACTACTAGATACTACTACTGCAGCGTGCTAAGCGTAGCGAGACATTGGAACAAACGGTTGGAGCGAGCGGGGGCGGACGCAAGCGGTGCTGGCGCTGGAGTCGTGGTTGGCCACCAACACCACCACCACCACTAAAACCACTAACTACCACGACCACTACCTCCACCACCACCACCATGCGACCCGACGAGACGGTTAACTTTGCCAAGGTTCTCTGTGCTCGCAGCCGGCAGCAGCAAGGCGCACACGCAGCAGGGATGCGCTGCCCGGGGGCCGAGAAGGGAGATGATACTGTCCTGGAGTGGACATTGTATGGGCGGACGGGTGGCAAACGACGACGGTCATGGCGATGAAAGGGGATTGTGTTCATGTGATGTTGCAATATAGCCGTCTGGTCTAGACAGGCCAAACATCGCCACACTACACACAGAGAGATGATCATCAAGTGAGGGGACGACTGTGCCCGCTGCAGCGTGTCGTCACATTGTCGAGTCGACCAGATGGCGGTAAAGCGCAAAGCGTCCCCAGCGCTTGGTTTCGTCTCGTTTCGTCTCGTTTCGTTTGGGATGATTCAATCAATGCTAGACTAAGAATATGCGCCCTCTTCGCCTCGCCTCGCCTCGTCTGGTGTCGTGCATATTCTGGCCTGTCCGCCGTGTACCCTAGTCGCCGCTCGTTAGACTTTCAGCTTTCCCCATCATCGATAGCGAATTCCAGCGACAAACGGCGTCTCGTCTAGTTTCGTCCGTCTGTCGCGGGCGTCTCTAGGCTTTCATTCATTTATTCATCCATTCATTCATGATTACATACAGATTCCACCCGCTGCCACCCCGACTATCCCAAACAGGCAGCATAGCACAGCATCGACTCGACCAGGCCTGCCAGTCCAAGTCCAAGTCCAAGTCAGTCCGTCCGTCCTCCCCTTTGCCTTTCTTTGCCTTTGCAACGTCCCGCCCGCAGAACCGCCGTCGCCCATTCACTACACTACACTACACTACACCACACTACACCACACTATACTATACTACACTGCTCACCAGCTCCAGTTAGATTGCTTGTTACGAGCGTGGCCTATGCTTGGCCATTCTCGTCCTCGTCGTCGCCGTTGTCTCATCGTCTTTTCTCATCTCGTCTCGTTTCGTCTCGTTTCTTTAACAACCATATCACCCCACCTCTCTAACTGAACCCCTTCATCATCGTCGTCTCTTCTTCCGCAGACCGCTCCCGCGACATACATACATGCATACATATGTCGCACCCATGCACATGCACATAGACCCTCTGCCCACCCCCGTCGTCGTCGCCGCTGCCGCCGTCGCCTCGTTTCCCCCCGGTCCCCACTGAATGCTATCTCGCATATCCGTCCAACCCTCTTCTTCGCTCGGGCCCTGCTACTGCATACATTCCCTGCCTGACTGGCTGCTGCTGCTGCTGCTGCTGCTGTTGTTGCCAGTGGGTACGCATCCTGTCCTGTTTCCGCCTGCCTGGTCGTTTGCTTTGTGCCTGTCGCCGCCGTTGTGCCATTTTTCTAAAGTTGTACCAATCTTGCCTTCCTCGCCTCGTCACTCTCTCCCTCGTCGTCAATTTCTCTGTTCTGCCGCTGGGGAATTTTGGTCGTTCGGTCAGTGTCGAGTATCTAAACTACGGCCGGTAATGGCCAGCTTCAAAACATGCCTAGGTGCGTTGTTCAATCATCACTTGGCAATCTCGTCTTCTGTCTCGCCCGGGTTGCTCTCTGACTCGACGTGGAAAAATTACAGAGTTCCGATCCATCATTTGATTGAACCCAATCCTGCTCCATCAATTCCAGTGCACTATTCACACGCTCCGATTCAGTCCTCAATTCCTCCGCAGCAGTACCTTACGTCGAGGAATGATTTACCCAGAACGACACATCAGCCTCCGTCCAATTACCATTCGCCAATTCACTATGGCTCTCCCCAAGCCTTTCCTACGCCACCCACGAATTTCGAAGAAAATGGCCGAATCTATTACGGCTATCGAAATAATATGTATCCGTATCCCGTAGATGAGGTTAGTTTTCACAATCACGTTGATCAACCAATTCTTGTATCTACCCGGTGAAACTGACCTTTTACCCAATCACAGGCAGAAGGTGGTCGCCTCGATCAACTACATTATATGATTTATGACACACTCCTCGACGGCCGCCTACACGTGGCCAATTTAAGACACGCCGAAAATAATCCTCATTTCCGAATCCTCGATGTCGGCTTCGGTACCTCCCTCTGGGCTCAATTCATCAGTGCTGATTATCCCAAAGCACAAGTCATCGGCATCGACTTGAAAGGCTACATTGGCGATCACACGAAAGCCACATTTCCCAATCTCGATTTGCGGAATGGCGTCGACTTTACCGACGAAGACTGGGGATTCGAAGAAAACAGTTTCGATTTCATTCATCTCTCTTTGTTGGCCGGCAGCGTCCCGAATTGGCAGTCACTCTATCGGAAATGTCTTAAATATCTGAAACCAGGCGTGGGTCAACTTGAGCATGTGGAATTGGATTTGAAACCACGTTCCCAAACCGCCACCATCCCACCCTATGCAGATCACTTGCGATATTACTGGGAATGCCTCTCATCCGCTTCTGCCCGCGCCGGACTACCAATGGAATACTGTCCCGATACCGGCATCCTCCTCGAAAACTTGGGCTTTGCAAACCCCTCCGACACCCGGTTCCGCGTGCCCCTTTCTGACCGCGGAGTCGTCGACGAACACGAACGCTGCGTGGGACGCTGGTTTCAAAGCGCAATGCAAGACGAATTTGGCATTCGATCGTATCAAGGCTTGGCCATGGCGCTTTTTACCAGACATTTGGGTTGGAAAAAAGCCGAAGTCGACGATATTTGTGAGAAAGTACTCGACGTGCTCAAGAGAGATCGGGGGGAGTTGTTTCATACCTTGTAAGTGCATTTCAAGGGATAAGAGTTTAATCGATTCGCTGACGTTCTTTTGCGTTTTTAGGCATGTTTGGACTGCGCGAAAACCTTCCCGATGACACGTTTTCTCCTGCTCGTTACTCTTAAAGTTCTACTTTAGACATTATCCTCACCCTTTCCAAGAGAAGGCGCAGACTCTCAACGAGGCCCTCACACAGTCATGACGATCCACTCGTCTAGACGTCTGTCAATATGACAGAAAGCCTCAACATAGGAGTCATCATCGAATATTCCAAACAAGCCAGCTACAATCAAAGCCAGCTACAATCAGAAACAGCACGCTTCTGAACCACACCAACCATAAGCTGCAACCACAAGCTGCAATCACCAAAGGACCAAAAGACCAAAGGGCCAAAGAGAAGCGTTATTTCGCTTCCTCATACACTACAAGTACAGCATCACTCACTCACCCACCTAACCAACCAACCAACCAACCAACCAAACAGCCGCCACATCGTCCAAACCCACACCACGAAGTCAAGAACCAAGGCGAACGGGAGTTTCATTTCCACTTCCCATTTTTGGTTTTCAAAGCGGCATCGGATTTGTTTGTAGTCGGGCGGAAAGGGAGGGAAAGGGATCACGAAAGGCATTTTTTGCAAAGCGAGGCCGTCATTTGGTTTTTTTTTCGGGAAAGAAATGACTTATTATGGCATTCATTATTTGAAAGAGAATCCAAACCATGAGGATCTTTTCTTTCTGTACATGTTTTGAGTCCTTCAAAATTGGTTTGGGTATTTTTTTCGGGATTGTACGAATTTTACGCCCATGTTCAATTTTTGTTTCTCACGAGTTTGTTTGATTCATTTGAATGGGAGTTTTTTGGGTAGTACAAGTTTTTTTTTTTGGATTCCCATCGATTATAAACAGGTAAATGCACTTGTGTAGGGTAATAACAGTGAAGAAAGTCAACTATGGGCTAGCAAGACTGTTTTCTACCATTCGTGAACTTCGCCTGCTGCTGGTTGTTGTGAGCGAATGATTTTGTCACAGTTGAGTAGGCAGAGAGGATCGAACGCTTGTTTCATCTGTTTGATTGGATTTGTTAGAATGTTGATGAATGATGATACGTGGGTTCTGGAACTTGCCTTTCTCATCAGATCTACGGCTTCATTGCCAATCTCATGTGGTAAGTAATCGCGCTTTACGAGTCCGACACCGTGCTCGCCCGTCGCGGTACCTTCCATTTCAATTGCTCGCTTGACCATGCGGTGCACAATGGCTTCCGCAATCTCGTGTTCCTTCTCATTGAATAAAAGGATGGAGTGGAAGTTGCCGTCGCCGACGTGGCCAACGATACTTCCCACCAATCCGCTGCGAGCAATGTCGGCCTTGGTTTCATCGATAATATCAGGTAGACGGGAAATTGGAACCGCTACATCAGTAGTCCACACTCGATCGGATGGGTTGCGACGAGCGGCCATGACGCTCCACAAGGCTTCCTTACGAGCCGACCAGAGTTCAGTGGCTTCGGCGCTGTTACGGGCGAAATCAAACGTCTTACTGCCGGACTTTTTGGCGAGTCCTTGTACTATGCTAATGTGCTCTTTGACGCCGGCGGGAGATCCGCTAAATTTGAAAAAGAGCGTTGGGGCTTCTTTCCAAGTACGTGACGTGCTGCCAGCAGCATTGATGCATTTCATTTGAACATCGTCCAGAATTTCGATAGCGGCAATTGGAACACCGGCGCCAACAACAGCAAAGACACAGTCGGCTGCTGCGCGAATTGAAGGGAATGAACAAACTGCTACGCTCGTACTTTGTGGGAGTGGTGTGACTTTCAAGGTAGCTTCGGTGACCAAACCAAGAGTTCCCTCAGAGCCAATAAAGGTGCGTGTAAGGTCATAGCCTGCGCTACTCTTGCGCGGTCTTTGCTTGGTTTTGATGACAGTTCCATCGGCCAAAACAACAGTCAACGAGAGTACCCAGTCCTTCATTGTACCATAACGGTAAGCATTGGTTCCAGAACAGCCAGTTCCGATCATACCACCAATCATGGCGCCTGGTCCTGGATCAGGAGGAAAGAATAGCCCGTCTTCAGCAAGAATTTGATTTAAATTTTCCCATCCTACGGCCGGTTGGACAACAACATCGAGATCTTCCTTGTGCAATTTCAGAATTTGGTCCATGCGAGTGAAATCAATGCAAATGCCTCCTCGTGTAGCTGCAAAGTGGCCTTCGAGTGATGTGCCTCCACTGTAGGCTGTAACGGGAATCTTTCTCTTATGGCAAACCTTCATAATGGCCGAAACTTGCTCAGTCGACTCTGGTCGCAGCACAGCAAATGGAACGTCCTTTCCGGTGTGATCATATGAGCTCCATTCACTTCCCGCATGCGCCTCTTTGTCCCCCTCTTGCGTCGAAACATTCGCTTCGCCAACAATATCTCTGAAATCGGCCCATGCGGCCTGCAAATTTGATGGCGATACGTCATGTTTTGGAGGTTGAGTCTTGGCCAGAGGAGCAGTTGATGAGGTGGATGGTGTGGTGGAGGTGCCAGTGCTCGCAAAGTATGCGCCGCCTGCGAGTCCAAAGCCTAGAGCCAGGAGAACAACCCAAAATGGTGTGCCACGTTGCTCCTTCTCAGCCTCACGAATGGATGCAAAGCGAGCCTGCTCAGCGCGGTCTCTCTCAACTCGTGCATTGGTGCTATCGTATAGTTGACCTTTGAAATCGGCATTACCCTCATCTTCGTTCTTGTTGGCTTTCGGTGAAGAGGTGAATGCTCGTTGCTGGTGTTGAAGCAGAGCTGTTCTCGGAGGCAAGGCAGTTCGTGGGGAGTGGATGATCCGGCGAAACGAACGGCAAAGGGCTGAGCGTGCTGTCGACATGATTGCCAGTAGCCCAGCGGGGTATGAAGCTTTCCCGTAGACGATGGATGAATGTCTCAAAGACTGCGAGTTGCGATTTCACCGGCAGACCCAGACATCCATTTCTTTACTGGCCTTCGTCGGAGAGGATTCGAGTGCCGACAAAGACGTCGCACGTTGATTACTGACTGCCAGGTTCAATGGCACGATTGCGGATGGGTCAACTCACTGGCCCAAGCAGCTCGACTGAGGTGAGGTATTCTTGGCTTGGCTTCTCCGCCCCCCCCCCGGAGCTTGATTTGCCGCAGATGAAAGGCGTTGACAATGCCGCATACGTTCAAGAATACCATTTGTTGAAATTCATCACAATTTTGCAAGAGTTCTTGTACAGCCAATAATTTCATCCGTGCCTTGAGTACTAAGTCATCGTCGTTACTTTGCGTCTACTACTTTAGATCAAAACACAATGCCCCTCCCAATGAACTTCAATGGAACACATAATCATCAAAGAATCGCCATCAATGCGAAGTATTCTTACAAAACAAACAACAAGTCCACCCTAATCCGTGAAAACGCCGTGCGAAATCAAATGACTTGCATATGTATGTATCCAGGTCCATGCATTTTCACCGCAAACCGCCTCGTTTCGTGGAGCCATTCTATCTGGGGATATTTGGGTTGTTTCCCATGAAACCAGGTATTGTCGTCGGTGATTGATGCATTGTTGTCTGACCTCCGCCCATTGAATTTGACATTGGCGTGCCTGGTAATGGGCTCTGGTTGGAACCACTTGATCGTTGATGGACCAAGTTTGCTGGACTAGCATTTGTGCCGGTCTTCTTCTCCTTTTTAGCCCAGCGCAAGCCGCAAGCATTACAAAGCGTTTTAGGTCCTTTCGGCCCTTTACGCCATTCGGGTGAATCCAAAGTACCACAGTCTGCGCAGACATATTCTTCCTCGGTTTTGGGTTTCCTTTCCTTCTTTTTAGCGCCATCTCGATCGCGGTCAAGCAAGATTGCTATTCCTGCATCGCCTCGTACAAGCGCTGGTGACATATCACCTGTGCTGATGCCGTGGCTGCGCTCACCATCGCGATAACGAAGGCCTGTCAACATCTCAATGCTCTCGAGATGCGTGCTGTTGGCTTCGTAACGGGACATCTTATCCGCAATATTCTCGGACTGTTGCGACGACTGCGCCGATTCGAGGTTCTGCTGAGTCAAGGCAATATTGGAGATGCTTGGTTTTGCTGGGGGTGGCATGCCATCGTGATCGGCTCCGGTGTTACTCGTCGCTTTGCTGTCTGATTCGGCAGAAAGAGTCGATTTTTGCTGTGCGGTGAGGCGGTCGGCTTCAGCATTGTCTTCCTGTTCTTCAGCTCTCAATTCCTCTATTCGTCTCATTAACTTTTCGTTTTCTATTTTGTGTCCCAAGAATGAGTCGAGAAGCGCGGCGTTTTTGGTGGGATACGGCCGTGCCATCATAAAAAATCCTCGGCACCGATTGTTGATGCCCGTCCCAGGGTCGAAGCCTGATGTGTTACGGTCCTCGACCATATGGGGATGTCCATCGCACTCCAATATTAAATAAGTTCCGTCCTCTTTCTTAAACCGGTAGAAAAAGCGAAGGCTGTTTCCTGATGCAATGCTTTCGTTGAACTCTCGCATGAAAATACCGCTGTCATCGGGGTGGACATATTCGCCAATGAATTTGCCGACCAGCGACTGGGACTGATATCCGGTGAGGGCTTTGCAGGATGGCGATGCGTAGATGATTCGACCATCAGGTGTCAAAATGTGAAGGAAATCTCTAATCTCTTCAATAATGCGCTGAGACCAATTCCTTCTCTTTGTGAATTCGGTCAGCGTCGTGCTCGAGTTTTGAACTGGTGCGCCAAATGTATGAGGAAGAGGTCCGGCACCAGCGCCCGTCATCGTTTGTTGCTGGGGAGCGGCAGCTGGCATGCCATTCGGAGCAGCACCAGATATGTTGTTCGTCTGGTCAAAGGCATCTCCATTGGATTGTTGCTGTATCGCCTGCTGAGACATGGACTGGAATGAGGGATCCGTGACGGGTTGCGAAAGGTCCATATCGAGGTCCATGTTCAGCGACATGTCCATGTCAAGATCGGCCATCAGGTCGGCATTCTCGCTGGCGGACATCATGCTCATCTCGGAGCCGGCAATGGCACCCATCGCCATGGCATTGCCATCCCCATTCGCAGCAGCATGGCCGTGGCCAGCCACGCCCGAGTACAGAGACATGACGACGCCGGGGACGCGGTGGGTATGTATCCGGGGCCCAAGGGCGAAGCGGCAGCGGACACAGGCCCGTTAGGGCAGAATAAGCGTAAATATCGAGAGGGTGGAGCAGGGAGTCGAACGCAGCAATTCACGATGCACTGTCAACCGCTCGATCGCGAGACGCACAGTCGGTTCAGTGTGGCGAGGTTGTGGCGGAGGTGCTGCTTGCGCTTTCGCTCCCCTCACTTAGCCGCGGGCCGGACCTTTTCTCTCGCCTGCACCTGCCCGCTGGGTCACGTGCCTTCGCGTGCTGCCGCCTGGCGTAGCGCGTTCCTCGTGAGCTTCAGCACTTTATCGCCGGCCATAAGAAACGTGAATGGGCGTTTGCATGGAGAGAAAGCATAGAATGCAAGGAGCCAGGCATCAAGTTTGGAGCATGAGGCACTGGTTGACTTCGTTTCCTCTGGCAAAAAACGCACACTATCTGCACATCTCTTCTCTTACCATTGCGGCCGTCTCCAACCATCAGCAGCGCCACTGAACCGCTCACGACGAGCACCCCAGGTACAGGTATATGAGCCCACCTCACCATGTCACACCTCGATAAGCTGTCCATTCTGGGCATCCGTTCGTTCGACAACTCCCGTTCGGAAACCATTCAGTTTCACTCGCCCCTGACCCTCATCGTCGGTTACAATGGGTCCGGGAAAACCACCATCATCGAATGCCTCAAATACGCAACCACCGGTGGCTTGCCGCCTGGCAACAAGGCCTCTCCAGCCGGTTTCATTCATGACCCCAAACTTGCTGGCGAGAAAGAAGTCCTTGCCCAAATTAAGATCTCCTTTCGTTCCACAGAGGGTGTGAAGATGGTCGCCACCCGCAGCATGCAACTCACCGTCAAAAAAGCTTCTCAATCCTTCAAAGCCCTCGAAGGTAATCTACTCATGCTTCGTGATGGCGACAAATTCTCCATCAGCTCCCGCGTCGGTGAAATGAGCGAGCTAGTTCCTCGTTATCTAGGTGTTTCCAAGGCTATCTTAGAGAATGTTATATTCTGTCATCAAGAAGACTCCTTGTGGCCCCTTTCGGGACCAACGGAGCTCAAGAACAAATTCGATGCCATCTTCGAAGCCTTGAAGTACACAAAAGCTATCGAAAACATAAAGGTTTTGCGGAAAACTAAAAGAGATGACCTCAAAGTTCTCGAAGCGAACCTGGCAAACTCCAAAAAGGAAAAGGCTATCGCAGAAGAGATGGAAAAGCAAGCTGCCAAACTCAACGACGAAATTCAATCGTGTATGGCAGATATCAAAACCATCAATGCCGAGATAGAAGATGTGTGGGACAAAGAAAATGAGGCGTTTGATAAGAGAAACGATGCTGGCAAGATTGTTGGCGAGCTTCGTGGCAAACGTATCGAGCGTGATTCAAAGGAGGAAAGCGTCAAATCTCTTCGTGAGAATCTTACTGAGATGGAAGATTCAGATGCTGACCTTCAAAAAAATCTTGAACAATTCGAAAGCCGCGTGCAAAGTTTGGAAGACGATGTAAATGCTCAGAAAGACCAATACAGCGCCCTTTCAAATGAGATTAAGGAAACGCAGGACCGTATCAGCGTCAACACTCGCGAGTGTGGATCACTTGAAGCACAGAAGGAAAGCTATGATCGCCAGGTTGTATCGCGTGAGCAGCTCATCAAGGAAACGGCCCGCGCCCACAACATTCGTGGATTTGACCTGGAAATTGATGAAAGTCATGTCCGTGCCTTTTTGGAACGAATCACCAAGATGTTCCGTGAGCAAACGGCGGCATTTGAACGAGCTCGACGTGAAAATCAGGACGAACTGAAAAAGGTTCAACAAACAATCACGGAGATCAATGAGAAGAAGTCGGGATTGACTTCTCGCAAAGAGACCTCGCGTCAGGCTATTGCCGAGTACGATCGCAAAATTGCAAACCTTCAAAGTTCTCTTGGCAAGATTAACGTCGACGAAGGCGAGAAGGTTGCTATGGAATCGAACTTGCAAGAAACTCAAGCACGGTTGATCAAGGCCAAGGCGGAGCTTAATGCCACCATTTCAGAACAGCAATCTACAAACGCAGATGCTGAAATTCGAAAGCTGGAAGACCGCAAAGATCAGCTCGACTCTGAGTTGGACCTAGTCACACGCCAAGCTGGAGACTCTGCACAACTGGACTACGTTCAGAAGGAGCTAAAGGACCGCCAAAGAAGCCTAGCGACAATGGTCGGCGCTCATGGCGACAAGATCCATTCTATTATTGGTCAGGATTGGACTCCTTCGACAATTGAATCAAGCTTCGAAAAGGTGGTTGCAGAGAAACAATCTGAAATAGCTGAAGCTGAGAAACAAAGAGACGGCATCAGTCGTGAACTACAACAACTGGATTACAAACTCAATACCTGCAGATCGGACTTGAAGGGCAAACAACAGACTCTGAAAGATGCTGCTGACAAAATCAGGGAAGTTCTTGACTGTGAGCCACAAGACTACCCCGAAGAAGTAAAACAGCTTGAGGAAGATCGCGACATGCACAAGTCTGACACGGACTCGTTTTCGCGTGTCACGGAGTATTTCACCGCATGCGAAAAGATAGCAAAGGAGCACAAGCGCTGTAAGACCTGTATGCGCAGTCTTGATGGGAAGAAAGAAATCGACATGCTTCTCGCCTCACTCGCGGAAGAAAGAAAGAAATTCACCTTTGGCTCAGACGTCAAACAGGAGCTGAAAGAACTTGAGAGCGCTCTGAGTGATGCAAAGGCCATCAGTACCGATTTTGATACTTGGGAGCGACTCAAGGAAAAGGAAGTTCCTGCGCTAGTGGAAGAAGATCGGGTTTTCAGTGACAAGCGAGAAAAGCTTGTCTCAAATCTAGAAGACCAGGACAGTACTGTAAGAGACCTTCAATCTGCAAAGCGAGATGTCGATGCCATCAATCGCACCATTCAGACTATTGCCAAATATCAGAAAGAAATCTCCGAATTTGAGAACCAGATCAAAGAGCTTTTGGCGAAGCAAGAAGCCGCTGGCCTGTCTCGTGGACTCGAAATTGTTCGCGAAGAAATCAAACAGGTCAGCAGTCAGTACAAAGAAGCTAGAGCTCTCCAAGCCAAAATGGTCAACGACCGTGATCGATCGATGAAGAGCGTCAACAGTTTGGAGCTACAAGTGAGAGATATTCAGGGTAAAGTCAATACGGCAGAATATCAACTCAAAGAGAAAGCTTCTTTGAACGGCCAGATTGATGAGCTCCGCGCCAGTAACAACCAACAGCGCGAAAATATACGATCTTTAGAGAAAGATTTGCAGGAGCTGGCTCCTCTATTGTCGCAAGCTCAAGTGAAGTATGACGACATCTCCCGCCGTGGAGCTGAGAAGGACCGAGAGTTACAAGACGAAGCCAACAAATTGAGCTCCAGCTTGAACAAACTCAAGTTAGCTGATCGAGAAATTCAGTCGTACATTGAAAGAGGTGGACCAGATCAGCTCAAGCGAGGCAAGCGGGAGGCCGAAAGACTGCAGGAAGAGTTGGCCAAATTAGAACAAGAGCGCAGTCTCGTTGCACGTCAAGTCAACAAACTACAGGATGACCTTCGAAACTTGTCAGAAAGAAAACGAAATATTTCCGACAACCAGCGATTTCGTCGCGATCTTCGTGCACTTCAGAAAGTACGCTCGGAGATTGAACAGCTTGAACAACATAATGCTGAGGATGATTGGGCGCACTGGGAGGCAGAAGGTCATCGATTTACCAACGAGCGTAATCACCTCGCTGCCCGCAAAGCGACTGTCAGTGGTGAGATGAAAGGCAAAGATGAAGAGTTGAAAAGAAATATGGACAACTATCAAACATCTTATGCGAACTCTGCGCGCAAGTACAAAGAATATCATATCGAACTCGAGGCAACCAAAGCATGCGTGGAAGATCTGGGCCGATACAGCAACGCACTAGACCAAGCGATTATGAAGTATCACTCGCTCAAAATGGAGGAAATTAACCGCATCATCGACGAGCTATGGCGCAAGACGTATCAAGGCACCGACATTGACACGGTGCTCATTCGTAGCGAAAACGACACGGGTCGTACGAACAAAAACTACAACTATCGTGTCTGCATGGTCAAGAATGAAGTTGAAATGGACATGCGTGGACGGTGCTCAGCAGGTCAAAAGGTGCTTGCGTGCATCATTATTCGTCTTGCGCTCGCTGAGTGTTTCGGAACCAATTGCGGTCTGATTGCACTCGATGAACCGACGACCAACCTGGATCAAGACAACATTCGTGCTTTGGCCGAGAGTCTAGCCGAGATTATCAAGTTTCGCAAAGCGCAGAAAAACTTTCAGCTGATTGTCATTACGCACGACGAGGAATTTCTTCGTGCAATGAATTGTTCGGACCATGCCGAGGTTTACTATCGTGTTGGTCGAAATGATCGGCAGAAGAGTGAGATTCAGAGACAGAATATTGCCGAGGTGATGTGATTGAAATGCATTGGAATGGCTATGTAGCAGGTCAAGGGATATTCTACGCCTCATCATAGGGTGAATGGCACATAATAGATATAAAATCAAAATCGACAACCATGCTGTCCTATGAGAGGAATGTAGTTACAGCGTGAGCATCCCTCAACCGCGACAACGTCTCATACTACACGCCTGAAGAAGATGCATGTCGACAAGTCCCGGCTAAATCGGAAGCAAACGCAATCCCAAAAATGAAACTCACGAATCAAAAAGAGGAAATTGTCAGAGCGTCGGTTTTTCTACTTTGAGGCGATAGTATGGCGTGGCATATAGGGAGGTAATAATCTCAACCAGATGCGACTTTGTCAGTTCGCGGGCGTGCGTGCGATGAACTGTTTATTATCCTACCTGTGCTTCTGATGATGGTTGCTGTTAACTTGATCCTCTACTATAAGTGGCGTGGTCACTTTATCGGTTCGTCGGCGAGAAACCCACCGAACCCTTTCGCGCAGCCGGGCGGAGCGGAAGGTCTGGTAGGTGGTTTGTCTGGTCCATCCTTTCCTCTCCGCTACGATCCGTCGCACTGTCCGTAGGTGGTGATGCGATGTCGAGGCGAGTCGTTGACAAGTCAAGACCACAGCTCAAATGACATGGTCGCGTGCAGGTATCGACCAGGCGGGCGGCGACTGTTCCAGCCCAAGTGAACAGGTCATGTCTAGAACATGGGTTTAAAGCGGTGTTATGTCCTGAATTGGAGAGTCATGTCTTCCGCGTGACTGGTGTTTGTCCTGCGACTACTGCTGCTACTGTGCTGAGTCGCGCTGGCCCGAGGTTTCGTCCATGTGGAGTAGGGTGGAGCTGAGCGGTGGAGGTGCTACAACATCGTTTACAGTAGGATGTACTTGCAATACTTTTACACGATGAAAACTACACACAAAGTCAAATGGCGTCGACGATGTGCACAAGACGAGGTTGGAGTAAAAGGGTTCGAGAGTGAAGGAATCTCCAACATGGCATTTGGTGTAGAGCCACGCCCACCATCCCTCCCTCCCACACAGCCGTTGCAGTCAATAGATCAGGATCTTCATTTGATCTCCTTCGCCGCGGGGACGGACGAACGAACGAACGAACGAGGGAACGACCGAGGCGTGCACGGATGTGGCTTTGGATGGACAGGGGGTTGATGTTTTCCGGGGGCGATCGTGGTGGCTGACTAGGGATGACCGACAACATCGGTCACTTGTTCACAGTAGTAGGTCGGTGCGGTGATAAAGCTTCCGGCCGGGCGTGAGGGGGGGAAATAGAGTACAGTACAGTAGTCGAGTTGATGATGGTTGACGTAAAGCAAACACGGGAAATGTGGCGTCTCGCATCATTGCGACGGCGGTTTGGCCGTCATGGACGTGAAACAACGGACAGATGTTGGGTTCGAACAGGCGAGGCGGCGTCAGGTTCAGGTTCAGGGTCGATGAGTGGAGACTATTTTGATATAATCGCAGGGAGTGCTTTTGTTTCCCCAGAACAAGAGGCACGCCCTGCAGAGATTACGGCGAGCGCGGCATTGCGCGTTTTTGTCGCCGGCGATATCATCGTCGTCGTCGACGGCGGGTGGTGGTGGCGGCGTCAGCGGCGAGACGCCAGGAGAGGAGTGGCCGTCGGCTGGTCAATTACAATATGTGCTGGTTGTTGTGGTGAATGCTGTTGCTTCTCCTGCTCCCACTGCCAATACTACAATGTAGACAAGTCCTCGTTGCGACAGACTGGACGAGTCGATACACACAGCAGCCCAAGACCTCGGCGCATGTGCACGTGCAAGTGAACATGGACACTACGACAAGACTACATCCGCTACTACGTCGACTACTGTACGTGCATGTGGCGTGCTGCAAGGCACAGGAGCACAAGAAATACAGCGATTGGTGGCCCGTTTGGTGGAAACTGCTTCTGTTGCCGACGGCCGTATTATTATTGTCGATTATTGGTTGCTGACCGGCGGCGGCTGCCCACTTGTCTAACTTATCCTCCACCTCCATCCTCAATCGTCTCGTCTATTGTCGACTAGGCCCTGGATCTGGACGTGAAGGTGAAAGTGCGCCGTATCCCGGCCAAGTCTTGTCGCCACCAGAACCCCTCCCGGCGCGTCTCGTCGCCGTCCAGCTCGACGACCTCAGTCGATGTGTGGATGTGGGTGGATGGCTACTCCGCCACTCCCACTACATACTATTACCACCACCACCACTACCACCCACTGCTAACTACTACCTCTACCAAGTTAAGTTCCGGCCAACTGCTGCTGCTGCCGTGTGCCTCTGCGCCAGACCACCAGACCCACCGTCTCTTTAGGTTCGTTCCCTTAACTGCCGGGTACTATCATCCGGCTCATTCTATCCCTCCCCTTCTTCCCTCAACACACAGACGCTCGTCTTCGCTGCATACTATCGCCCGTCGCTCTTCTGTTCTCGTTCGTTTTCCCGTGTGACTAACTTCTCCACTCTCTCTGGCTCTCTCTCTAATACCTCTATTCCTCGGCTGTCGTCGACCTCGTTCCTCTCCGTTCATTAACACTGTCCTTTCCTTTCCGCTTCTCTTCTCGTCTCGTCTCATCCCTTCTCCTCTCCGTCTTCCCTCTCACGCGTCGCTCTGTTCCTCGATTGGACCCTGCATCCTTTCGATTGAACCAGCTTCGCGCCTCATTCAACCCCAAACATGTTGTTCAAATCCTCAGTCCTCGCGCTATGCGCAGCTCTTGCTGCTGCTGCTCCTTCACAGTAAGCTGTCCATTGTCCAATTGATCACAACAATCAGGAAACACTAACAACGTGGCCACAGAAAACGCGGTCCATCCGGCTTCAACTGGGGCAATGAGAAGATTCGTGGTGTCAATATAGGAGGATGGCTGGTTCTCGAACCTTACATTACACCTTCAATCTTCCAGGCACAAAAGTCGTCGGCTGGCATTGTTGACGAGTACACTCTCTGCCAAAGCTTGGGCGCTCAAGCCTGCCACGATCAATACCTCAAGCCTCATTGGGATACATGGGTGACTCTCGCCGATTTCCAGCGCATCAAAAACTCGGGCTTCAACGTTGTACGCATCCCAATTGGTTTCTGGGCATACAACAACGCGAATACTCCCTATGCGTCGGGTGCTGCGCCTTATATGGACAAGGCCATCGGTTGGGCGCGTCAGGTTGGCCTGAAGGTTATTGTCGATTTGCACGGCGCCCCAGGCTCGCAAAATGGTTTTGACAACAGTGGTCACCGTACGTCATCTATCAACTGGCAACAAGGTAACAACGTCCAGCGTACTCTCGCTGTTCTTTATACAATGCAGCAAAAGTACGCCTCCTCGCAGTACGACGACGTAATTGCTGGTATTGAGCTGCTCAACGAGCCTCTCTCCCCTGTCCTTGACATGTCCAAGCTTAAGCAGTTTTGGCATGACGGCTACGGTCAACAGCGTACCGTCTCGCAGTCTCGCGTTGTCATTATTCAGGATGGTTTCCAAAACGACAATTCGTACAATGGCATGCTCACCCCTTCGGACAACAACGCCCAAAACGTTGCCCTCGATCATCACGAATATCAATGCTTCAACAACGACCTGGTTGCTCTGCAGCCATGGCAGCACCGCCAACTCGTCTGTAACAACGCTGGTGTCTACAGCGGTGCCGACAAGTGGACCTTTGTTGGCGAGTGGAGTGCCGCCATGACTGACTGCGCATCGTATTTGAACGGTTACGGCATTGGCGCCCGCTACGACGGTAGCTACCCAGGCAGCAAGTACGTCGGTTCATGCAATGGCGTCAACAACATTGGTAGCTGGTCACAGACCTTCAAAGACGATGTTCGTGGATACATTGAAGCCCAGATGGAAATGTTTGAGCGCCAAACCCAAGGTTGGGTATTCTGGAATTTTAAGACTGAGAACTCTGGTGCGCCAGAATGGGACGTGTAAGTTTGGGCCGATCATCATTACCGATTTTTCAAAACATCATGACTGACACTTACATCCCAGTTTCGCCCTCATCGATGCCGGCGTCTTCCCACAACCACTCTCAAACCGCAAGTTTGGTCCCATCTGCTCTTAAATCAACCCAAGAAAAACCACACGACTCTAACGAATCCACCGCCATGTTTCTCTCATTTAAAATTGAATGAAACAGAAGAAACGCAAACAGACGTACTCCTAAGAATACGCACTTGACTACTTCCTATTATATACCCACCATTTCTTCATGGACATATAGTCAATCCAGCCAGCCAGCAAACCAAGGCAACGCATCGAAACAAAACATGAACGAGCGTTTGCATGTATCAAACTTTTTCCCAAAGCGCCTGAGGCCTTCTTTTCTTCTCTCTCTTTCTCTCCCGCCTTCTTCTCGTCTCCTCTTGCGTGATTTAGAAAAGGATGACTCTGGATTCTGTTTTCAACGAGTTGAAGCCTGGTTGTTTGGAGTGAAGCCCGGTCTGGTTGCTATGAATGCCTCTTTTATTACTATTATCTTTATTCTTCTTCTTCGGTCATTCAACGGGGTAGTACGCGCCCGTCTGTTTGTTTGTTTGTTTGTTTTTGGACACATTGGCAGAGCGGCTTTTGAGATGAGTTCATGGTGTGTTAACGTTGGTGTTGATGTTGATGGCGGTGTTGATGTTGATGGCGGTGTGGATGTTGATGGCGGTGTGGATGGTGGTATTGACGTTGTACATATTTTGTGTCGCCGGGATGATCATTATGGAGTATGGTTGTTCAATACTATAATTCTATCGTTTCTCTCTTTTGCATTTGGCTTTTGGGGTTTGCTCTTCGTTTATCTTTTGCTTGTTTTGTGGTTTAACCTCTTCGAGTGTCTTTTGCTCGTTGTGTGTCCTTTACTCTGCGTGTGTTTTCTGCCCTTCGAGTGTTTTTGACCCGTTTTGTATTTTGAGACGTTTGGAGTCTTCTGCTCTTCGGGTGTCTTCTCCTCGTTTTGTCCTTTCTCTTCATTTTGTCTTTCTGCCTCGTTTTGTGTTTTGTGTTTTGTCATGATGAGTATGATTCAACTTACCACTCCAGACAAATGAGATTTATCTATCGCCAATATGAAATTCATCCCATCTGTCTGCTTATCCTTGAAACCAGTCTCAGTTCACGAGAGAGTCTTCCATGATGAAAAGCGAATATTTCCTGCAATGGAGTTCTTGATTTTTTTGTTATCAGGATCCACCCAGTAATGTGTTGCTTTTTTGCTACTCGCGCTCTTTGTTTCAAAAACAGAGTCGTGATTTTTTTTTGCTTCTCGATTGTCGGTTCTTTTCGCTTTGGTTCTCAGATTCCAATTCTTGTATATTATTAATCAGATATCTGATTACCTTACTGGTCGGTTTGGTCGGCGATCGGTACACAAACCCTAAGCCACCCGTTGAAGTGAATGGTAAGTCAAGTTAGTAAGTGGGGCAATTGAGTGAGTGAGTGAGTGAGTAACAATCCACTACATAAACGCTTGGAAAACGATATTACGATGAATTTATGCATGATGTTTCTATATAGAGGGTGGATTGTGGATATGATGGAGTTGAAAGAGGATCATATCTGGCGGGTTGCAAATCAGGCGTCGTGTAGTATTAAGCACGTGAATGTGCGCGTTTGTAGCTCGTTTAGAAAATCACATTCAGGAAAAAACACAAGTCAGAGGTTCGCGTGTCTATTGTTACATTCAATAATCTACAGGTATTACTTATGACCATCTCATTGACAAATCACATCGAGGAAGAAAACACAGATCAGAGTCATACATATCTATCATTACATTTCAACCATCTACAAGGATATCACTTAGGACTCGCACGAGTAGTCCTATCATAGAACTCCAACGTACAAGCAGCAAGGAAACAAGGAATTTCCTTTCTGCCTTCCACCCAAAATTCAATTTGGCTTTTGATTTCGCGGGCGAAAACGCTCTGGGGACCACCGCTGACTTTCATCGTGCCGTTTTCTCCATCAAAGACGATGCTGTTTTCTTCTTCTTCGCCGTTGACGATGGAGGTCGGGTTGAGGATCGATGTCGCTTTGACGCGGCCGTTGGGCATAAAGTCTAGCTTCCAACCTAGGATTGAACAGACTGCTTCGCGGAATTCGAGGGATTTGCTGCCCCAGATTTGTTTCAAGCGCATGGTTTTCTTGTCCGATTGAGCAATTTGTGCTTGTAGTTCTTCGATTTGTGCGCGGTGATTTTCTAGCGTGCTGATGGGCACTACTTTGACGCCACTCGGTTTGCCTTCCAATTGGTCTAGCAATGCGGCATTTTCATCTCGAAGTGTTTTGAGGGTGGACATTTTGATCGCCTCAAATTGTGAGGTGGGATTGTTGCGGAATTCCAAAACACGTGTCTTCGACGATTCCTTCAAAGACTTGATCTGAGACTCGTTGGCTTTGCGTTCAGCTTCCAGCATTTGGTTTTGAGTCTGCAATTTGTCGATATCTGCCTGCAACGAGCGAATTTTCCGCCGTAATTCACCCATGCGCTCCTCGGATTCCTCCTCCTCTTCTCGCGATCGTTTCCTAGGCGACTCTGCACCCGCCTGAGCCACAGCTTGGCTCTCCACGTTCTTGAGCTCCATGTTTAGTGTTTGGATTTCCGCTCGGTGTTGCTCTACCATGTCCTCCAGCTCGTGTATTCTTTGTGATCGTGCCTCGTCAATCTGCTCAGGAGCGAACTCGGCCTCTTCGGCCTCAAATGTCTTCATCTGCGCTCTAAGATATTCTACTTCCTTTGTAAGCAAGTTTTTCTGTCGCTCAAGTCGTATCCGGGCTTTGCTATCGCTGACACCACTGGCATTGCCACTCCCTGACGCACGTAGCTGTTCGATTTCGGCCTGCAGCCTCGACTTCTCGTCTTCAAGGCTTCGAATGTTGGCTTCTTTCACAGATAGCTCTGGCTGAACAGCTCCAAGTTTATCCACCAGGCTCAATCGCTCCAATCGCTCTTGCAAAAATGCTTTGGCCATTAACTCTGGTGTATCGTACTTCATGCTGTTCTTATCTGTGGACTCGCTTTCCAGGTATGCCATCCAGCTGTTCTTTTCGTCTTCCAGAATCCTCCTTTGTAGTTGTGCTTCGGAGAGTTGTTTGCGAAGATCATCCATCATCCTGATCTTGGCTTCCAAGCCTCTCTTCTCTTCTTCAACGACTTCTACATCTTTCCGATTCTTACGATATTGCTTCAATTCTGTCGACTGTTCGCGTGTGGTGCCTTCGAGCTTTTTGATGTATGCCACTTGCTCAGAGAGCTCTTTCTTGATGACAGCCAATGTGTCTGTGTCACCCGTTTGGGCCTTGAGGCGGAGAACTTCATTTTCCAGCTCACCCATCTCCCGCTCCTGCTGCGCCAGTCGTTGTTGTGCGCCTTGTAGTGCGGCGACCTTGCTTTCTAGATCTTGTTGTATGCCCTCGACTGATGACTGAAGTGTTGCGTGCTTTTGTTCCAATTCTTGAATCGCGTAATTGCTTTGCCTTTCTTGCGTTGACAGGTCCGCTTTCGCATCTTCCAACTCCTCTCTGAGTTCTTGATTGCTGTCTTGGAGATTTCGGATCTTCTTCTCCAGTTGAGTTTTCTCATTTGTAGCCCGGTCTTGCATCTCTTTCCAGTCTCTATTCAGCGCATCGGCTTTACTCTTTGCTGCATTCCCAGCAGCCTCTGCCGCCTGCGCGCGACTGAAATCGGCTTCAGCTCTAGCCTGAACATCTCGAAGTTCTTGCTGATGGCGTAATTCGTGTAGTTCGCGCTCCTGCTTAATGGCTTCTAGTTCATATTGAAGGGTGTTCAATTGGGCTCGAAGGTTCTCATTTCCAATATCTGCAGTAGGCCTTGTGGCTGTCGATTGCTTGAAGGTTTCGCGCAAAGGTTGTCGCGGCGGTGGCGGCGGTTCTACCTCAGCACCAGTGAATAAATCAAATGTGGGCTGGTGCCGTGACATGTTGCGATGTTTTGTCGGTTTGTTGGTGGTGGTGCGCGTGAAAGCCCCAAGTGATAAACATGATCCTGAAAGCGGAAGCAATGCGTATGCACCTGCATGGTCCCTCTCTAGTGTGCATTAGGCAGGTGAGAGCAATTGCATAAAGTGGACACCTCATCATCGACTTGCGATCTTACACAATCTTGCTACTTGTTCCGACAAGTGGATAAATGACGAATTGAATAGCGCTTTACCCTCAATGTCTCAATCATTTGATGTGGCGGCAATCCGCCGGAAATTCCCTGCCCTCAATGGAAAGCAGATCTATTTTGATAACGCTGGAGGCAGTCAAGTATTGCAAGAAGTAATCGATTCGTAAGTTGGACAAGACTCATTTCGTTCATCATCTGATGTCTCATAGTGTCACTACATACCTTGCTACGACCAATGTGCAGTTAGGAGCAAGCTACCCTATCTCTCAAAGCTCCACCAAGCTATACACGGACGGATGTGAGGCATCTGCCAAGTACATCAACGCATCACCAGATGAAGTCATTATCGGACCTTCGACTACACAGCTCTTTCGAAACCTTTCATTGGCACTTTATGAGTACGTTACTCCCGACAGCGAAATTATCATTTCGAAGCTTGATCACGAGGCAAACATTGCTTCATGGGTACAGCTCGCCAATTGGCGCGGTTGTACGATCAAATGGTGGGATTCGCCATCCAAAACCAATCCCCAGCTCGATTGTGAAGTTCTGAAAGGCCTTTTGACTGAAAAGACAAAGTTGGTTGCTTGCACACACACAAGCAACATCCTGGGTACCATCAATGACATTTGCAAGATCGCAGACACTGTTCATACCATTGCAGGCGCACTGCTTGTCGTTGATGCAGTGGCATATGCACCTCATCGTGCTGTCGATATGAAAGCTCTGGGCGTGGACTTTTATTCTTTCTCGTGGTACAAAGTATACGGCCCGCATATTGCGCTCATGTATGCATCCAAAGCTGCTCAAAAGAATCTGCGCACTTTGGGCCATTTCTTTAAATCAACAGAAACACTGGAAAATCTACTTGGCTTAGCGGGTGCAAGCTATGAATTGGTAGCGAGCATCCCTCAAGTCTGCAGGTACCTCCAAGAAGTTCCGTGGGAAAGCATTGCTCGACATGAAGAAGTACTCCAAGGACACTTGATTGATTACTTGAATTCAAAGCCAGAAATCTATCAAATTTGGGGAGAACCAGTCGCCGATCGAACAAAGCGTGTTCCTGTAATTAGTTTCACTGTCAAGGGTCGCAAGAGCAAGGATGTCGTTGATGCAATTGAAAGCAAGAGTAACTTTGGCTGCAGATGGGGCGCCTTCTACTCCAATAGACTCGCCGAAGAAGTTATGGGACTAGATCCAGTAGATGGCGTTGTGAGAGTCAGTCTGGTTCATTACAATACAGGTGAGTACCAGTCTCAAACTCGATGGATTTGCAGCTATTGACGTTGAATAGAGGACGAGATCAAAGAATACATCAAGGTATTGGACGAGATTGTTTCATCTTAGGAAGAGAAAACAATTAGACTACATTGGAAATACCTTGAAACCGTTGATGAGTGGTAGACTATGAATACGCGAGAGATGGCTCTCTACATTCACACGCCCTACGGAACGTGACGGTTGGGCAGTGTAACGTAAATGATTCCCTCGGCTCAAAGTCCCACGACGGAGGTGGAGTGTCCAAAATGAATTCGCGGTTATTCTTCGTTGCATCTTGTCTCATACATTTAAGAGCAATGGACATTCGAAGATTGAAACTCTGCACTCACTTTACATTAAATCGTAGACCGTGTTGATAGATGAGCCGAAAGCTCTCTCGGCTCAGTCTTGGCCGCGGATGCCGAAGTCGCCGCCAACAAGATCTGGAATGGGACGTGCGTAGAGCATTTCCCTTAAGTACAGGTTGAAGCGAAACACCTTTTTATCGGATGATCGCAAAGCACAGTTACAACCGATTGAAACGTAATATAGGCCACAAAGTAGGGAAATCTCTGCGCTTCCTTATCGTCGCCTTCCGTCTTGTCACCAACTCGAGGAAACCATCTCAACCACATTTCCACCTCAACTGTGAACAAACGCTGACTTCTCACATTTACCGACCACTATGGACGCACCTACTATCCAGCCCAAATTCTTGCCCAAGAGCAATGAGCTGGGCCTCGTTGCTGTCGGATTCTCCGGCGGACAGGTAAGATCATAACTCTCTGCATTCCAGCGAAAGATCCAGTTCTGACTTCCGCGACAGTGCAAGCCAGGTGTCGATGCGGCTCCAATGGCTCTGATCGAGTCAGGTCTCGTTGACCAGCTCAAGGATGATCTTGAATATAACATCCACTATGATGGCCAAGTTCATGCCTACGGCGATCTTATCTGTGAGGACGATCCCGACTACCGCAACATGAAGAAGCCCAAGACTGTGAGCGCCGTCACCGAAAGGCTCAGCTCACAAATCTACGAACACGCCAAGGAGGGCCGCTTCGTTTTGACTCTCGGTGGTGACCACTCGATCGCTGTAGGAACCATCTCTGGCACAGCCAAGGCCATCCGCGAGAGACTGGGAAGAGAAATGGCCGTCATCTGGGTTGATGCGCATGCGGATATCAACACACCAGAGACTAGCGACAGTGGTAACATCCACGGCATGCCGGTAGCCTTCCTCACTGGTCTTGCATCTGATAAGCCTGGCATGCCTTTCGGCTGGCTGAAGGATGACCAGAAGATTAGCACCAAGAAGCTTGTCTACATTGGTCTACGAGACGTTGACCGCGGCGAGAAGAAAATTCTCCGCGAGAACGGCATCAAGGCCTTTTCCATGCACGATGTCGACCGTTACGGCATCGGCAAGGTCATGGACATGGCTTTGGGCTGGATTGGACGTGACACACCAATCCATCTTTCATTCGACATTGATGCTCTTGACCCAATGTGGGCACCATCCACTGGCACTGCTGTCAGAGGTGGACTGACGCTCCGTGAGGGAGATTTCATTGCGGAATGCGTACACGAGACTGGCAGTCTTGTGGCTCTCGACTTGGTTGAGGTCAACCCAAGACTGGAACAACACGGAGCGGCCGAGACAGTGCGTGCCGGTGTATCGATTGTGCGCTGCGCTCTGGGCGATACATTGCTTTAGATTGATGAACATGATTTATGCGTGGGCTTGGGAAGTGGGAATGAATACAGCGCCGGCTTTGGAGTCTGGTGTAATGATAGAAAGACGTAGCTCATGTTGACATGCAGAATCCGAACATAGACGTTACACAAAAACCGATCTCGCTCGATGGTGTCGTACAAACTGCACTATGCCCGTCTGCGTGGCGCGCTATCCTGCTCGCAACATTGCAAATGCTGGCTTCTAGAACAAGCAGTATGTCATGACTTCTGCAGGTTCACGCCATGCGGCAGGATTGACGAGAATCCCACGAAACCGAGCCTCTCATTGCGTGATAGTAGTCTTACGTGAGTGTACGACTCCCGTGTTTCAGGCAAAGAGGCAATTTGTCGGCTTTGCGCCGTGGCTCCGACGCCCCCATCGAGCATTCGTATCGTGTCTGATCCATGACGGTTCGCCTTGGTCGGCTGGGAGAACTCGGACAAACAATAATATTGTCAACGGCCGGGCGGCGTCATTATCTGCAGTCAGTCTATCAGCGACCATCGCCGGCCGTCGTCTACCATGGCCTGTCTACCAGGCACGACACAACCTGAGCAGAGCCAACGCATTGAAATGTCATGTACTATAATGAGCGGATCGACTCCCATCCATCGCATTGACCAGCGACGAGGCCCAGGAGGTGCTGCACTAGTCGCGATTTATGATTTCGCAGTTCTGTAGTGCGCCGGTTAAGCAAAAGGCAGCAGTCGGGCGACAGCCGAATATGGCGCTAAGAAATGATAACGACGCTACGACTGACTCCCCCTTTGATTTGATTAACTTGACCCTCCCACATCTCGCGACCATCGACGACCCCGCGCACGTCCGCCGCAAACCTCACGCCGCTCAGTCTCAGTCTGAGTCTCAATCGGCCTCCTTGCGTGCATTCTGCCGCCGCTTGGAATGCGTGTGACGTTGCGCTCGCTCCGCCGCCGACTTCACCTTTCACCCCGTCGCGCCCTGCCATCTCACTAACCATCCCCGCTCGCCACGACGGGAATACCTGCAGATCACCTCCTCCAGACCACTCTTGTCTTCGTCGACCGTCCTGCCCACACATTGTCGTCGACCTGTGCGCGCCGTGGTCGACGCTGAACCTGGCCGTCCACCGTCTCGACGCCCTTCCTCTCTCCTACTCGGCTCCTGCCTCCTGGAGCCGACCGAGGTCCGCTTGCGCATCGTACGGGCCCTCGCGAGGCAACAAGACCCTTTCGTGCCACAACATTCAGCCCTTGAAACTTTTGTGCGACTCGTATATCGCCAAAGCGTGATTGCGCACTCGTGCAATTGGAATACACCTGCGATTGGGACTTGGGATGGCCGTCAGCATGCTACAGACCCCGTCGCGTGCGTCTTCCACCTCTGGATCGTCTTACATTCCCATGACGCGACAGTCGACGATGAATTCACACGATGGATCGCGCTCCATGCGGGCCTCTAAAAGATATTCCGTGACGGCGTTGTACATGTCCATAAATGCCAATCAGAAAGATTTGGAGATTGAAGATGACTTGGCAAAAGGTATGGACACAATCCCGCAATTTGGTCATGGTGGACGGTGAAGACTGACAGTATGAAGCCCAGAAAGTTCTCCGTGATATCAAATCCCAAATCTCATCCCAATCGAAGAAGAACTTTGTGCTCGAGAAAGATGTTCGATATCTCGATTCTCGAATAGCACTGCTAGTGCAGAATCGCATGGCAATGGAAGAGGTATTCTTCATGGAAATGTCATGATGCCAATTCGAAGACCAATACTGACATCTCAATAGCGTGATGAAGTTGCGAGCCATTTGGACGACGCAGCAGACCTTTCTGAAGGCTTCTTCCCCAACGATGAGAAGACACAAAAGTATGGCAATCTGCTGTTCTTGTTGCAGAGCGAGCCTCGACACATCGCACACCTATGTCGCCTAGTAACAATGGCCGAGATCGACCAACTGCTGCAGACAGTCATGTTCACCATTTATGGAAATCAATACGAAAGCCGAGAAGAACATCTTCTATTGACTATGTTTCAGGTAAGAATGTTGTCACAAGTTTTGACGAGTGAGCGTGACTAACTCATGAATTAGTCTGTTTTGACCTACCAGTTCGACAACACACCGGATTACTCTTCTTTGCTTCGCGCCAACACCCCTGTTTCACGAATGATGACCACATACACCCGTAGAGGACCGGGCCAAAGTTACCTTAAAAGCGTACTTGCCGAGCGGATTAATTCACTGATTGAGATTAAGGATCTGGATCTGGAAATCAATCCTTTGAAGGTGTACGAGACGATGATAACCAAAATTGAACAGAGCGGAGATGAACTGCCAGCTGGACTGCAGAAAGGCATCACTGCTGAACAGGCGGCACAGAATGAAAACGTACAAAGGATCATCGCTCCACGTATCGACATGCTGATTGAAATTGCCAACTCGTTCGTCGACACCATCATTGAAGGGCTGGAAGAAATACCATATGGCATCCGATGGATCTGCAAACAGATTCGCAGTTTGACTCGACGAAAGTACCCAGATGCCTCGGAGCAAACATTTTGTACTCTCATTGGAGGTTTCTTCTTCCTGCGATTCATCAACCCAGCTATTGTGACTCCCCGGTCGTACATGCTTATTGAGCAGACGCCAGCCGATAATCCAAAGCGAACGTTGACATATGTCGCAAAAATGCTTCAGAATCTAGCCAACAAACCCAGCTATGCAAAGGAGCCTTATATGCAGAAGCTCCAACCGTTTGTCCAACAGAATAAAGAACGGATCAATAATTTTATGATGGACCTGTGTGAAGTGCAAGATTTCTATGAGACTTTGGAGATGGATAATTATGTGGCTTTGTCCAAACGTGATTTGGAACTGCAAATTACTTTGAACGAAGTGTACGCGATGCATTCGTTACTTGAGAAGCACGGCACGGAGCTGGTAAAGGATGAGAGCTCTCATCTGAGTCAACTTCTCGGAGAGCTTGGGCAAGCGCCTGCTCAACTGCCACGAAAAGAAAACAGAGTCATCAATCTACCACTGTACAGCAAATGGGAAACGCCTCTGGACGATTTGACTGCCGCTTTGGATGTCACTCAAGAAGAGGTGTACTTTATGGAGGCCAAGGCGACTTTTGTCATGATTCTTCGGTCACTTCCAGCTAATTCCTCAATCACACGAAGACCACTTCGACTTGAGAGGGTCGCTGAAGGAGCAGCCACGACCAAAAATGACCAGGTCATGGTACAAAAAGGCATACGGGCAACCGAACTCCTCAAACAGCTTCAAGAACTTAGTGTCGTTGACAAGGAAGAAAGTTATGGTCTCTTACGAGACGAGATTGAAGCCGAGCTCGTTCATCTCGGCTCACTGAAGGAGAAAGTCATCACCGAGACGCAAAAACTGGATGAGGTATTCCAAACCATTCGTGATCACAACACATATCTTGTCGGACAGTTGGAGACATACAAGAGCTATCTCCACAATGTACGCGGCCAATCCGAAGGCACAACAAAGCGCGGACAAAGCACAAAGGTACTGGGACCTTATAAATTTACCCACCAGGAACTCGAACGACAAGGCGTCATCCAGATGAGTAATGTGCCTGACAATCGTCGCGCCAACATTTATTTTAATATTACTAGCCCGAGCCCGGGAACATTTGTCATCAGCTTGCACTACAAAGGGCGGAGTCGTGGTCTTTTGGAATTGGATCTCAAACTGGACGACCTTTTGGAAATGCAGAAAGACGGACAGGAAAACCTAGATCTGGAATATGTGAGCTTCAACGTCACCAAGGTTTTGCAACTGCTCAACAAACGCTTCGCTCGCAAACGAGGGTGGTAAAGAACAAGGCTGGATTCCGGCCAGACGGATGATTTGACGAAGTCGGTATAATAATAAACCACTCGAAGGCCCCATGTATTTGTACGAAAGCGGACGCTTTTGGGGGTTCTAGGCGCAGGAAATAACGAGACCGTTGATCAAAATGCAAGCAAGCGATTGGGGATGACTGAATTTCTTTTGTGATACCCGGGTGTGAGAGAGAACGAGGGAGATGAGGAGGGTTGTATAATTAGTCGAGGCACAGAGGACAACTCGAGCTGGCCAGTTGTCACTTTGCAGGGCTCAAGACGGTGTTGATATGGGGAAGCGGGGTCTGTAGGCGGTTGAATTGACGGGTTTGCATTGTAATGTAGCCTGTACAATAACTTTGAGCTGCACCGGTCTGTTTGATGTGCTGTTCTGATGTGTTTGATGTGCTGTTTGATGTGTTGTGCCGGTGGCGAGAGTGGTCCTCCTGTATGCGTTTGATGTGTGGCGTGAAGTAAGTCGTCCACTGTGAGTTATGTTAGTGTAGTTAGGCAACATCACCTCTCAGCCCCGCTCGACCGCCAACGTGACTCGATCACGAACCTCCAGGCTGCCCAGAGCATAGACCGCGCCGTTTTGTTCCGTTCGCCGCGACTCCTTCTTGCCAACTACTCGTTTATCAACAGACATACTTACTCTTACGACTCATTGACCTACTCATTCCCTTGTACCTTTACACCTTTGCATCTGTGAACTCGGTCGGCTTCTGCTTTCTTTCAAATCATTGCTTTCTCGTGCTCAACTCTCAGTCGTCATCACTAGCCTATCTCCACCCCCCATCTCTTATCATGTCGACGTCTCTGCCAATTCCAAAGCGCAAACAGCCTGTTTACAACAACCACGCTGCTGGCAGCGGTTGGAGCTGGTCCTCGTCCTCGGCCGCCTCGTCGTATTCTCGTCAGATCGACAGCTCGCCTTCGTCATCGCTGAACAAGGAGTCGATCGTGGCGTCGCCGTCGCGTGCAGACACCATTTCGCCACGACGGCCGTCTTTGATGGGTAAGTTGAAAATGTGTGATTCTTGGCAACACGCAATATCATGCTCATGCCGTGTTCACTACAGGTAGCTCGCTTTCCAAGTCGGAATACACAGTCGTCAATCTTGCGCATGAGCACGGCCAACCTCGACTGGTGAAGCCATACCCATGCCCTATTCAGCCTCCAACAAATGCTGATACGTCTTCTAGGTAACCTGCGTCAAATCATCTCAGGGCTTTGAATGGAACTCGGAATTGTTTCTGCCCTCTTACGTGGATCACGACTCTCACGACCTCGAACACCGACCAGACCCTGTCCAAGACATTGTGCTGACAGATGAGGAAGCCGCTTCTATGCTACCTCAATAATCACATTTCAATACAACTGGAGTCTATGGTGGTATGGAGGAGTTACAAGATTGAGTAATGTTCTATTAAGGGCGTTTCACAGACGTATTGGTATTTTGTTATCTTGGGCAGAAAGCCGTGTAGGATCGGAACACACTCCAAGGGGGAAATGGCGTTTGATTTTGAACTTCTCTTCTTCACTATTAACTGAAATATTCTACAGTACAAATTTCAAGATTCTTCTTGCGATAGATTTAGACTCGAAATCGTCGTTTCACGCTGAGACAGAAGTAAACCCGCTTTGGGATGTGCGTTGGAAATTGAGAAGCACGGGTGTGATTCCATTGGTCGCTTTGACAATTGCAAATTGTCGTCGTCATTTCAACATCAGTAGGCAGCCAAGAACCTTTTTACTAGTCAGAGTATGAGAGTATGCAGCAGAGACAGAATAGTTATATTTTAGAATGGTTGTGTTTTAACGAAAATTAAAATCGTTCTTCAATTCGCATTTTGAACACGTGTGAACCGTTAACCATCGACCGACGAAAGTGGTTTACTTGCTGGGCTCACTTCCTAGACTCATTTTACAGACTCATTTTACAACTCAATTTATAGAATCACTCACTTAGACACATCCATAAGCCTGAATAAAGCAGCTCACTATGAATTCAATTCCCTCTCTCGCCTTCGGTCATGAGATTGGGTAGATTGTCAGAATAAAGCTTTGACGCCAAAGACGTCGTTTGCTGTCTTTGTTGCTGAGATACTCCTCTTACAGAGAATACAGATCTTACAGATACTACTACTACAGATAATATAGATACTACTGCGCCAAGTGAGGCTCGAGGATGAATTTTTTTTGATTCAATCGGGTTTGTGGTTTGTGAATGAGAGTATTTTTCTTTGATCATGGACTGGTTCTCGTGCACGGGAACAGGCAAACGTCCGTACTGGAATGGTCGTGTGAAGCGGGTTTGCGAGGAGAAGTATACGTTCTCTGAGGCTTGGATTGCTGAAATTTTCGTTGCGGTGAGAAGAGATCATAATTACAATTTGAAGAAGTGATACCATGAACTCACCGAATTACTTTATAACTCTACGCGCGTACATTGCTCATGACGTAGATTGGATGTCCATATCAACGCATCAGCCACTACGCATGCCCTTTCCATCTGAATCCTGACTTCGTTCCCGTGCCACCGTGCATCGCCCCCTTGATTTCTCTCCTGCACTATGCATGGACGACCATTTGCACAATCCCAGACGCCTGAATGAACGTTCATTATAAATGACAAAATTGTGAAATGTGCGATTTATATTCTCCAATTTGGAGTCAAGATGCAGCCCAAGTGGATTTTGCTCCTCCTCGCGACCATCGCTGAACTGTATCATCATCCATCTGCCCAATCACTTGCACGGACCTCGCGCCGGCAGTGACTCCTCGAGCAGTGATCAAATCGCCAATCGTGGAGACAATCACCTGCTGGCCGTCCTCGGCAACTTGCACGTTTTCTATAATATTGGTTCGTGCTTTGCCTGCTTCGTTTGCCGCTCGATCGCATATATCTAAACAACGTTTGATGCTCTCCATCTCATCCGTCATCTGGTGTTGCATAGATGGGCGCTCAATCGAGACCATCTGTTCTTTACTGGATATGGTGCCTATGTGCTTTTCAATGGCGTCAATACGTCTTTCGAGCTCTCGATGCAAGCCGGCCATCTTCTCTTGACATTGTGTGATTACGTCAAATGTAGCTTTTCCTGCTGACGTGCTACCAGTAAGGTAAGGAGAAACGCCGAGGCCAATTGCAGCTGATGGATTGTTGCCTTGGATCGCCGCGGTACCATGTTGGTCAATATAAGAAGAGATTTGTGCACATATTTCCAGACACTGCAAAGTGCCCGCCTTTTCTTCTTGCATGTGACGTTGTTCGGGTGATTCGTCGTTGCGCACTCGTTGTAGGGTGACATCTCGAAGAGTATCGTCAATCTGACGTAAATGTTCTTCCAGATCCGCTCTCGTATCTCGTATCAGTTCACTATAATCCTGTATACAGCGTAGACTGACCACAGAGGTGCGTCTATTACGTCAATGTGCGGATTCTATAGGACAAAGTTGATACGTACAAGTTGATGCCGCCAAGTGCGATTTGAATGGTCGATTTGTATCCGGCCAAGGCGTTCTTAAACCCGTTGATATCGTTTCCCATGTACTGAAGCTTTGCCCAATCGCGAAAGCTCGATCGCGTTTCGGTTGAGTTTCCTGTGCACTTGAGCACCAAGGCGTTGAACTCGTTGCAAGCCGTGCCACATCGATATAATGGAAGCTCGAGAACGGTGACATCGGCAGAAATATCGGCATCCACAGAGGTCTTCAAATGCTGCAGCACATCCCGGAGAGCCTCGAGCTCATTTCTTAGTTCACGAACATTTTTAGTGTGGTTGCGGATGCTCTGGATGGTGTTGTGGAGGGTAATGCTGGCCGACATGCCAAATGAGACTAAAGCCACGATACCCGAAGTGACGCCAATGATTTCAGCCATGTCGGCCTTTGTAGTAATTTACCAGGTGAGTAGGAACATGCTGCGTCAATGGAGATATACCGGTGAGATATACGATATGCCCGTCATTTAAGCGCCCAGCTGTTATGTAAGTATGGCCTGCAAGCACAGACATGGGGCCCAATAAGACGTGGCAAACGAAGAACGAGTCGAATTGACCAGGGACGTCACAACCCTTGTTAGGGTTATCCGCGGATTCGGCGGTTGTGTTATGTATGATCACGAATGCTCTTCGAATAAAAGACTTTAGACAGAATTATTAATAGCAGTTTGCTTCACTTCAATTCGTACAGGTTCGTCGTACAGGTTCGTTAGGTCATGTTGTTGTAAATCCCTGGGTGATCCTACTTCATACTCCAAGTCCGGCAAAGTGCTTGTAGAATAGAGCTGTTCAGTGATCATCAACCGAAAATTCTCGAGAAGCAGATATCTCCAATGCATCGAAACAATAGATCGAATTATTCATTGACGAGAAGACTAGATTACATATGTAACGGATATGTATTTTCGTCTAGAGTCTGTGTTGTCGTGCAAATCATATATGTGGAGCAAGTCCCGCGGCTTTGCGCAATCATGCAAAGCGAAAGTCTAGACGCGACGCGGGGATCAAACAATCCATCTCCAATTGTTTACATACACACTTCCACCTCCACCTCCGCCTCCCACCACAAAATACCACAACCCAGCACAACCAGCACAACCCAAAAATGAACCTCAACATCTTCGAATCAACAACCACCCAACCCGGTCCACGCGCCACGGAATCCGCCCACCGCAAAATCGAACTCCAATCCGCCGCCGATTTGACCTATCTCATAGCCAACGTATCACGCGCCGCAAGACAAAAGCTGGATAAACATCTTCCTCCGGACGCGACGACGGGTGAAAACGGCAGCGAGGATGCGATGAGGAGACGAGTGGGGGAGTTGGTTGAGGATGTAAGTTTATTTCCTGGATCGAGTTTGATTTTGGAGGAGGAAGTTTGGAGAGGTTTGATCTAGACTGTGGACTTGGAGAATGAAGACGAGAGATGAAGACGAGAAATGAAGATGAAGCTAATATTCTGACATGATAGTATATCCGACAAACCTTCAACGCAGCCAAAGACAACATGTGTATAAACGGAATGGACAGTAAAGAAATCGAAGCCGAAATGGCCAAAGCACAAGAAGGAGAAGGTAAATTCATTCATTCATTCACTTGGGACGAACAAAAACACTAACAAATCCCCCAGAAATCGAACCCTTCGACACCCGCCTAGCCCAGCGAATCCAAAATCTCTCGACGCAAATCGAGAACCAAACCCTCCATCTCGCAAATCTACGCCGAACAGCACCAAGCGAAACCGCGCAAAAATTCCAAGAGACCTTCACAAAGCAACTCGCACAAGAAGAGGAAGAACTCAAAAAGGACGAGGAGAGTCGATTAGAAATGGCCAGAGGGACGGTGGTTGATAGCGGGGAGATGGAGAGGTTGGATGAGGTGCAGAGGACGTGGGAGGAGAGTACGAGAGAGTTACATAGGTTGAAGACTAGTTTGGGTGGGACGGTGGCTAAGATGGAAAAGGCGCGAAGTACGGTTGGGCTTGTTGAGGGGAAATGATTGTATTAATGAGTGAAAGAGGAGAATTGGGAAATAATGATTGTTATGAACAAATTGAATACGTGTAGTAGTATATACAGTATGGGGTGGTCGTAAGGAGAAAAGCGCGCTTAAAAGAGCCTAAACACCTTGATGATGATGATGATGATGTGTGCAATGCTTTACTCCTTTCCATGACATGAGCTCAGTCGTGCTATGCATCCATCGTTCTATGCATTTAGATGTACTCCCAAGCAGCAGGCTCAGTCTCGTTGGTAGCAATAGCGTCGAAACCAAGACAGTTGGGAGGGTACGAAGCAGTGGGAAGATAGGCGAAAATCTGATATGGGCCATTCTCGCCGTCGGCTGGGCAAGCGAGGAGACCGTCTCTCCAGGAAAGAATGTCGTAGCCGTTGTTGGTGTTGGTCTTGCTCCAGCCGTCCGTGATGGCGCCCTGGGGGATGCTGGAAGAGTGAGCCTTGTTATAGCCAATAGCACCAGACACGGCGTCGACGTAGACACCCTGACCGCCTGGCACGGCAACTCCCATGATGAGTTCGCCTTGACCGGCGGAGAAGTTGGTGTCGGTGGTGTTGGGGCAGTCGCCTTGAGTTTGAACTTCGGGGGGGCAGTAGTGAGCGGATGGCTTGCCTGGGAGGAGTTAGTTGTCATTCGAGGATGTGTAGATTGAATAGTAACACTTACCAATCCAGAGAGCCTGACCGTTGGCTTGGATGCTCTGGAAGTGAATTGGAGAAGCAGAGCGAGCGGCCATGAGACCGAAGTATTGAGCGTTGGCGACAGAGAGGCCGGCAGCGGCAGCGAGAGTGAAAGAGGCCTTCATTTTGATAGTGGTTGTTGAGTGAGGAGTTGAGTTGAAGTAGATTTGTTGTTAGAAGTGTTGGAGTTGTTGTGATTGTTGTAGATGTTGTTGTTGTTGTGTGATGGAGAAAAGAAAGCGTTGGAGAGACGGATGAAGAGATACTTATACCATTGAACAGCATCATCCAACAAGACGAAGCAAGTGCAACGTCGTGCAACCGTGATGCCAATGACGACGGCGATGATGATGGAGTAGCATCGACCCACTGCAAATACGAAGAGTCGGGGACATGAAGCCCGCCAACGGCATCAAATCCACCGAATCCAAATAGCATCGTCGCAGCGTTGCATCGTGACTAGGACGTACAAGGGAAAACCCAATGAAGCACAACAAACGAGACAAACGAGAACGAAGAAAGGCGAGCGACGACGTCATAGGGGTCTTGCCGTCGTGACCAAACTAGACCAAACTAAGCTAGACCCCCGTATTCCGCGCCGATCCTCCTCGGCGCATCCCGCCACATCAAAATAGACTTTGTGAATTCCACTATTCTTAGCAATTTGGCCCCTTGGCTTTCATCACTCATTTCTATTTTCCAACCGATATTCGCTCATAGCCTTTGCTCATGGCCGACAAGCGAAAAACCCAAAAGAAGCACCTGTCGGCACAAGAGCGTGGGAAACCGCCCCGTGGTTCTGCATCTCTCACATCCCAAAAGCCCAAAAGCCGAAAAGCCCAAAAGCACCAACAACGCCATGACGTCTACAGTATTCCCAAATCAACCGAAATTGATACCTCAGCCAAAAATCCACATTGACACAAAGAAATACTGGATTCCAGTCTGAAGTATAGAATGCCCAATGTTGTACAAAACTATTGGATCTCGTATTATGCACTTTCCTTGTGTTCTATGCACTCACCTTATGGTTCTATGCACGCCTCTTTTTACCCAACAGGGTCCGGATCAATCGGGAGGAGGGTTTAAAAGAAGCCGAGTTTGTGACTAAATGGGAATAAGTTATTTGACTAATTGACATAGTTTCGAGCCTGACGTACATGCATGTTCCTAGCGGCGTTTAACCCTGGCCAAACGGCTACTGTATGAATATGAAAAATCAATATGACGGTACACAAGATGGGTTCATGGGTTCATTCCTTCAATGAAAAACTGTCTAGTCTACAGTTCATCTCGTATATGCACCTTGTTCCTTTGCTCCTTTTCGGCATCTTCTCGCTGCAGACGCTCCTGAATGCTCTCGTCGTCGTCGTCTTGGACATGATCGGCAGCTTTGGACCCCGCTGCGCCACATCCCGCCGCTCCGCCAGACCCACTGCAATCCTTGCGACGCTTGGCCAGTGCCGCGATTTCATCGTCATATACGGTCCACTCGGGCACTTGTCGTCGTGCTCGGTCGAGCTTCGGTTCCTTCGTCTGAGGATTGTTGCAGAGATCAATCGTCTTGGCCTCCTTCAATGCCTCGTCTGAACACCACGTCTCGCACCACAGCCATTCCTGAGGCAACGAGTGAATGGGCAGTTGCATCTGCATGTTGTTGGGGAGATCTTGGTCCAAGTTGCTCAGACTGTTCGGGTCCGCCGATAGCTGGTGATATTGTTGACGAAGTCTGTCACCCGCGGCGATCTCTCGGAACTTCTTGAGATCAACCACGTAGAGTGCCGAGATGTGATAGGGTAGTCCACGCAAAAAGTTCTTCCAATAACCTTGCTTCCAGAAGCGGAAACCTTCCATCTCCGTTCTAGAATCACACATGGGAGTGAAACCATATGCGGCACCCTTCAGATCGTGCTGCACCAACTCATACATATCGGTACGCACAATCTGGTCAGCATCGACAAAGATGACCTTGTCCAAATCCAGAGGGAACAGCACATCAAGGAACAGGATCTTGTAGCCCCAGATCTCGCGCTGTTTTTCTTTCTGACTTCGCAACCAGTGAGGCCACTTGTACGTCACCATCTCGTACTTGAACCCATACTCTTCGGCAAGCGTTGGCAGGAATCTCTTGAATGAGGGTGAAAGGAATTGTTCAATAAACCAGAACTTGACCGTACGGTTCGTGTGCTTCATAACTGAAACCATCATAATGTTCAGCATGCGTTCGTAGAGATGACCCGAGGCGACGGAGAAAATGTTGATATCAGCATGTTGCTGCGTCGCAACTCCTTGTCCTCTGCCCAATCCAGAAAGCAAGTTTGATCCAAGTTTACTAGCTTGAGAAATGTATTTGCTGGCTGCTACTCCGGGAAGTCCGGCTTTGGCCAACAACTTGTCCGCTTCGCCTGCAAGACTTTCAAGAGCCGTTTTTGATGCCTCGAGAACATCTTCTTCTTCCATACCAGGATTCCGAGATATACGTGGGAATAATGTTGTTCCTCTGAAGCTCATCAATGCAATTTCTGTCCCATTATCACCAGGTTGGGCAGTCTGACCCAGGGTACCGGCACTGTCAATATGAAAGATCTCTTCGCTTCTTCCTTTCTGCATGGCCAGATTGTAGATGCCCGGATTTGCCTTGAATTGGAAATATCCGAGGTTAGCCATAATGATGGTATCAGCTACGTGTGGGTCAAGCTCAGTTCCTAGTACGAGCTGTGCTCCGCGCGGAGGAGGTCCAGATCCCACTTCCTTTGAGTGTCCCTCAATAAGAATATGTTCTAGTTCGTAGATCGCTTCAATGTCTGATCCGGTCTTGACGGCGCTGAGCTTGATATTGTCGAGATCGTGTACACTATCTTTCGGAGCAACCAGCCAAGATGGTGGAAGATCCATGCCCATATTGAGCAGTGCATCGGCTGGGAGACCACTGAAACGAGCACTGAGACCTTCCACAGCACCATCTGATGTAAAGGTTGGCTTAGACGCAATGACGTGTCGATAGAAGCGCTTGATGGGCAGCTCTGTTAGTTTGCCTAGAGGGTTGAGAAATAAAGAGACATAGACACCGTCAAGTTCAGAAATCGCTTTGAGGATAGGGATCCATCTTTGTCCAATCTCTGAAGCCGGGTCAATTGAGGTGTAGATTTGGATGTTGGAATTCTCGAGGCTTCCAGTGTGAATGGCGGTGTGAGCTGCGTTCCACTGCTTGAAAATGCCAGTACGAACAGTAGGAGCAGCCTCGAATATGCCCTCTGGCACGTCTGATATTTGAGACAATGCAATCAAATTTGACATGCGAGCGAATGCAAGCGGAGTCTTTGGTCGTTTATCAGCTGGGAGACTTTCGATAGCAAGTGCTGCAGGCAACAGTCGCTTCTTGCGTTCGTAATCTAATAGAGTCGCAAAGTCAATGGCTTCGAGCTTCTCTTCAGGCATCATTGGTCCGACGACCCTTCCGTTGATAACGACTGCCTTTTGGCCAGGTGCAAGTCCAATCGCCGTGCACAGGCTACCGCATTGCTTCCATGGGCCATCAACGACTGTTTGACGGATCGTATCAAAGATGCTCTGTCGGTCGGTTTCGGGGGCAGATGTGGAAAGTGAATCCCAGTGGTCGATAAGGCTCCTGAGGAAGTCATCGCCTTTTTCTCCACCGGTTTTGGAACTCATGTCTTGGTCCGTCTCGTGCTTGCCAGGGACGTGTACCACAGCGAGCTCGATGTTGTCGTGCTCTGTCTTGAATACCAGTGCTTCCATGAGTTGAGCAAAGCCATCTTTGGAGTTGAAATCCGCAGCGAGCACCATGTGAACAAGCTCCCGTTCAATAGTTTCCGGGTCAGCAGAAATTCCTGGCAGCTCTTCTAACTCAGGCCAAAGTGCTAGCTCAATTTGGCGAATTTCTTTATCGTCCTCGGGTGTGATTAACGTGTTTCTTCGTAGACTTGCTTTTGCTAAGAAGAGATCTGGAAAGTAACTATCCTCTGTGAGAGTCTCTTCGTAAACGGCCTTTTGCGTCTGTTGTAAGTCCATCCCGACTCTCTGGCTCATTATTTGGAGGAATTGATCAGATCGTGGAATTGGAACGCCGTTTGCAAGAATGGATGGAGATGACGAGCTCCCACCGAGCCTTGAAAGATAACTTTGTGCGCGTTGTGTGCGATCATGAAGATCGCTGTCAATGACAATTTCGTCCAATTGAAGTGCTACGCGGTCTTTGCGGAACTTGCGGCCTTCAGATGCCTGCTCAAGATATTGTTGTTGAGGAGCACCAAACTTGCGACCAGCCCCAACGGCTGATTTTCCCATATAGTCAAGCATAGCACCGAGACCATGCCTCTCAAGGAGGTAGTAAACTACCTTTGCCTGCTGTACGCTAGCAGATGATTGAAGTCGAGGCACTAATCCAAATCTGATGGGTATCTTGCGTTTTACAAAGTTTTGCAGAGTATCGACTACAAGAGCAACATCTGCATAATCAGCAAAATCGATGGGTATCACAACATGGTGAAGGTTTCTCCTCAGTGACGGAAGCTGGCCAGGGTAAGTTCTCTGTAAGATGGATGTCGCTTGGCTGGACCAGTCAGCGTATCGCTGGTCTTTCTCAATGTCGTTCATCCAGATGATAACATCTCCACCCTCGGTTTCGTCTCGCCAATCATAACGTTGCAAATCTTGGTCCAATGACGAAGCTGTAATTGCTTCATGAGCAAGTAAATCGATGGCCTCTGGTTTAGTTAGTCCCAAGTCGGTCACACCGTTGATCAACTTTCGCTCTCTTCGAAGATATTCCAAGAGAGCGTAAGCGTCAAAGTCTCTAGCCATAATTTGTACACCATTGATCCAAATGACGTTGTATCCTGATGGAAGGACAATCTCTCGATTCGCCATGTGCTCATGGAGAAATTCGTCCGAGATGTTGGTCGCAGCAATAGCACTCGAATGTTTGGGAAAATCCTGGGATAGCTTGACGAGCGTGTCGAATGGATTTTCGCTGTCCATAACAAAACTCGAGGCTCTCATTCCAAGACCACGTAGTTCTGAGGATGATAGCGGACGAAGGTCCGAGACTTCTTCGTCGCTTAGAGATGATTCTCCAACCTGCGAATTCTCACTACCATCTTCCTCGCCCTCTTTGCGGTCATCAATGACAATGTAGTCGGTCCTCTTCAAGGCAAGTTCTACGCCATATCCGCTGACAGCTAAGGGTCTGGAAGTCGAAACAGCCGACGGTCGGTATCGGACACGGTATGATGTTTTTCCATCCTTGGCAGTTGCGCTGATCGTCTTGTGGAATTGACGAAAGGATTTTGATGTAATGTCCGCATAGACAACAGACGGTCGGCGGCTCTTGTCATCTCCAAGTATTCGATCGAAGGGCAGTTTGCGCGTATCCTCACTTGCAACACCATACGATTGCCCTTGAGAACCAGCCACATTAGGGGAGCAGTATCTTTTTCCACTGAAAGGCACATGGAGCCACGTCTCACACCTCTCAGCGTCCTCTTGTCCAGCATCTATCTTGACGGAAGTTTTGTAGTATTGGTAGTGGGCTTCGATCCTAGGAGCCGTGGAGTGTATTGCCAGAGCGAAATCGAAAGAAGATAAGTCTTCTGGGCGACTCAAATGACCATCTTTTTGTAGTAAGCTCCTGAATCGTTCATAGAGCTCTTCGTCGGTAGAAGTGGTGTCGAAATAACCGTCGGCGATTCGATCGAGGATAGGAAAGTATGATGTTGCGTTCTCTTGCGCAGCCGTTTCTCTATGCTACAATTAGACAATGATCTCCTATCATGGAAACATTGAAAGGCAGCTTACAGTAGCTCGACGAGATATGGAGGAGCGTCAAATGCTGTGCGAAGAGCCACATTGACAGAGGGGGTAGCATGAACGGCCCATGATCCGCACAGCAAGATGCTCGCTCCCAGAGCGAGCGGATTAGAAGGAACCCTCATTCTATGGGCCTATGATGTGAAGCGACTCATTCGGCGAGAGATGTGAAATTAAAAGAGGTTTCCTCACAGAGCCATAATCTCCCGAGATATTTGGCGTTGCCAGATGCAATCAGCGCGCGTCGTGCAACGTGGCGCCCTTGCTCGAGTCGCCAGCACGATTGAATAACGATTTCACAACACGGGCCTAAGATCGTGCAAACACACAGTATGTGATTTCACAAGTATTATCATGTGTTACAGAACTATCATGAGATCTTACTTAACTCGAATAAGCCTTATCGAGTGTCTTGACGTTGGTCTCAAACAGTGTCAACCATCACTCCCGCGGACCCGACCGAAAGCGTCGCATTGAGGTACATGTATCAAATGCATCTCTCACATGTTCGAATTGATTAAACGCTTTATTCCGACGCATTTGAAAAGAATGCTTACGAATTCTTAACTACTGAACACTGACTTCGCGGGCATCGGAGATTTTTGAGAACCATATATTGGTATCATCGCTCTATTTTTATGCTTGCGTTTCATCATAAAAAAAGCCATGTTCCAACAGCTTTCACTCTTTCCGTCCAACTTTTCTGACCGTGCCATGGCTTTACTTTTGACTTTTCTAAAATAGCGGAACGCTCTTCAACAGACAAGCCGAGATCATAACGATCAGTCACCATGTCCATCTGATCCAAGTGTACAAACTTCGTCTTCTTAGTGAATTTCCATCCCAAATACATGACCAACATGACTGGAAGTTCGATGTAATAGCTGACAAAGTCGACTGGCTTGAATTCGGGCGAAAATGATGACCAGCCTTGGACCAGGACCAAAACGCTGTTCAAGACAATTGAAATGATTGGTCCATAAGGATATGTCCAGTTCTTAAATGGAAGCAAATGTTCCAGATTTTGCTTGCGAATCCCAGATCGGAAGCGCAAAGAAGCAAACCCGATAGCGATCCAAGATAACTGATTGGAAACACCAACGATATTCTGAAGCCATGTCCAAAGCTGACCAGCGCCTATATAGCTGGCACCGAAGCATAGTCCAGAAATAGCAGAAGTTGTAAGTACCGCAATCCAGGGTACTTGATTTCGGTTCAAGGTGGCGAAGAACATTGGGGCATGTTTGTTCACAGCAAGCGAATATAGTAGTCTCGAACCGGCGAATAGAGCGTGGTTGGCCGCAGAGATAACAGAGGTCATGACGACAGCGTTGATGAAGCTTCCTGCCACTGTGCTGCCAGCCATGATAAAAACAACTGTGAATGGCGAGGTGTGACTAGTCTTGGATGAAAGTCCAGGGTAGTTGTATGGTACGTTCAGTCCTATGAGCAGGATCGAGATGACGTAGAAAATTAGAATTCGCCAGAAAACATTTCGTACAACCTTGGGAAGTGTGCGCGCCGGGTCTTTTGTCTCACCAGCAGTGATGGCGATGGATTCGGTCCCGCCGTAGGCGAACGACGCCGTCACAAAGACAGACGCAAACCCGCCAATTCCGTTGACGAAAGGTGCATCTCCTATGTGCCAATTACGTCCACCAATATACTGGTGCTCCGAGTTTCCACCACAGTTGACCACTATGCCAACAATGATGAACGCAACAATGGTGGCGACTTTGAGGATCGAAAGCCAGTATTCTGCTTCGCCATACATCCTGACAGTGATGACATTTAGGCCGATCACTACGAAGAGAAAGATGAGACTTATCGCCCAGCCAGGGAAATGGTCGGTCCAGTATTGCAAAAGCAATTGCAAGGCAACCAAATCAGATGCGGTTGATATGGCATCGTTTGCCCAATAGTTCCAGGTCAAGGCAAATCCCAAGGCGTCATCGACAAATCGTCTTGATATTTATTAGTATGCATTGTCAATAAGATAATGAAGTGGAATGGATGCTCACCCAGCGTATGTGCAGAATGAACCAGCAATAGGCATGAAAGCAGCCATCTCGGCTAGACACATCATTGTGGTGAAAACGATGGCTCCAACAATAGAATATGAGATCAACATGGATGCCGGTCCTCCTTTGGCCAATGAATTGCCTGTACCTAGGAACAAACCCGTTCCGATGGTTCCTCCTATGGCAATCAGTTGAACTTGTCTGGCAGACAGCTTCCTGGCCAGGGTTTCGACATGGCCAGTCTCGGGCTGTGGATGCTCCACATACGTGTGCTCGTTGTTTGCGTACGGTTTGTCATCATAGTTCAACTCGACGGCTTCATGGCTGGGTTTGGACTCCAGATCGTGAGCGGCCATCGTCGAACAGAGTCAGATTCAGACGAGCTGAAGGATACAGAAGAAAAACAACCCGCATCGAACGCATGATGAGTGCCATGTCGCTTTGTAGGAAAAGACTGCCAATGTGGGCCGCCACAGATATTGCGTGCTCAGTCCCGTCGTTGGCGATGATTCCGTGATGACTAAAGCGACTGAGAAGCCTGGCTCTTGGCACGCCAGTCGATACGTCACCACTTCCTCCTTCGCCGTCGTCTGTGCCTGCTCCATTCGGCGTTGGCGCCGCACGATCTGCACAAACTTTCCGCCTCGCTGGCCGACAATGCAGTAACCAGTAACTGCTCGTGTGCCGTCATGCCACGGCCACCCGCCGGTCGTGTGCTTCTTTTGCTCCGCCGTCGCTCCGTTTCCTGCTTCCTCCAATCCAACGACGCTCCCGACGATTCTTCACGGCCCCCGTTTGCACGTGTTGGCATTGCGTCTGCGCATTCCACCTCCAACGGCGCAGTCTCGCTACAGCCAGCCAGTAGAATCCACGCGGCCTGAGCGCAGGGGCTTAGCATCATCATATGCTGAAATATCCCAAAAACACTCCTGTATCCTTCGACCTCCCCAATGGCTTCCTGGTTTTCGGGCTGGAGCCCCATCAAGTCATTCCCCGAATACCACGGTTCATACGACGTAGGCACTGTCGACGTCGAAATTCCCGCCGGCGATCTCACGTCGCCTGCTGACGCCCCAGAGGACGCGCAGCCCACGATTGCCTTTCGCATCTTCTACCCCTGTGTGAAGCCTTCTGGAGCGCATGAAGTAGATCGACCCGTACGCTGGATTCCTCAGCCGCAGCGTGAGACTATCTCTGCCTTTGCCAAGTTTCTCGGCGCGCGCGACCGGCTCGCAGGCCTGATCTCTTATCTGCCGCAGCAGTTGTACTACATCTCACTCCCAGCGCACCGAAATGCGAAACTCCTAGAGCCACCCACGAGCAACGGTCGGTGGCCGGTAACGTTCTTCAGCCACGGTCTGGCCGGTAGCCGGAATGCCTACTCACAGATTTGCGGCGACATGGCCAGCAGTGGCATGGTAGTGATTGCCCTCGACCATCGCGACGGCAGCAGCCCGATTCAATACGTACGCGCGACTGCGACCACCGAAGCGCACATTGTTCAGCCGGTCAAAATTCCGCATTTCCCCGTCACAGACGAGATCTATGCCAGCCGCGATAAGCAACTACGAATTCGAGTGTGGGAGATTGCTATGGCATTTGAAGCGTTGATGAAGATTGACGCTGGACATGAAGTGGAGAATTTGGACAGCAATACAAGTCGACTGCGCAAGGAGCGTGTCGAGGTTCTCTTGCAGTTCGGCGATATGTTAGATGTTCACAGGCCCGGCAAGGTGACATGGTCAGGTCATTCGTTTGGCGCGGCAACAACGGTGCAGCTACTGAAGAGCATTTACTATCACAAGGACCGAACGCCAGCTGATGGCAGGCCACTGATCGCTCCGAAACCTGACGCTGCAATTATCGCTCAGATCATGCCTGAATCACCAGTCGTTCTATTGGACATGTGGGGTTTGCCTCTGCAATCACCTCAGCAGTCATTTTTATGGGACAGGCCACTGCCTACATATACAATGGGTGGACCAAATGGCTCCAACGTCCTCTCTATTTTGTCAGAGGCATTTAAGAATTGGGAAGATAATCTGAACATCAACAAACACATTGTCGTCGAGCCAGCACTCTCACGACGACCCTCTGTGGCACCTCGTTTGACTCGCGAAAAGGGCCAACTTCTACCGCAGTGGGCTCGTCTGCGCGCACCATCACCTTCGGCAGACTCAGGCTATGCATCAGAAGGGTCACGATCAACGGGCAATCTTCGACGATACGCCAGTCGAGGTTCCAACATCACGACTCCATCGGCAAATGATAGCACACTTTCTTCAGGAATGGCAGCTCAACGCAGTTCATCAGCTCTAGTATCCAGCCAATCACCAACTCCCAGCCCGTCGAACCGTCGCAGACAAGGCACTCACATGTTCTTCCCACAAATGTCACAACACTTTTCTCAGTCTGACTTTGGCGTTCTCTTCCCATGGATTGCCAACCGCATCACAAAAGCCGAGGAGCCGGAACGGATTCTTGAACTCAACTTTCGCGCCATTGCACAGCTTGCTCGTGAATCAGGCATTGAAGTTGCACCAGCTAGCAAAGAGTACTCTATCGACGGCAACGATGCTGAGATTCTTGACCCAGAAGCCGGCATTCGACGATGGATCCCGATTTCTATTGATTCGGAAGACGAACTTCTGAGCCAACAACAAGTAGATGGCCTCCGTCCAGCTATGAGGAGAAAGTGGTCTACAACCTCTATCGAGTCCTCTCGATCAAAGTCTTCCATGACCATGGGTCAGAGAATGGAAGCCCAATTGGAGATGGGTGTCTAAGACTCACTTCATATAATTTTTCTTCTTCTTCCACATTGCGTTCTGAGCAGCGCAGGCGTCACACTTTCGGGTTGGCTGTCTAATATATAGCGTTTGGGGTTGGGTATCTTTTTGTTTTTGGGCATGGGAAGATTGAGCATGGATGTTGAAATTACAAACATACAAGCATGGGATGTACATAGATACACTGGGATAGCGATGACATGACGATAATGTTTACCTTCTAAATTTTACGAATCGAGAGTGCATTGTAACAGATGATAAAAAAAGAATAGAGATTGCACGACTATTCGATATATCGACAACGACTGCCCATCCAGCAGGGCCATTCTCCACTCCCAACCGTCCATCGCTACATAGTGCGCAAACGATTCCTCGTCTGACACATCTTTCATTAGCAGTATTCTCGTTCAAACCCATCGAAAAGAGTGAAACTGACCGAACGAGAAAAAAAGTTGAAGCGCCGTCCTCGCCAGAGTAATCGGAATCGAATGATACCTTCCCAGCCGTCACGACTCTCTCGAGCAGCGACGGCCAGGCAAGGTACGCCGCGTATTGAACTGAAGTGATCGTCCGCAGACACACCATCTTCGCCCCGGACTCCCATGGCCTCGAAATCGAGGCCGAGATTTCTGATGCCGAAGGCAGCCATGTGCAAAATGTGTCATGGTAGGCCCTCACGGGCTGTGGCCAGAGCCCTGGAGTCGGACCCTGGAGTCGGACTCTAGGGATGGCGGAGGTTTTTTGAAGATTACTCCGAATTTCTCATTTGCCTGGTGTAGAGACGATTGCGCAGGGCAACTGTCGGTTTGTGAGCAAAGAAACGCAGCATTGGCGAGGACGGCGCTTGGGGAGGGAAGAAGGAAGAAGGCGAGAGGGAATTGTTTTGTTATAGAGGCGATTTTGCGGCGAGCGCGGAGGTCTTGGCTTGGCGACGAAGGATCCCGCTGACTACAGTAGTTAGGCCGTGGCTGGCCCTGGGCTGGCTAAAAAAGTTCCCTCGGCCAACAGTGCTTGCTTCATTTCTGGTCTTCATACACATTCTCGCTACCGGCAATTCTCGACTGCACAATATGTCGTCCATGCGCAATGCGGTGCAACGCCGCAACCACAAAGAACGAGCCCAGCCGCTCGAGCGTGCCAAATGGGGTCTGCTGGAAAAACACAAAGACTACTCGAAACGAGCAGCAGACCACAACAACAAGAAACGCAAACTGCGTGCGCTGCAGGAAAAGGCGTCGGAGCGGAATGAAGACGAATTCGCTTTTGGCATGATGTCCGCCTCGTCGGTGGGCGGCATCAAACGCGCCAAACGCGGAACGGAAAATTCAGGCGGAAGCGAGGGCGTCTTGAAGGATAGTGTGGTGCGATTGATGAAGACCCAGGATGTCGGCTATTTACGGACGGTGTTGCAGAGGACAAGGAAGGAGAGGGAAAGGGCTGATGAGGAGGTTGTAGCCGCCGGTGTTGATTTGAGTGCTGCTGCGAAACCGAAGAGCAAAGGACGTGTTGTCTTTGACGAGGACGGCGAAGCAGTCGTACCGACACATCAAGACGACGATGAACATGACGATGACGACGATCTGTCTGATTTGCTTGGGCTGGACGACGAGGACGAGGACGAGAGCGCTGGAAAAGTCGACACAGAAAACATGACTGCCAAAGAATTGGATCTCCATCGTAAACGCCGGAAGCTAGCGGCGCTTGAAGATCGAGAACAACAACTCGCCGAAGCCCTACGAAGAGTTGAGGACCAGCGAGCGAGGATGAATGGAAGTATGGGCGGAGTGAATAAAAATGGTGTGGCATTTAAACAGAGACAGCGAAAACGATGATCTGAATATTGCGTTTAGCTTGGAATGCTGCACTGATAACGACGAGATGCCCTTTAATAGTTTTCAAAATCGAAATGTTCAATAATAACAGAACCTCACAGCCACCTCAGTCTGTTGATTAGCGCGGGATTCATGATTGATGGTAGATTTTTGGATGCTTTCATTTCGTACATAGCTCGAAGTCAACGCCTATACTACGTGTGCATGATAACCCGTCAAGCCCTTTAAATCCTGTGAAAACATCAAAATGCCATAGTGCCGGTTTCAACGCGTCTACTGGGTGTAATCCTTCTGGAGCGACTTGGCGATAGTCTGCAATTGAATGTTGCTCGTGCCCTCGTAGATCTGACCGATCTTGCTGTCACGCCAGAACTTCTCGGCGAGACCCTCGCGGACGAAACCCATACCACCCATCCATTCGATCGCTTGTCCAGAAACCTTGCCGGCGACTTGACTGGCGTAAAGCTTGGCCATGGCAGCGTCGCGGACGAAATCTTGACCGGCCTCCTTCTTGCGGGCCGCATTGTAGACCAAAGCGCGGGCGGCGGTGAGTTCAACCCAGGCTTGAGCAATCTGGTGCTGCATACCCTGGAACTCACCAACAAGGGTGCCGAATTGTTTGCGGTCGTTCCAGACGTATTTGGCAGCGTTCTCAAAGGCTCCAAGGGCGAGACCAGTCATTTGGGCGGCGATACCAATGCGACCCTCGTTCAGAAGAGAGATGGCGTATTTGTAGCCCTGGCCTTCCTCGCCGAGAAGCGCACCCGCCTCAACCTCAACATCGTCGAAGTTGAGAACACAGGTGGATGAAGCCTTGATACCGAGCTTCTTCTCCTTCTTGGCGATGCTGAAGCCTGGAGTGGACTTGTCCATGACAAAGGCAGTGATGCCCTTGTAGCCCTTGGAGGGATCGAGGTTGGCGAAAACAATGAAGAAATCGGCTTCCATGGAGTTCGTGATCCACATCTTGCTACCGTTAATCTTGTATCCGCCATTGGGAAGCTTCTCAGCGCGAGTCTTCATGGCGAAAGCATCACTGCCACTAGCGGGCTCAGACAAACAAAATGAGCCGACAGTGTTGGTGGCAAGCTTTGGCAGCCACTTCTTTTTGAGCTCTTCCGAAGCGTACTTGATTATAGCAGTGTTGACGAGCGTGTTGTGTACATCGCACATGACACTGACACTGGGATCAACGCGAGCCAGCTCCTCGATGCCGACAATGGCGGAGGTGAAGTTCATGCCCGCGCCACCGTACTTCTCTGGGATTTCAACACCCATCAGGCCCTGCTCAAACAACTTTTCGACAATGGAAGGATCCATCTTCTCGGCCTCGTCCATTTCGCGGACCTTGGGAAGGATTTCCTCGTTAGCGAATTTGTTGACGGCTTCGGCCATGGCGGCCTCCGTCTCGCTGAGGTGGAAGATGGGAGTTGGTTCAAGTGATGACAGATCGAAATCGGACGAGTCGGATCGTCGAGCTGGTGTAGTAGAAAGGCATCGTGCTCTGCATTGTGTGTCAGTGATTTCGTCGACTACATCGTACACATACTCAAACTCACGATCTCGCTGCTCGTGGGAAAGCTGTTCGGCTCAGTGGGGCACGAGTTGATGTCGTGGCGACTGCTCGCGCGAGCGGTCGGAGGGTACGAGCTGCTAGGGAAGCCATTGTATGTGTCTGGAGGCGACTGTTTGAGCGGAGAGTAGAAGCGTGAGTTTATCGATGACGAGGACGTAAAAAAAGTGGTCGAATGCCCGCAGGTCGCTGGTGTTTTCCCGTAACTAAGCGGTTCCGCCTTCGCCTCGATGGCCTCGGCTTCGTGCCCTCGCTGAATCTCGGTCAACGCTCGGGCATGTGATTACAATTCACCAATTCACTTCGCCGAAAGCCAATGGCTTGTTTATCAAGAGCCTTAATGCGCCGTAAAACACCATGTCAACTACCAATTATGCTGATTGTTGATTCAGTGGCCTGGAATTGCAGCGCCAACCACCGTCGCAGCGTCTCTATCGATGAGATCTCACGAACAGGAGCAAAGAACCAGGTTCACTGCATTGATGGAGTGCTACAACATCGCGGTTCTTACTAGATTCTAATGGTGGATGAATGTGAAGCTGATATCGTCAGATAGTAGCTCTCGAACCTATCTCAAAGCAACATCCGTTGGAGCAACGCCGTTCACATCCTTACCCTTAGATTTGACAACTAGCCCTCTACAGAAGTCATTGACAAAAGAATCACCAACACAAAATCAACAAGCCTTCGAACTTCGGACAAATATAATGTACCATTGAATTGGTGATATCTATAAGTTCAACGCCGTCCCGCTTCCGTGCTCGGTGCTTCAGTTTCAAATTTATACAGCTGGCTGCTCCGGTCGGTCTGGCACAACAGGCTTGACATCCATCACAGCCTTTATCAGGTCATCGACAACCTGAGGTCCGGTCTTCTTGCCGATGGCTTTGATCTTCTCGAGTTCCTTCTCTGTCTCCTTGTCGGCCTTCTCCTCGGCAGCTTTGTTGCCGCTAGTGTGCTGTGTATTTTGTCAGTAGGTGTCTCAAGACGTTGATATAGCCTCAGACGCTCTCAGGCCATAATGCGACTCCTCTACAAGCTTGATATCACTTCCGGTCATGACATACCTCCTTCTCGAATCCCTTGAACTCCTCTTCTTTCTTATTGCGGTACTCCTCGATCTCCTTTTGTGCTTCGGAGCGGGCGTCCTTTACTCGTTTGGTTCGGTCTGTCGAGTTCACAGCCAAGTCAGTCGCCTCGTCCGAACTCTCGCTTCAAGCCAGAAAGCGTCACATTACGCAACGGATTGCTGTAGGGACGTACATTCTCTTGCTTTTTGTACAATCTTCTGCGCTTCTCTTTCTGCCTGTACAAGCTGTTAGTGTCCAGTACGATGTGGTAGAGAGCTTTCGGCGGGAATGCGGCGGGGGCGTACGTCGAGCAGTGTCTGAATTCCGGCGGAGTTTTGGGCAGCCTGCAAGACTTGAGTCAGTGCAATTCTTCAACAATGTCGGGTTTACTTACCATCGTGTCGAATTGATGCGAAGGGAAATGTTGGGTATGATGTAGCCTGTTCAATGAAGCCCGAGACGAGCGACAGCTCCAACGAGTTGACGTCGCTGGGCGGAGCTAACCCTAACGCTCACCAGACAAGACCAGATGGGAGAGGTCGCATGTCTTCTTTCAACACATCATATGTGCTAGAAAACAATAAGCCACTACAATGTCTACCAAAGCAAAGGCCACGTTGTTATCAACCACTCTCGGAGCCAGTGGCATCGTATTCTTCGTTCATCAGCAGCAACAGACAGATAAAGCTGTACGGAATCTTTTGATGTCACCAGACTTGAGATAATTTGCTAACATCTACTACTAGGCCATGCACGCTGGTGTAATCAGAGATATGGAGCAACAACGAATCAAGCGAGAACGCCAGGTTGACTTCGAGATGCAAAGACAGTTGGAGGAGGAGTACAGGAAAGTGCAGACTGTCAGTCCGAGTACAGATCGGACATGAAGGAGACGGACTTGTTGCTCGACGGACGAAAGACTTAAATCAACACCAAGAGTTTGACACTCTCCACGGGCACTATACTCCGCGACGCATCAGCCACAGACGAGCCGTCGACCAACCTGGTGCAGCCGTTACTGGGACTCGACACATCTCCATGCGCTGCGAAGCGATTCACAGTTGAAGGGCACTGTGGCTGGAGGATTTAAAGATGCTCTAGCCAGCTGATATGGGAAAAATGACGGGCCTCATCCTTCTTGTGAGATGTTCCTGCGACAAGATTGTGTTGTGGAAAGATTGAAAGTCAATTATTTGTGTGGACTCCTCTCTGCTACAAGGAAATACACTTTACTCAAGCATTGTTCCAGCCGACGAGGGACGTATCGATTGGCTTGTTCACTCTAGTCACGGATTGTGGAATCCATGTCATCGCTGAAAATCGACTGCGTGCCTCCCTCGCACAAGACGCCGAGGGCAAATTTGTAATTTCTCCAGGAACCCCCAAAACAATATTGATGGTGTTGTACTGGAATGAACCCTTTGTTGGCGCTATTGGAAAAGCGAGGAGTGTGTCATGTCGCAAAATGCAAGACTTGCTCTCATATGTTTATCTCTTCGACTCGCACGTCAACTCCTCTGTCGGTAAAGTTGTTAAACGGTCGAGTAGAGCACGAAGGGTTTTACTTCCTGCCCGGTGGTGTAGTTTGAGTAGCGGACAGACGTGGGGCGCCCTGAAGGCACGCGGTATACTGAATCATGATTGCGCGCCTTCCAAATTCGGAAATACCCTCGTAGGTGTAAACGCAAAACGCCGTCCACGTGTGCTTGACATGTGTTCCACGTATAAAATCAGATAATATCAGTTCTGCGTCACCATCAATGCCCTGACGCACACGTTCAGAGAAGTAACCTTCCATTGACAACTACCCACTTTTGTTTCCCTGTGTACATCCTCTACACTGTCGGCACTAGACTGATTTCAAAATGAAGATCACCAGTGCCATGCTTGTGACAGGCTCTGCCCTCTCCACTCCTACCCGACAAACCTCTCAGACTCTCACTGCGCGAGGCGAATCATCTTGGAGCACAAGTGATCCTCATATAAGCTCCAAGACTTTCCACAATATCCTTGATTATGAAACCGTATGCTTGTCATACGCCAAACCCAATCCAAACTCTGGCAATTTCAATGTTAACGCTACAAGCACCAACTTCATATCCGCACTCAATCATCCGAAGCTCGACATGTGCCAGGCACCATCGACCGTCTGTCCCCTAACAGTGCACTTGACTGCGAGTATTTCAAACAAATCGGCGGTGTCATCATCCGTTGAACTGTTCTCCAAAATCCAGTCTATTACCGATTTCACAACTTCACTTCGTATTCCGTCCTTACTGTTACAGCGGACATCTATACACAGTGTCACGCATGATTCATCTACGAAGCTTGCATCCGATATGACCATGGCTTCTACTATCTCTGCGAATCGGAGTATTTCTACTGGACAATCTACTCATCGATCAGTACCTCGATGTGCCAACACGACGTTCTCCGGCGGCAATTTTACTACAGGTCTATCAATATCGTCTTCTACGTTTCCTTTCAATACTTCATCTTCACATGGCTCTCGGAGGCATTCAGTGCTTTCATTTCCAACTAGTTTTCCATCTGTAAACTCTTCAACGTTGAGTATATTGACAAATCGAATCGAATTGGTAAGCACAACACTACCAAAATTCAAGATGGCTTTTTCGATATAATCGACCAGCATACCGAATGATTACTAGATTATCTGAGATGTAGAGCTCGACAGATGTTTCTGTTTCAGTATGCTGACATTCCATTTCAGAATACTAAGAAGGCATCAAACATCATTTCTGTGAGCTTACCTCTGGCACTCATGTAGCTCTAGAGTCTCATGCCCATACAATTGCCACATGCCACACTTACTGTGCCTGTAACGACGGCTTGACAGCCGAAACTGGTTGGGTGATGGAACATGATGGAGCCAAAACGTTGAATTGTAAAGCGGAAGGATCAAGAGCCAGCGCGCCCACGACCTCTTCCGTCAAGATCACACAAGCTCCACTGATCATAAGTTGCACAACTACTTCCATATCTGCCCCGTCACTCATTTATCTCGCTAGTGTATTCAGCCTATGGGATATTTCTTTCTGCACCTGCAACAATGGCTGGCAGATAACTATCGGTAGTATGACGGGGGTTGATGTTATTGTCACATATACCCGCGCCGCTGGTGATTCAACCCCATTTGCTGCGGGCACGTCAACTCCAATTACCTCATCATCGTCTACTGCAGCGGTAGCGACAGTCCTATCTACAGAGCCATTCACACACTGCCACTGCCAATACGCAGTGACATTCAGCCGAGTGAAAATCACAGCGTTTGGCTGACACGCAACCCTGCGCGACACCGGGGGTAAGGTCGGGTTTGGGAATGGTTTTAAAACCAAAGCCACCGAATGCGGTTCTATTCACCAGTGGAAGCCTACGGTGCGGCAGAATCCACCAGTTGGAGACTGGGATTGGATGGTTGAGTTTGATGTACCTATTGCGGTTGCACATTGTCTTGGTGTTGCTATCAGAGCAGCGGGAGCTCCAAGTGGTAGTGTGTGCGATGCCCGCAATTGGTTCAACCCACACAACTGATTCAACTCGCGCTGCCGACTCAAACAAGCATGAAGTAATACCAGTATGTCATTAGGAGAGAAGTAGGAACGTCCATATAATCAAAAAAGTTCATTTGTACAAGTCATATTAAAGTTTGTAACCATTCAAGCCCTAATCTATTCTCGTTCTGGCAATTGATTGACTTGTGCCTGTATTTCGACTCACTTGCTGTGGTATTACCTCAATTTTGGGAATCCTCAAGCGTAACCACCCTCAAGCTGGACCAGAAACGTCGGTTTCTCACCTGCCGCTTCGAGATAGACGGCCAGCTCTTCATCGCCGTCAATTTGATACATGTCTTCCTCACCTCCTGCCGCACCTTCTTGGCCATCTTGAATGGGATTGCCGTCTGCGTCGAGAGCCTGTGCACGCTTGATAATGCCTTGAACACGTACAACGGTTGCTGCACCGGCCTTACTGATGGCAGCAGCGTGGAGCGACGAAAGTGAGACGCTGGTGAGACGGCCCAGCCACATACGAGGGTGATTACCAACGATTTGTGAAGCAGGCGAGAGACGGAAGTACGCTGGGATTGAAAGGGGTAGTGCTGCTGGAGCTTGGACTACCGTTGGAGGAGGAAGAAGATCTTGGAGCGCCGGATCGATAAAGTTATTGTGGTTTCCTGTAGCTGAGTCGCCAGCTGCAATAGAGCTAGTAAGTTCAAGATTATTGTCGAAAGAGGCGACATTACCTTGTTGCAAGGCAGCAAGAGCTTGAGCAGCGGTAGGTGCATCGTTCGATAGCGGGACGCCACGTTTTGGAAGTGTAGGTCCGCGGTGTTTGGCTGCGCCAGGTCCAGGACCATATTGCGACCGATGATACAGCTTCCTGTCTGGATTATTTTTCAGCTGATTGTCACAGTAACGCTTGCAAGCGTCACGCGCGAGCAAATCTATCGCTTTGTTTTTCTGTGCGTCGCGCTCGGCATTGGCAACTCCTAGCAGTGGGACAATTGTGAACCATTTCTGGCGGAGCTCTTCCCAGTGCTCGTCACCACAGGCAAGACGGGTGGTGTAGTGATCAGCCTCAAGGATCTCGTAGAAGGCGCGGCGTGCTCCTTTACTCGATGCTGGATTCAGACCAAGAATATTGTTGGCATCTGGGATGGTAATTTGGCGTTTCATGCTGCGCATTCGTTTGGTAACATCTGCGCAGATGTTGTCTAGACCAATGTTCTTTTGTTCAATTCCTTCGAGTAGAGGATTCATGACGGCCAAAAGATGAGCGTTCTCGTGCACCAGGCGGTCTTTACTCGCTTGCCATCGACCATCTTCGAGTGATGTCTTCTTACGTTCGATGTCCATCTCTCTACATATTCCCTCGTACTGCTTGCGCAGCTCGATGTAGGTATCGTTGTCGAGTTGCAGAAACGCCTTGCATTCATCCAATGAGGTTTCTGATGCATATCTCGGGGCTGTACCAAGGGCATCTGGTGGAAGATGTCCAAATCCACGAATCCTGCGACGGCGTTTGCGAGCGGAAAGTCGTTGGTCGCTTTCAGCTTGAATCTGGGCTAGACGTTCGGCGCGACGAGCAGTCTCCTCCGGCGACAAGTCCGGAAGCGGTTGTGATGGATCTTCTACAGGCTGTGCATACTCCTGTACTCCGTCTCCGGTACCAGGGTTTTCCGCTTCAGCAATCGATGGGTCAACCTCATCGATAGCGCGTTTCTTTCCCTTGGATGATTTTGGGCCAACCTGTGACGGGTCCTGATACTTTGCTGCTGCACGGTGGTTCATGCCATGTTGCAGCCTCAACCGGCGAAAATCGTAGTTGCTGAGCTCGTAGCCTTCATCGTCGAGAATCTCCTTCGTATCCTTGACAGAGACATTCTGCTGCCAAAGCTGCAGCATACGCGCGACGATTTCATCCTCAGTTTCGGCCGATAACTTTTTGGCCATGCGTGGAGACTCGAAGCCCCATTTTTGAGAAAATTGGCGCGCGAAAAGCCGGTAGCTGTTGTTTATACATGGGTCAGCCCACCATTCACGTAAACTACACGGTAGACCAAAAGGTCGTGATGCAATGCAACTCACCTAGGAAGTTCCGACTCGGGAACGTTGAAGAATTCTGAAAAGTATTTGACGATTTGGCGTAAACTCTTGCCCTCCTCGACATACAACTTGTAGCAGATTTCCCGTTTGTCGTCCCAATCGTACCTGTTTGCTTTCGGGCGGCGCTGCATTGCGGTGGCGTTGTTTGATGATGTTCGGCGGCCGATGTGGTCGAGATGGACGCGGTACGGAAGACTGAAGGCGGGTTTGGAGAACAAAGGCAGGAGTGGCGGGCGCACGTGCCTTGTATCACGTGATACATCATGCACATTCACCACAACGTCGACCATCGCAGTCCCTTACATGACAAGAATTGCTTCGAGTGGGGTATAGAACTCACAATCACTATTGACGGGCTTCCAGCCTATCATGAGCGTTTGTGGAAGATGATGCTGGTCTCTCTTCGTCTCGTCCCAGCTGAACAAGTACGCAATATCAATCCTACTATGACTACGGCCAGCCATGGAGATAGAAGAGCAGCTACAGCAAACGCCAGACCGAGCCCAACAAGCCTGTGCACCCTGCCGTAAACAGAAGCGAAAATGTGACAAACAGATCCCCGGTTGCGGGCTTTGTCACCGCCTTGGCCGGACATGCGAATACAGCGACGAACCACGCTCATCTATAGCACCGTCACAAAAAGACTTCTCTGCCCTTCAAAAAGAGGTAGTCGAGCTGAAGAACTTACTGGCCAGCGGACAAGTATATTTAAACGGAAGCAATCGTGTCAGCTCTACGCCTTCCAATAGTAGCCAAGACTCCCCCGTCAGGGAGGAGTTAACACCGTCCAGTATGTTGACCCCAGGCTCATTACAAGCACCAGCCTGGACGCCAGCGAGCACATTTGAGTCCCTCATATTCCTAGACTCGGCGCTCTTTCAATATCAAAATCGTCAAATCCAAGCACCGCATGTCCGTGTTCCTCAGCCAGTGCTGGCCGCACTTGGCAATTCAATGGACCTGAGGGAAATGATCGAGCACTATTTCAACACGGTGCACACGTACTTTCCAATTGTTTCAAAGATTCGCCTTTACCAGAATTTGTCTAACCCATCTCATGAACCAGGAGCCGACATAGCCCTGCTATTCCTGGCTATGAGGCTCGCTTCAACAGCGCCAGCGGAGGGCTTGCCACCCGCTCAGGCGCAGCTTTATATCGATGTTAAATCACTTTACGCATATGTCGAAGCACAGAATGGATTCACTGTCCAAATGATCCAGGCTTTGTTGCTCATTTCGCTATATGAGATCGGCCACTGTATATATCCTGCCGCCTATCTTTCCACTGGCAATGCTGCACGACTGGGCCACGCCATGGGACTGCACAATCGCGATGCGCCTCAGCTGTTATTGCGCTGTATAACCTGGACTGAACAGGAAGAGCGTCGCCGTGTGTGGTGGGCTGTTGTCATTCTAGACTGCTTCGTCAATATTGGTAATCGGGGGAAGCCATTTGCTACCGAAGATCCCTCGCTTGTAACACACCTCCCGATAGATGATAAGTGCTGGGATCGCGGCGAGATGGTTGTTGCAGCACCTCTCGCACTTTCTGCAAGCAAGACTCAACTTGCTGCTCCTTTTGCACGAACATGTCAGGCCATACATGTTCTCGGCAGGGTCCTTCGACATTTAAACGACCACAGGCTGCCACTTGATTACCGTTTTGACGAAGCTCTGCAACTTGACCGTACCATTAGAGCTCTTGCTTCTATAATTGATGCCGAGGCTGATAAAACATCAAATGATGACCCAGCTGCCATGCTTGCTCTACTTAGTAGTCTATCAATTTGCTACGCAGCTCTCATAGAGCTGTACGACAACTACAGTTGTACAGAGCGCGCCTATCCTGACGCACCAGAAACACAACTTATTGTACAAAAAGTATCAATAGATGGCCTAGCTGACATTAGCCATGCCGTGCGAGTCATCGTTCAGAAAATCGACGTTTACATCAATGAACAACTCGACCAATCCACATTAGACCGGATCAATCCACTTATGATTGCTGCTTTATACAACGCTGCATCAAACTATGTCTTCTTCGCTCGTGAGTCATCAGATCCAAAGGTAACCGAGTACGCAACAGAAGTCAAAGGCCTCTTGGCTATCCTGGAACGGAGATGGCGAGTGGCAGGCAACTATTTACGCATTGTCGAAAACACTGAAATTAACCTCACGAACGCTATTGGTTGAGAATCATGCATATGAAATATTGGAGGATAAATATTTGGGGTTGTCGTTCAATGACGCTTTCTCCGCTCACTCAACCTCGGCAATGTACTTCGTAATCCTCAAATCCTCGCATTGATTGTGCTTTTATTCATTTCAACTTAGATACTTTCATCTCGGTTTCGGCATGCGACAAAAGTGACAAGACGTCAGCAACCCCCCCCAAATCTTACGGGAAATTCGCTGTAAACGTGATTCATCATATTTACACCAACCCAGGACCAAAGTGTGACAGGAGTTTATTGGCATATATCAACTGCCGAATCGATAAAACCCCACAGTAAAGTTGGCCATGATATCGATGCAAACGACGCAACATAAGCTATCGCCACCATCTCTTGAAGAGCTGGCGGCGACCTTGGATCTGGCCGTGAAAAAGAACTACATTCATGCCTCGGCGAGCGTAATCAAATGTCCAGACCTTCGGCAAGAACCATTTTGTCTTGCTACTCAAGGCTTATCCGGTGATGAATGCGTTGCTGACATAGGTGGCCAGACCCACCTCTACCCAAGACCATTGTTCGATAAGAAGTATTCTCTGATCGAGTGCGCTAAAGCGATGAATATGTCGCCGGACCAAGGAAGTTTAATCGGTGCTGGTGCTGGGCCTTTCCATGTTGTCGGACAAAACTCCGAGCTTGCACCGAATCTGAGCTGGAAGGATGGGTTTGAAAACATCAACAACCTTACATGTGTTGCCAAAATCGACATTGCTTCATCATCGGACGGCAAAGCCGTATGCGAACAGTGTTCTACTACGGAATGTGCTCTGATGATGAATTTATTCGGATCTTCTGGATTGACTGGTCCTGTGCTGAAGATCACAGCCCGAGGACGCATAGGTGATGGAAAAAGCTTCTCGGAGTTTCTACGAGATGCTCTCCACTCAGAATGGAGCCAACGTCGACAGGTCACTATCGGGGGCGTATTCTTGATCAAGACGGGAAAAGCACTCTTCCACATCATGCCAGACTTCCCTGCTGAAAAGGACCTACCATTCAATAGTCGTCAAGCCGTTGATTCGTGGCTGACATTTCACCGTTTTGAAGCACCCATAGTCTGTCTTACAGTCTTCCATTCATCCGGTCCGGAGAACCTCGCACTCAGAATGGAGCACACGCACTGTTTCTCGGCCGAGGGTGAAAACGCCGGTGGACATTATCATTACGATCTATCAGTTGATGAAGAGGGCGCAGAAGAAATCGAGTACGAAGCTTACCTTAACACGGCGAAGACACTTTATCGAATTGATAGACCTGAATGATGCTTGATTGCGATTGTGTATCAGATGAAACAAACGTTAATTACATTGGACCCCACTTGGCCTCGAACTGTTCCTTTGTAATTGCGCCATCATCAAGCTGCAGCTGCCACCACTGCTTTGGCGCGGTAACGTTCTTCTCGCCACCAGTCCGATGCCAGGTACCCCAGCCCTCTTCCCATACCTGGAAGAATCCACTCTCCTCCAGGGGCTTTGTTGTAAAGTCACGATATGCGTTGAAATCCCTGCACTTCATGTTGATTCTGAAGTCTGGAACAGGATCGGTGGCCAGCTCCCACCAGTTATAGGTGATGACATCCATGGCCGAGTTGCATTGAAGAGTCTGCGCCAGAAGATCGAAACAATGCAGCAGGTGATCCATATGAAGGACGGAAGAGCTACCGTGTGGGAAGTAGTACTCGTTGAAGGTGTTTCGCCGAATCGATTCGAGACAGTGCAGTTGGTGGTCTACAGCCATGACGGCCACATTGGCATCTGTTCGATTGGGATGCTTGACGGTATATTCTGGGTCTTTACCCAGACGTCTAACTTCATCGTCGTTTACGAGAAGCAAACGAATTCGTGTCATTTCGTTCCAAGCTTTATCCGTCTATTCAAATGTTAGGATTGAAGACAACATCGATGAAAATGACTCCTAAACTTACTTCAGGACTGGGCAATTGGGCCAATTTGCTGTGGGCATACAAGGTATTGTCGTATGTCTTTTCGACCAGAGGAATCTCAACTCTGTCTAGCACCGGACCTTGAAGATTGTAAGCACGTCTCATCTGAGATTGGGATATTAAAAGGTCTACTCACTGTACCACGATACCTTCTTGATATCTTCGTTCATGGTAGATGAATAGCCTCGTTGGAACCATCGTGATTGCCAAAGGGCAAGAGAAGCGGTGATGAGAAAGAGCACAATGTTCGCACCCGTTAGAAAAACTCCCGTTGGTCGTCGCCACCACTCTGGTGCTGCACGAGGAGCATATTGTGCTGGAAGCAATCCCTCGTCTTCTTCCTTCTCCGGGATTTGATCGTATGAGTGCGTTGGCTTCATTTCGTTGTCAATCTTGAATGAACACCAATGTTGGTACAATCGAAGAGGGCAGTGAGAGGGAAGTTCAAGTTGCCTACTTTTTGGGGATTAATCGCCAGCGTTCGTATTCGGGTAAGCATCTGGACAGTCCAACAATAAGCTGCATGATAGGGGCCGGTTAAGTGCGGCTAAAGCGTGGAGCCCATGATTCTAGCATGCAACGCTGGCGCATCCTGAGGATTCGCAAGCGCTCTATATTTTCAACGCTGATTTGGAGGGAAATACCCGAAACATCGTTTGCGGATTGGTCGGCCTTAAAGCGCCCCCGATGCTTGTCGTTGGGCGTGCGTTTGCATGTTATGCCGGTCCCGATGCGGAAGGACGAGGCCAGCACTAATGATCTCGGCCACCTTCAAGCTGATTGTTCCAGCGCCGGATTCGGCGACCGGTCAACTTCGACATGTCTATAGCTTTGCTAGCCTTTGATTATGGATTGTGAAGCTGCATGATTACTGTAATACTGTCACACGGGTGTTTTCTACCCTTGATACGAGGCCACGATACCTTGATCCACTGCCAATTGTGAGACACGCGACAATGACCTGCCCTCGTAGGCAAAGCGCAGTGGAGGTGGAAATGCACGAACAGGGCGAGAGGCTGGTCAAAGACTTGACAAGATAAGTGCAATGAAGCCATCGAGCTGTTGAGCCCACACATAAAGGTATTTAAGGTCGACGTGGTATGACCAACTGTCAGACTCACCCAACACCGATTCATCAACATCAATTCGTCAACATCGATTCATCCAAACCATTTTCAACATGAAGTTCACCATTTTCGCTCTCTCTGCCTTGGTCAGCTTGGCCTTGGCCGCACCAATTGGTTCGTCGTATTTATCTTTCCAAGCACGAGAAAATCTTACTGACATCTTCAACAGCCGAGCCTGATGCTGAGCTCGAGAAGCGCGCCTGCAAGCGTGGCGAGGAGCATAACTATCCGTAAGTTCATAAAAGGTGCCCATGGAGCTCAAGAAGCACAAGAGCTGACTGTTGCCAGATACCACCCATGCATTTATGCTGCTGGTGAGGAGGAAAAGCGTGAGGAGAAGCGTGAGGCTAGGGTCTACCCACCCACTCCGTAAGTGATCATATTGATCTTCGTCAAGATGTCGCATTTGAATATCAGCTTACAGGCCATAAAGTTACCACCGCGGCATCTTCGTCGAAGGCGAGGAGGAGAAGTAGAAGCGTGCTGTCGCTTTCTGCAAGCGTGGCGAGCATAACACTCCGTAAGTTGTCGGACTTTGATGGAGTGAGAGAAGCTGACCAGTCTATAGTTACTACCCACGCATCCATGCAACCGGCGAGGAGATGTAGATTGGATACACGTCTGAGATGAGACATGACTTGTGAAATGACCCGAAAATGACCGCTGTGTTCAAACTTGCACATTCTGATATCTGACCAAAGTATGTTGTGTCAGTATTAACCAAGTAGCTATGCTGTCCATAGATAGACCAGGTATTGAAATGAAGGTTGAACTACGAGATCGTCAATGCATGTATCATTTAATCGTCCACTCATAAACGAATCGTCCGGCAGTCGCTGTCCCAAGTAGGCGAGTCTGAAAGAAATGAAATGTTTACCATCGAGAGGCCGGTTGTGAGAGATGTCCATTCCAGTGGCCAGGCATGTATCGTAGGGCGAGGAAGATAGTCTAGGCATGAATTGCCAGGCGATCTGCTCCCACGTCAGTAATTCTTCCTCTCAACGACGCGTTACGAAATGCCATGTTCATCTCATTGCAAAGTAGGCAACGACATACAGAAGTGAGGTATGATGTCAAGGTGGAAATTAGCTCCAGCAACCAGAAACAAGTGGAAACTCGCAAAGGGGTCCAAGCGGGGCTCACATGTGAATACGAGTAGCTTCACGCGGCGTGACTTTATACTTTCTACACTCTCACATTCCGGTCCTTGCCTGTACAATTTCACACATAAACATGGCCGACGACGATATTGCGACCAGAGCTCCAGAGAGCGATGCCCAAGAAGCTGCGCCCACCGAGACTTCGAGCGCTATTCCAGGCGACTCGAGAGTCGATCAAGGCCCCGCAAGTATGGGCGTGAGTGACGTCGAGGCAACTAACATTAGAGATGAATATTAACGAGATCACAGGAGCATTGTACCACTGATAGACCAACTCGTATGACTTTATCGAAACCAGTTATGCAATCATTATAGACTAACCACTTGGGATAGCATTGGGAGAAACACCAACAGGAGTAAGATCAGCTTCACAGAACGGTACACAACAAGAGACGGATGTTGACAGCCAGTAGGAGATGACCAAGTTTGCCGATGTCGACACTTACATCACCAAACCAGCCGACTACCCACACTCTCCATGCAAATTACTCTTGCTCCTAACAGGCGGCACTGGCGTGCATAGTACCAACAATCAATTGCAAGCCGATAAATACGCCGCCGAGGGCTTTTTGGTCGTCATGCCAGATCAGTACGACCATGATTCCATTCTAATCTCGATTCATCGACTGACCAGATTTTGTTGCATAGATTTGCTGGCGATCATGCACCCGGAAACGCCGTCTCGACAGAAACACCTGAGGAAAATCAATCTCTCATTGACCAAGTCAAGCAGGGAATTAGTGCTGTAGCAAAGTCTTTCACTATCGACATGTGGCTGGCGAGACATACCCCGGAAAAAGTACTCCCCCATCTCCATCGCGTTCTCAAAGCAGTAGCAGAAGAATTTGCCGATGCGATTGCCAGTGGCGGAGGAGTGTATACTGTAGGATACTGTTTCGGAGCTAAATATGCGCTCCTACTATCTACTCCACCAGGAAAAGAGGACGTGGCTGGCGAAAATGCAGACGACAGTAAAGTAGAGGAAGGACGAGTCCAAGACCTGCCGAAGATCAAAGCCGGAGCTATTGCGCATGGAACGCAGATTACCAAGGAAGACTTTGATGGAGTTGCCGCACCCATGTTTGTTGTCGCCGTGGAAGACGATCCACTATTCCCCGAGGAGGTGCGCATCGACGGAGTGAAGAAGATGAAAGAGAATGGCTTGGAGTGTGAGGAGAAAGTATATCCTGGTGTGCCCCATGGATTCGCTGTGCTGGGTGATTACCAAGACAGCAAGATCGTGGAAAGCCAGAAAGACGCATTTGAGCAGATGCTTGGTTGGCTCAAAGCCCATTGAGCTTCTCGGATTCGAACACGCAAGCTGTAGAAGTCTCGAATAGCATTTGATACCAATGATGATACGACGATTGAGTTTATTCCGTGCATGCTACTTGTGTAAATCATCCCTGGTATTTTTCCCTATGTGATTCCATACGCCTGTGTAATGCTCATGCCCATTTTCTCATGTCTTCCGCACGCCAAAGATCCAATCATATCAACTCAATATCGCCTCGAATGACGGCTTCGCGAACAGCACTCCATCTCAGAACCCAAACATCCCCTCTTCTCAACTCAACATCATTTGTCTCTGATTCGCCATAGACTTCCACCGGCTCCAGGATATCGCGTAGAACACGGCAAAACACAGCCGTATCCTCGTCCGGTTTATCCACCATGCTTATACCGCCTGTAGTATCATCCAGCTTTTGCAATTGAATTGGAAATGATGAGAGAAACGACGTGCTGTAATGTGCCGAGAGGAGCGAGGAATGGGCATGTAGATATTCTCTTTCGAGGGGCGAGAGACAGTCTGGCTGCGCGAGGTAATGCTGTGCGAATTTATCGATCTGCGGATATTGACTCGTTATTATTCAGCGTCGAATGGAGCGGATAGTTCACCGTACCTTTGCGATTCTCGCTCTGAGGAAAGATCGTATGAGGAATTTGAATCGTTCTAGTTCAGTCTGGAAAATGACGAGAGTGAAATTGGCTTGCGGGTCCATGGTCCCAGTCATATTTTCAATATTATCTATCTGCGCTAAACGCGGTCAGATTACCTTCATTGGCTGTGAGATCATCCTTGTGTATCTTCGCACCTGCTTCTTTAATCGCTCCATTGTTCGCTCAATCAGGTCGGAAGGATACGGGAGTAGCTCTGGCGATGTTCGCTCTTGAACCCATGCTCGCGTGAGGGCTTGGAGATCGATGGAGCGCTGGGGGATTGTTGGCGCTGAGACAGAGGCTAGAATGTCTTGGATGTCTTGGTCCATTGTGTTGGTGGTCGAGGTTTGGTTTTGTGGATGTGCTGGTTTGATCCGGCAGAGCTGGTGGGGTGAATCTGAAGTGGGGACTTAAAAAGCACGACGCGTTCACGCGTAGAGTGGATGATTTAAATAAACTATGTGTTATGACATCAACATACAAGAATCAAAAAAATTCAACAGTTCACGAAACAGTTTGATTATGGGAAACCGATCGATTGAAAATCATAATGACAAAAAATCTATGCAACAACTCCTTCTCTAGTAATAACATGCTTGGGAGCATGATCATGTCCTTCATGACCAACGTGATCATCCTCCGACCATTCAGGAAATCCATCATCAAACAAAACAGCAAGTCTATCTTCCTTCTCTTCCTGATCAATATCCTCACGCATGACCTTGATCCACTGTTCATATTCCTCATCGTCAAGCAAACATCCATCCAAAACACTTTCAACACCTTTAATATCAAGGTTCTCACCAATAAAAACGAGTTCCTGTCGACGATCACCCCATTCTCCACCTTTGGCAATATCGTGTTTAACGAGCTCGTCGATTTCGGTTGATCCGGTGAGATATTCTTCTTCGGGCAGAGTGGCGAACCATGGACGACCGCCTTGTAAAGTCATGATGGCGCCTGCTTGAGACCAGTCGCCGGCACGGTTGGGTCGAGTGGCTAGGAAGAATTCCCCTTTGGAGCGGAAGAGGCGTGCGAAGATTGGGTCTGCGCGTTTATTTGCCAAGATGGTGGAGTGGTCAGGGACCTGTAGTGTCGTTTCGTCTTCAGCTTGCTCGGTCTTTCGAGCAGACTGGCCATCGGCTGAAGGGGTCGTCAGGGTTGTAGAAGCGTTGGATGCAGAGCGCTCAGATGGACTTGAGCCTTCGGAGTCTTCCATAGTGAAGACGCCTTCAACATCATTCATGGATTCTTCGCAGTCGTCCATTCCAACGTCCTCATCTTCGTCCTCTTCGTCCATCTCGTCTTCATCCTCGTCGTAATGTTCAAGCTGCAAAATGAATTTATCATGAACGAGTCTAAACAAACGGAAAGGATGGAAAGGTCTATGCCTAGTATACACAAAATTTCCAACATTGTACTCTTCAGTCTCAGGCTTCGGAGCAAGCATTTTACGGCCATTGACCTACAAACACGTCAGATCAAAGCGACAGGAAAGTTTTTCCGGAATGGACTTACCTCGCGAAGAGTCATGGCGTGCAAGTCTTGAAGCCACCCATAGCCCGTCTGCGCACGTTCAAGATTGAACATACCGGTGTTGACGATCTGAGAGACATCGATTTTTCCATAGCTGCTTTGAACGACTTTGGCCCGATGGTTGAGCTTTTCAATCAAGTCAAGCATGCGTTGTTTGGTCACTTCGTCGACCTGTGTTGCATCAGTACATTCCATGTCAGTGGCGATGTTATGATGAACATACGATATCAATTTTGTTCAAGACAATAACGTCAGCAAACTCGATTTGGTCAACCATAAGATCGCTAACGGTACGCTCATCCTCGGGCGTGACATCGTCGCGACGAGAAGAGAGCAAATCCGCAGTTTCAAAGTCATGAAACAAAGTGAAAGCATCAATGACGGTAACTGTGGTATCCAACCGAGCAAACTTCTCCAAACCACCAGCTTTCTTCCTATCGAGCAAATCAGAATGACAAACCAAGTATGAAGGGGTATGACGACGAACAATTGGTTCAAAACCTTGAGCATATCTTCATCGAGCCCATCAGGCAAAGCGCCCATTTCATTCATTTGCTCGGCAAGTCGAGAGTCGAATGTCTCGGCAACTTGTTCAGGCTCACTGATACCGCTGCTTTCGATGATGATGTAGTCGAAAGTCTGAAGCTCTGCAAGTCGAACAAGCTCTTCGAGCAGGTCGCCTCTGAGTGTACAGCAGATGCATCCGTTTTGAAGTGCAATGACTTTTTCGTCGGTCTTGGTCAGGCGATGGGTTTGTTTGATCAATGAGGCATCGACATTGATACTAGCGGACAATCGATTAGTGAATGTTGCAATTGATAGCACTCGGATGTTGTAGTGGCTTTGACAGGTGTATACTTACGCCCCGATATCATTGACGATGACAGCAATGCGAAGACCATGGTCGCTGCGAAGGATGTGTTGTAAAAGCGTCGTCTTACCGCTCCCCTAAACCTCCCATGTCAAAAACGAGTCGATTTCAAACGCATATGGATTTTCTTACGAGAAATCCTGAGAGCAAGGTGACTGGGAGTGCTTTCGGCGGAATTGATGGCTTCGTCTGAACAGCGCGCTTAACGCTTTGTCTAGTTCTTGGTTTCCCTGCAGCCATTATGTCGTGAGTAAACGATGTAAAAAGACGCTGAACAGAATCTCTGTCGAACGACTTTGAAAAGTGATTGAAATAGCAAACGAAATTCAATGTGCGTGAGTTGGTGAGAACTCACCAGTCCCATCAAGGCCGCCATCAAGGTACTCATCTGGCTCATCTCAGTTCGAATCCGCCTCGAGGCCGTCAATGTAGTGCTACAGTTCATAGCGTTAGAAATCGGTGACATATGATTGGCCACTCTCCAGGCTGGCCACCTTAATGGTTATGTGGAGCCATATTTGATCAATCACACACCTTCCCTATTACGCATAGCGCCGTGGAGTATATCGATGGTATGATATCTCCAATATTCTTGTGTCGAAATTTCCTTCTCCAATGCGTATGACGTTTTGAACAAGCTGAGATTTCTGCCAACTTGCCTGGTGCACGTCGAGGTGGGAAACTCAGCGACAAAGCTCTGAGATGAAACTAAGCTATGCACATCCCCTGTAAGTGCCAAACACTAACGCAAACCGTGTGTTTGGTCAATCAGAAGCAAACAAACCTTAGACACAATCAATCGGCCGCTGTTACCTGATGATATGACGTTCGAAAGCTGCGTGTCAACAAATATCCAAATTTCACTTCAGGGATTCGCGACGGGACAAAAAGACGATACGTCCAAAACTTTGGGCTTTTGACATAAATTGATTTCATGATCTGGGTATCATTTGACTCACTCGCTAATGCCAATTACCTAGAACTTCTAGCGTCTGACCTTCAATATTTGACTTGGTCGATAGAAGGGCTGATGGAGCTGCCGATTTTTGAGAAGAGTTGTAGCGACCTACAGCGACGGCTTTTCAGCCACCCTTTCGTGGGACAGGAGTCGCATTTCGGCTTTCTCGCTCTTTCAATTTGCGTTTTTCTCCCTCAAGAACCTTTTTCACACGGTTCAAGACTTCTTGTTTGTCCTTGGCAGCCTTGCAGTCTTCGACTCTGTATGGAGGTGTAATAATGACAGCTTCGTGCAGAATCATCTCCTGGTTGTGCCAGCGAATAGGCATGTTACTGAAGACAAGTTAGCTGAACCGTATCATCCACCAATGCATGAGTTGGCCACGTACATTCTCTTGAAAGAATCAAAAATAGCCTGTGCTTCCTTGGTCACACCCTGACCCTTGTCTTGTTCTTCCTCCTTGAGCTTTCGAATGCGTTCTTCTTCACGCTGTTTCAAGCGCTTCAGGTCCACAGGGCCAACGCTCGGCGCAGTTTTGACAGCATTGGAATCAGAGCCATTGATTGCGCTGGGAGCAGTAATTTGGAAGGACTGGATCTTGGAAATAGGAATGAAATTGTAGTCGCCAGTTCGCGAAGCATTGTTTGCAGATGGCGCACGCGTGTCGACCGCGATGATGCTCAAGACCGGGCAAGCAGAGTAGAGCGAGCCCTCGTAGGTTTGCGAATGAGGTGCGACCGTCGTCACCTTGATCCTGTAGACAGCTGAGAATCAGTAATCACATCCTCCGCCGTTGTCGCCCTGGTAGGGACATGAGAAAACATCATTACCGTGCACCAATAGCTTTCGCAAGCGTTTCCTGGCTATCGCCCAAGGGGAGCGAGGCCTTTGGGGTTGCAACCTTTGCCGCAACGCTGTTGCGCTTGTCCTTGTCGGCCATGGTTTAGAACAACGCGCGGCGATTGTTCTAGCAACGCATAAGGTCCAGACAAGGGCTCCTCCAGCAGCAGAGAAGCACGAAAGGAGCGGAAGAATGGAAGACGGTGGGAGGTGGAAAGGGGAAGTCGACAATCAACGCGAAGACAGGCGATGGGCGAGACGTCGTAGTCGCAGACGGAAGGAGGCCGTTGACGTGAACGAAGCCCGCGCACGGATCGCATTTCGCTGGGCCAGTGACCTGTTGCTTCTCTCGGCCAAAGGGGCTGGCCAAGAATCATTCAATCATCTCTACAAGTCACGACGCCATGTCAAACTACGCATGGAAGTGGGTGTTAACAAACGTTACTGGCGTCTCCGGCTTCGTTAATTATCTTCGGCTCAGCGAAAATCATCTTTCCCCTGTCAATGTACCTGACGGCAAAAACACGCTAAAGTGCTCTTAAAAGGCGGGCAGCAGACCTCAAATGCGGGCAGACTCTCGCGCATCCGAGGGCTCATTGCCGACGAGGTTTCCGGCTTACTTATTCATTCAATCTTCCTTGTGACCGTAAGTTGATCTGTTTTATTCTTCTTCTTGAACTCTGCCGGATGAAGTCATGGTATCGGGTGTGTCAATATTGCACAACGTGGCGATATACTTGTAGGTCATTCCACATCGTCACAATCATAAAAGTCGATGCTCTCGACAGAACATTTCAATTGGCCACTATGAGACGGCTTTCGATGTTCAAGAAACGAGGTATCAATACGGAAAATGCCACTATATCCCACCTCGAAACGAGTAATCCTGTAATTCCTGGCGAAGACGACGGCACATCAGTGCCAATCGATGATCCTCCAGATGGAGGCTATGCCTGGGTCGTTTGTGGTGCTGTGAGCTCTCTCAATGGCTTCACATGGGGCGTGGCAGCGTCCTATGGAGTCTATCTGAGCCACTACCTCGCCTTCGACTATTTCCAAGGCGCGACTGCTCTCGACTTTGCCTTTATTGGAGGACTTCAATTTGGGATTGCCTTGTTCATCTCGCCATTATGCACGATTGGAACAAGAGAGCTTGGTCGTTTGACTGTCATGGCTACAGGGAGTGTCTTGATGGCTGCTGGCTATATTGCTGCTTCGTTTGCAAGTCGAATTTGGCAACTCTATCTCACACAAGGTCTCCTGGTCGGATTGGGCATGGGAGCGATCTTCATCCCATCTGTTCAGGTCTTACCACAGTGGTTCCTCAAACGTCGAAGTCTGGCTGGTGGTATTGCTTCAGCCGGGAGTGGATTTGGAGGACTTGCGTTCAGTCTTGGAACAACGGCCATGATTGAACAAATCTCTCTCCCCTGGAGTCTTCGTATTACCGGCATTGTATGCTTGATAGGAAATCTTTCAGCAACAATGTTAGTCAAAGACCGTAATCATCTAGTCAAACCACCACAACTTGGATTCGCAATCCATCTTCTGCGACGTTACGACTGCTTCTTGTTATTATGCTGGGCCTTTATCAATCTCATCGGGTACATGGTCATTTTGTACAGCCTGTCAAATTACGCCGTTGACATTGTAGGGCTCCAGCAGAAGCAAGCCGGCATATTGACCGCAATCCTGAACCTGGCAACCGGCATCGGAAGACCAACAACAGGCCTTCTCAGCGATCGATTCGGTCGCATCCAAACCGCCGCCGTGGTAACACTCGCCTGCGGCATAAGCGTCTTTGCAATCTGGGTTCCAGCAAATAGCTACGGCCTCCTCATCGTCTTTGCCCTTGTCTCCGGCGCAATCCTGGGTATATTCTGGACGACTATTGGGCCGTTATGTGCTGAAGTCGCGGGTTTGAAAGAAGTGCCTTCATTCCTTTCCCTTCAGTGGTTGGCTGCTGTGCTTCCAACGACGTTTGCAGAAGTTATTGCGCTCTACTTACGTTGTCCGAAAATGGGCCGATGGGGGTATTTGTATCCTCAAATCCTGGCTGGGTCGGCTTATATCGTCGGTTCCATGTTTCTTTTTGAATTGTGGCGAGTCAGGAAGAAAGAGGATCGTGTCTCGCAGCAGGCTGAGATGGTTGAGACGAATCGATGAAAGTCGGTTGTTTGTCTCAGAGACCATAATGTAAATAATGCATCGCCAGAACATATTCGCAATGCCATCAAGCATCAGACTCCTTCCAACCCTAAAATCCAAAATTGACAATCATACCCATCAACCCAACGCCTTCCATGCCCAAATCCCATCTATACCCAAATCCCATACCTCTCATAATCCCAACATCTACAAAATCAAATAAAACCCAGCTGCTACGACCAAAATAATCGAACCAGCAAATCTCGTCATCTGCGCAGCGTCACCCTTGGGAATATTTCCCGTTGCTTTTTGACCGAGATACCAGGCGCCGATGTCGGTCAATTGGCCTTTTTGCGTCAACATGGCGGCGTTGGGACCGACGTTTGAGACATCGGAGCGGAAGGCGCCAAAGTAGGAGTAATGCGTTACATAACTGTGAATGAGGAAATTAGTAACTCGTTTTCTTAAATGTAGTTTTCTTCGACGGGTTTGATGGGTTAGATTGGGGGGGGGTTAGTGTAAACTCACTCAAGTCGATCCATATACTCCGTACTCTGATTATAAAACGCCTGACTGTCCGCAAGCGAAACATCCGAATCCGCAAATTCCGTCACCCACATGGTCATATTCGGATAGGTACCATTGACCTGACCCATATGACTAGCCAACCCCTCGAAATTGCCATACCAATGCACCGGGATGAAATCCGCCGAACACTGTCCAGCGCACTGGGTGAAGAAATTCTGGAGCCAGTTGAAGCCATTCGGGGCTCCTGTGACGGCGGGCGCGCCGAGTTTGATGCCTAGTTTCTTGAGCGGTTCGATTTCCCGGATCCAGGTCTCGGCGGCTGTTTGGGCGTCAACGCAGGAGCCGCCGCTGGTGCAGCCGTCGGGTTCGTTGAAGGTGAGGATGTAGCTGATGTTCATGCCGCCGTCGACGAGGCCTTTGACGGTGTTGTAAAAGTCCATGCTGGTGTTATCGCTCGGTGCGCCCCACAGCATGGGCACGAATTGGAGGTGGTTGGTGTAGGTGCTTGTGGGCTCGGCTTTGTAGTTGTAGTACCATGTCAGGTCGGATGTGCTGCTGTCCCAGATGGAGTCATCGGAGGAGGCGTCGTTGGTTTGGACGTAGACGAGCCCGCGTTTTGAGGAGGAGAGGGTGCTGTCTTGTGCGTGGACGGCGAGCGGTGCGGCGAGCGCTGAGAGGAGGATGGTAGATGAGCGCATGTTCGAGGCGAGAGCTCAGTCGAGAGCGTTGTTCGGTATGTGAACCGACTGTAGGGAGTGTCTTTAGAGCTCCGATCCGCTCAGTTAGACAGTGAAGCGACAGGCAGGACGATGTAACAACAGAATCGCCAAGTAAAGAGAGCCAGATCAAACCAGCAGAAGACGACGACCAACGGCAAACCGTCTATAACATTTACAAAGGGGATCAGCAAAGCCAACTCAGCCAAGCGGTTGAGAAGCGACAAGACGCGAGATGCGACATTGAGAAACGGAGCCAAAGACGCCAATGCAAAAGACCAATCTGGACCGTCCAGGATAAAAATAACGACTAAACCTTGTCTGGGTGGTTGATGGCTCGATTAGGCGGTCCAGAATCACGAATGGGGAAATCTGGGCTTATGCAGCCGCTAGTTAAGTTGGTTAGTGAAGTATTTCGGGCTCAGCCTGGTTGTGCATAATCGTCTGGGAAGTTGTGCATGATTGACTATGAAAACTTATTGCTTTTGTTTGAAAAAGAATAAAGAAACAGTGTGATTCAATTAATTCATCTGTACACAACGTAACAACCGATTGAAAAATTCATCAGACCCATCCAAGACAATTCACTTCAACCTCCAGTATCCAGCCGGCTTAAGCTCAAAATCACTCGCAGCCTCAATAACAGCAAGACCACTACCCTGAGTCTGAACCGTGTACTGGGTAGCACTACGCTTAGAAATATCCGACGACATTGCAGAACGCTTGATAGAGATATTCTCGTTGACGAGACAGCCATCGACGCCCTCGCATTTCCATGGATCGGTTGCGAGGATCCATGGCTGGTTGATGATATCCACAGCGCCGGCTGGGAGGACTGGTTTCGATATGATGGAGCGTTTTGAGGAGTCCGTGTTGGGTGAGTTGACGGCCCACCAGCCGCCGATGATGGCGGTTGTGGGGTCGCGGGAGTTAATTGCCCCATCGGCATTATGTTGAACCCAGTTCTTGTAACCAGCGCATGTGTTGTCGTGAGAGCTGGCAAGACTGGATGGAGCGGTCGTGGTAACGCCTGGAATCAAAGCCTGATCTGTGGGAAGTGCTTCGCAAAAAGTGTTGAGGTTGTGAAAGTAAATGCCTTTGAAAAGCATGGCGTCGTTGGAACAGCTGCCATCCATATCGCAATAGTCTTCCAAGTAACCATTGCGGCCAAGGCCGTTCCATTGGCCATCAGTTTTGGGTTCGCCATTATTCCAGCCAGTGGCATTCATGACGCTGTTAATATAAGTGTACCCGTCATTCAAGTAGGTGACATCGCCAGTTGCTTCCCAGAGTCCGCGAAGTCCTTCGAGGAGTACGCCCTGGTTGTAAGTATAAACCATCTCGTTGCGCTGATCGCATTGCGTCTGGCCAGCAGAAATGTGGAAACCATCGACAACAAGACCTTGGGAGTTTAAAAAGTTGTGAGACTTGAACCACTCATACTCCTTCTTGGCATTGTCAAGGAGAGATGGGTCCTGCGCCTGAAGAGTAGGAAGCGGGCCGATCGGCTGACCTCTGACAGTGGTAGTATTAGGAGTTGGCATGCCATCGGTGTTGGTGTCTCCTGGAAAGTACAAGTACATCTTAATAGACGAGGAGATGAAAAGCTCGTTGGTTATGGCATTCTTGTAAGTAGCAAGCTTTGGCTGCCAGGTAAGACCACCATCGCACAAAGAGGTGTCGTATGCCTTTTGAACATCGTCGTAAAAGATGTGAGCGCGATGAGCAAACTCGTCAATGTATGACTTTCCCAGATCAGAACTCGCATAGTCGTCGTAGCGATGGATGAACTTTAAAACCTCGAGCCATTCCAGGACAACCCACTGCTCGTCATCGTAAGCGTCACCGAAAATCTGGCCAACATCCTCGCCTCCGTAAGCGTCGACGTTGTTGGAGAAGTACTTCTGAATCAGAACATTGGGAGTATCAGACGGCGATGGGTTCTCGCCCGGGACGTTTCCACCATACTCTTGGAGAGCATTAGTTATGGAAATCTCGGAAGCAGCGAGAAGAGTATCCAGAACCGCAGTTTGCCAGTTCTCAGCATCGGGCCAAGTCGTGCCATTGAAGTAGTTCAGCTGAAGAGTCTGGATCGTGTCCTCGAACTCGGCAAAGTAGCTTTTGTGTCCAGCCACGAGTGGCACAAGGAGCAGAGCCGTGTAAAAACGCAAGTGAAGCATTATTGAATCCAACTACCACAGAAAGGAGACACAAAAGTGAAGAAGAAACATAACTATGGCTGGGAAACGCCGATCGACGCATCTTTATACACGTACCGTTCACGCCGATCAGCTGCGAACGATGATCGTCGACGACAACGAGCATCATTGCTTAAGTCAGCTGGACGAACTGTCTAGCTAGGAGCGGAGGTTACATCGTGCAAACATGTGGATGAGGGCCAAAACAAAGCAGACAAGAAAAGGTTAGCAGCCGGAACAAGAGCGACATGTAGATCTTCCAACACGAGGGCTGAAGGTCAAAGCTAAAAAGGTGGAGGAGTCGGGCGAAGGATGTCAGCTTTCTCAGCTACACCATGCCAAAACAGACAAATGAAGCCGGGCCATGTGCAGGCGAGAAAAGGAAGATAATAAATGAATGAGGTAACTGGGGGGTCTGATGACCACCGACGACAAGGCTCGTTGAGAGTCAGTCTGGCTGGCGACGATGAACTCCGGTGATGTACCGTCGATGGTCGTCTTTTGACGAGAATGTCTGAGTGTTGGATCTATCACACGAGAAAGCGACTTTGATAATGTGTAATAAATGTCAATCAAAGCAGCAGATGTTGAAAGTCGTCCATGTCCAAAGTTGTGCGTGACTGACTTTGTGTTCCTGTCGATCGCCATCATCGACTAGACTAGACGAAGAATGAGCCCCTGCGTCTAGTCCGAATCTAGCCCAGGCGTACGCGCACCGCGACGCGTTTTTTACCTCTTTAGGCTTTGCGGCATCTTCGCTACATCACCAGCCACAAACGCCATGTCTAAACCTACCGCTGCGAAACCTTCCAAGTCCATCTTCGACCCCTTTAATTCGAGCGCCACAGGCCATCAGCGAGCCGAGAACCGTCTTGGAGGCAGCATTTCATGGCGTGACTCGCGCAACTTGAAGCTACGTCACCAGTTCGCTGCCGGTTCTGGAGGTGGCAAACGAGTGTCTGATACTGTTGGTGCTGGTAGTGTTGATTTTGGTCACGATGGGAGAACTGAGAATGGAGGCTGGGTGAAAGGCGCCAAGGGATTGCGGTCTGCTGGGCAGATGACTATCTTTGAGAGCATGGGTGGCGTCACAGTCGACAAGAACATTGAACGACCAGCGAAAAGATTAAAGACGGATGAAAAACCTACAGCCACGAAAGTAGTTAACCCGTTCACCCCCTTCAAAAGGGAAAATGGTACGTATAGAGAGTCGAGCTGGAGCGCACATGAATCTTCGCCTTCACATCTTCTCGAACCCCTCAATACACCCGAACCAGCAAATTCCATTCCAACATCAGCACATGCTTCAGAATCCACATCCAAATTACCACCAAAACAATCTTTCCCGCAAATCTTCGCCCACCTAACCATATACATCAACGGCTCCACCGCCCCCACAATCTCCGACCACAAACTCAAACAACTCCTCACTACCCACGGTGCCCAAACATCTATATCCCTAGGTCGACGAACCGTCACCCACGTCATCCTCGGTCGTCCAAACAGCAGTGGAGGCTCAGGTGGCGGGTTGGCAGGAAGTAAAATCCAAAAGGAAATTGCTCGTGTCGGTGGCAAAGGCGTCAAATTTGTGAGTGTAGACTGGGTTTTGGAAAGTCTCAAGGCTGGCAAAAGACTTCCAGAATCTCAATTTGAGGCTTTACGTCTTGCCCCAAAAGGGATGAATAGTGTTGCGACGATTTTTAGAAGTAACGTTGGAAGTAATGATGGCTGATTATGGATGACGGGTTCGTTCTTGATAATGCCAGGAACGACTTTCATTAATGATGATTACGAGTTGATCAACTTCGACTGAATTGACGGCAATTCTGACAAGAGCAAAAGTAGACTTGGAGTCTGAACATGCCCAACCGCTGGTCGAACTACGGAAGAGTCGACACTACGTATAATGTGGACATATTCATACGCAGGCGTTTGTTTGCTTGATAGGGTCAGGGTTTCTCAATGATTCGAGAGAACGAGGTCTGAACGAGTGCAAACAAGACGAATGTAAATGATCAACGAACGGAACGTAAACAGGGTATACGTCATCAACTCGACGCTCCAGCAATCGCATAGGCTAACACGAGCGCGACATACTTCTCATCACAACGTATACACAAACTCCGGGTTCTCGCCATCCGTCAAATCCAACCACTCCTGATTCTCCAACTTGACATAACCCGGCTCAGCCCTCAGGCGCGCCTTGCGCGAATTCCGTCGACGCGAGGAAACATAAATAAAAGCCATAATCGCCACGCCGGTACAATAGCAAACAATAATCGTAATCTCGGCGGGAACATAACGGGGCTGATCTTTGGGGCGAAATGTCTGCGGACCGATGATATTGCCCACGCAATACCCAATCAGGTACATGGCCGCCACGGTGGTTTTCTTCGTATACCCGGCGATATTGGAGGAGATGAGGGAGAGGATGGCGACGAAAGCTGTGGGTGAGGCTTGGGTCATATAATATCCGCCAAGACGGCCTTTGCTGTTGGTGAGGGGCAGGGCGACGATGAGGATCATTCCTGTTGCGGCTATGAGTAGGCCTATGGCGCCGAAGAGGAGGCGGTTCTGATAGCGGTCGCCGAGATAGCCGGCTGCGATTAGAGTTACCACTTCGATGGCGCCGCCTGGTGTGCCGTAGAGGAGGGATTGTTGGGATGTGTAGCCGAAGGATTTGATTAGTTGGGAGAAGAAATTGGAGATTCCGCCTGCGGATTCCTCGAGTTAGATGGTTTGGTTTTGTGGAAGGGGAGATGAGTGGAAGACTTGCCATTGGGAATGTCGACTATCAATGCGAAGAAAAAGAAAGACCACACGACGGGATCGGTCAAGGCTTCGCGGACTTGGTAGATTTTCCAGTGTTTGTTACCAACGCCTTTACAATAAAGTCAGTAGTCCGTCTCGTGGATTGACTCTCCCGTCGCACGGCTTTCTCACCTTGTTGATTGACGCGAATACGTTCAATAGCCAAGACTCGATCATCCTCGTTCAGCCAGCGCGCATTCATCTGATTATCAGGGACCGTAAAGAGAAAGATAATGCCCACAACCACAGTCAACAAACCCGTAACCAGAAACACAATCTTCCACCCTTCTAGTCCATGATAAGATTCCCCACTCGTGCCTTTGGCAATACCATACGCCACCAAACCGCCGAGAATCTGCGCCCAGCCATTAAACGAAAACCAAATCCCAGTTCTTGTACCTTGTTCTTTGGTCGTATACCACTGCGAAGTTAGGAGAGCGAAACCCGGGGTGACAGCAGCTTCAGTAACGCCGAGAAAGAAGCGAATAGCAATCGCACCGCTATAATTCTCAACAGCCGCGAAACAAGACAAGACCAAGCCCCAGAGAATCACGCAAGCGCCACTATACTTGGCCAAAGGCAATCGCTGCAAGAAGAGATTGGTCGGGTATTCCCAAGCCAAATAACCGAAATAGAACATGGACGAAACCCAATTATAATCGTCACCGACGAGGTGAATGTCCTGCTTCATGTTCATGATGGAAGCGTACGAGATGGTCGTTTTGTCGAGATAATTCAGTCCGTACACCACGCACATGATGGGGATGAGGTTCCAATCTATCCGTCGCAGGAGCCGTTTGTTGGTTGCTTCGTCGATTTCGAGGATTTGGCCTGCGTGGCTTTGGAACGCTTTCATGGCTTCGTCTGCATCATGCGAATGCTTCAGGATCGTCTCCGGGACTGAGCCTGAGCGAATGGCACTCGCCAATTGTGCTGGGAGATTTTTCTCGACCTCCGGGTCGAGGGAATGGTGTTTCTCCTCATCCAACATTCTGGTTATCACGAAAAACGACACGCGAAGAGCGGGTGAAGAGACAGAGATGGAGAGACCGCAACAACTTACGTCTGTATATCAAAAGAATGAGAAAAGCGTCGGCTCAACGTCTGATACCGACCGATTTGGCGGCATGCACCATCGTCCGTCAAGTGGCCGATAACGTGCGGAGATGGATTGATCGTCCTGGCATGTTGCCCGAAAGGGTAGTTGGACGCTTACCACGGACTACGCGTGCGATATGCAAAGGCGGGGGATGCGTATCGCGTGGGTCTGCAGAATAGAGAATGGCCGTAGTCGGCTCGGAGATTCCCACTGAGTTTATATGGTATTCTGTCATGCGAGATTTTGGTATCACTTGTTGAAAAGAGTTGGGTTGGAAGTGGACAATTGGGCCATTCAACGTACGTTTTGATGAGGATAGCAAAGAATATATCCACCAAACTCCAAAGCCCTCCCTACTAGATAACAACATGACGACGATATTATAGTCGAGTTGTTGAGGTTCATTTCGAGGTATTTTTTCCTATCCTGCCCAAGTTACCTTACGTACAAACACACGTATCCGCTAAACGCCACTATCGGGTATAATCACAATCTTTACGAAGCTATACAAGTGACAGTTGCATTCCAGCGGGCCGACAACGCTACGATGAGCGAGAAATAGGGCGTTTTAATGATTTTAATCTAGTCAGAACTATCTAATGAAGAAAACATGGTGTATTTCATCAGAGTAAATGTTGGTTATAGAATACAGTCACGTGATCAAGACTTTGTTAGAGCAAATCTCCCAGTAAAGCCTCGACTAGGTAGTAGATGGTGGTCTTTCGTTGCAAAGTGTTGATTAGAGAACTGGATTAATACGCTTCCATTGGAAGCAGCTGTCAGGGCAAAGACGGCACAAGTGTCATGTGGCTGTACAGCTATGATATCGCTGAACCTAGCGTCTATTAACGAACGTTTGCAGACCCACGTATGTATGTAGATGTATGCTTTCTCCGTCATCCTTAACCAGAGTACCAATGGGTAAAACATAGCCACAGAATACAACAACGAGTGATAGAAGTCATTTCAAAGCGCGAGAAACGTGTTAAGTTTGGTAGATGTCAAGGTTCAATGTTGCATTTCATTTCGTAGAGCAGTCAGTCATTGGCATTATCTACGTCGGTATTTGAACCCTGTGGCGTTTACGGTGGGTTTGGCCGAAGACCAGTACTTGAAGCCGATTTCGCTGCCGACCCACCGAGGGGTAGAGATTGACGATAATACCGTTACGTAGTTTTTAAGTCACGTAGCATTTAATCCGCATCTGAAAACTGCGCATTTTCATAAACACTGCTGTTGTCGTGTTTCCCGGACGGATCCAGTTTGACAAGAAATTCCGGGGGGACCGAGGGCACATAACGTCGTGCGCGCTCCTTGTTCATTCCCCCAAATCCTGCCCCATAACTAATCAACATGTCGGTTGACGTGGGCAGTTGAAACGGTAGTAACAACGCTGCATTCAAGAGATTGCTTTGCGGCGCCGCGTCTTCCTCGTCTTGCTGCAAGAAAGGAGGCTGTGGCGTTGTGGCTCCGTTTCTTCTGTCCTTTGACCCGTCATGTTGCGATACATCCATGGGTGTCGGTCGTGGCCTGCTTTTCACTTCTTGGATGTACTTTAGCGTTTGTCTACCAAGGGTCTTTTCTCCAACCTCTGCACGATAGTACTTAACCGCATGCAGCAGCTGTTTCACAGAAATGTTAGGTAGCTGTTGAAGTGTGACAGCAAGAGCATCGTGATCATCTCCAAGTGACGAGAAACATTGCAGCCACTGAAGGAGCTGAACCACAGGCGCCAAATGCCGTCGTGCAGAGTCGACCGTAGATTCTCCAGTCGCACTTGTCGACCCGTTCTCGTAATGTTCAGGCTGACGATTGTTTATTCGAGCCCAGTCTTCCAATGTTGAGATGTTCATTCGAATTTGCATGGCTTTCGTCCGTGCGAGGTATCTTTTGGTAGACATGATACGATTGAATAGCTCAGAACCAAGCCAGTAATAGAGTTGAGACAATATTTGCACTGTAATAACAGAGTGAACATCGTACAGATCCAGGACAAACAAAGTCGACGACAACAGTGACGTGATGTTGCGCGGTGATATTTGTGCCTTCTTAGAGGGCGATGGTGGGCCGAATCGTTTTTCAACTGGCTCAGGCTTCACCTTTGTTTTTGAACGTAAGAATTTCCACTCATTCTGAAAGGCAATGTCTTCGAAGCCGGGGATGGTCTCATGGTCCATCATGGCAGCCGGAAGAACTTTGTCCATTCGTCGCTCCGCATCTCTAATAATGAGAATGTATATTTCATGTATCAACTCGGCCATCTGTACTTGGAACTGGACAGTGACTTCTGTGATACCAGTGTCTTTCTTGAGATAGTACAGGAGAAGTGTGGCATTTGATATCCAGAAGGCGAGAATCGTCATGTCCCATTGAAACCGATCAACAACAGCGTAGATTTTCTCTTGAGCCATGACAAGCCACTCGGCGAGCAGCTCTTTGTTAGCGTGATAATGTGCGTATCTTGCACCCAGGAAAATAATATTGGCAGGCACAGGTTTTTGTGTTGGTGATCTCTGAGGCGTCATATTGGTCACCACAATATCCAATATTCTTTCAATGTCCGATTCCATAAAGACAAACATCTGGTCATTTAGACATCGATCCCAGATGAAGGGTTGGCCTTCTTCCTCAATGTCGTCTGGCGACTCTGGTTGTTCATCTAATCCAAGATTACCAAGGTCAACTTCGAGGTTGATGGCACTCTCCATCATCATTCGTCGGCGCATTTCATTTTCTGCTAATTCTTCCTCGAACCGATCCTGAGAGAATCCTTTGTTGTAAAAGTCATCTCCCACGCCAACAGTACCAATATTGTAACCGCTGTGCTGAAGAAAGTCGGACATTTCGCTTCCTGGTGGTACGAAATCCAATGCAGTCCTACCACTCGAAGATTTGATATCAGTGGACGCGCCGTGGTCCAGTAGAAGTTTTGCAATATCCTTATGGCGATTGGTTATAGCCCACATAAGTGCAGTCCATTGATTGCGATCCTGGTTGTCCACTGTTGCGCCAGCGTCCAAAAATGTCTGAACCACGTCTCTGTGGCCAAAGCAGCTGGCGTATACAAGAGGCGGTGTACCCTCTGCATCAATGCCATCGATATCAATCAGCTTTGACCCTTCTCCTCTCACCAGCCTGTACACTCTTTCAGCATCACCGTTACTGGCAGCCATGAATAAGAAGTCTTGTAGAGCTTGTTTCTTTTGGTCATCTGAAAGCTGTTCGTCGTTTAACACGTCTTCCTCCTCCGCCTCTCCACCATCGTCTTCTACTTGTAGTGATTGGGCAGCGAATATTTGAGAAATCCTGGCGTCGTCATCTCCGAAATGATCATAATCGTCCGGTTCGTGGAGCGCGAGGTTGAAGTTTAATGGCTTAGCAATGCTTGGAGCTGTTAAGAATTGGGACTGCCCTGTTTTGCGAAATGAGGATCGTTTCATTGCCAGAGGAGATGGGCCACCATACCTTGCCATGCATCATAGTATTCGGTCTCCTGAGTGTAGCCGGGGAAGCTCTTGCGATCGTCTAGGTTCCTTGGTAAGTCCTCGGGCAGGTCTGGCGACCGTGGCGTTTCTGGTTCTTCATTCTCGCCTTCGTATCCAGTCCCGTGGTGTCCATTCTCATGGTCACCCTCGACTTCGGGGTCCATGGCGATTGGAGCAGCTCAAGCAGGGCAGACGATGCTGTAGCCTATACCGAGCATGGTAGGGAGCCGAGGATAGATCAAGAGAGTCCGATATACCGACCCTGCTGCTAGAATATAGCCTGAGGTCTAAGACAGTGACTGCAATGCGTCTGGCAATTCAAGAGAAGTGTAAATGATGCTCGCGTCGTTATTTTGGAGATGCTCACGTGCTGGAGGGGACCAAACAAGTCCAACAGCCGACTCGGAGCACAAGCGAAAGCGCATCTACCCGCAGATCTAACAATGACGCCGAATTACAGGACGAATCATCTACCGTCAAGCGCTCATGTACAAATGCAACTGATTTAACGTGCATAATGACAAGATTGCAAGAGAATGCCACTCGCTATTTTTTGAATTGCATTTACCTGTGTCGGGCCAGCACACACCCTCACGTATATCCATTATATGTATTGGCTACCAGAGATAGAGTTTCATCCGCCGCCTCTGCCGAGAGTCTAAATCAGTGGCTGTCCAGAACGCGCATCATCGCTCATCAGCTTCATTTTCAACAGCATTTACGTACACCCACTACCCGCCGCTTTGGTCGCTTCGTCTTGCGACTCCTGGTATTTTGAATACTGGATGTATTGAAGGTCTTTGGCCACCGACGGCCTCCACCAACAGGACATGACCATTTGAATTCGCCGACTCCGTACAAAATGGACCATCGCACGACAGAAAGACTTCAGTCGTCGGGGCTCGGGACACCTGACGACCTGCCTGATTTCAAACGATTATTTGAGCGACTGCGTGAAGAGATTCCCGATATCGATTTCCTCGAGGAATTTACACCCTTTCATTCAAGCTACGATAACTGGCATGTTATGGGAAAAGGAAAAGTCACAAACGATACCGCAAGTCAGAAATCAAGCAACAGGCCTAGCGCGCAGTCTTCTAGCCTGCGACACCGTTCGGAGACGGAGACAAGCGCGGAAGATGTGAAATCGCTGGGAAGTACACAGCAGTGGGTGGTTGCCAGAATATCGCAGCATCATTTGCGATTGGAAAGAGAGTTCAAGCTCTGCGAAGCCCTTAAGGATGCCGACCCCGATTACACACATTTTGTGAGACCACTCAAATTTGCGCGTCTGCCCGCGAGGAAACGTGGAGATGTTGCACTCAGCGTTTCGGTTGTGGATGCGCCAGGTCGCAACTATATGAGGGAGCTTGTCGAGATGGGCCAGAATTCGTACCAAGGAAATCCCGGATCGCCGCTCAGCCAACCACATGAGGATAAAGTACCGTTGACAGTATTTCTGGACTTTGCGATTGGAGCAACGGAATGCTGTGAGATTTTTCATCATGGGCACGAGATAGTGCACGGTGAGCTCAGAGGCGACGCCTTCCACTACAGCAAAGAGAGCGGATTTGTTCGAATGATTAACTTTGGATGTGGCACACGCTCCTTTGAACATGGACTTACCTCTGCTGGCTGGTCCAGTTTAATGTCTGAGCGTGGAGTAGAGACTAAACTACAATACATCGCACCGGAACAGACTGGAAGATTACCCGCGGAACCCGACAGTCGCACAGATATATACTCATTAGGCATCTTGTTCTGGACCATTCTCACAGGACAGCCTCCATTCGAAGGGAAAACGCCACTTGATATCATGCAATCGGTTCTTTCTCGTAGAATACCGTCTCTGGCCGCAATAAGACCAGATGTTCCTGACGCTCTTTGTGCGATTATTCAGAAAATGACCCACAAAGCCATGGACGATCGGTACAACTCTGCCTCGGGAGTGAAATCGGACCTACAACAGCTGAAAAAGATCCTAGCGGACGGAGATCATGAAGCTCTTGCCCAATTCAAGATCGGCACCAGCGATGTCTCTTGTTTTTTTACGCTGCCAACGCACATGGTAGGCCGCATTGAAGCACGGAAGTCGGTCCTAACGGTCATCCAACGTGCTGCCTCACGCTCTGCTCGCGCGTCGCCTATCACAAAGAAAGGACTGTTATCGCTGAGCTCTGGCTCTTCAATGATGTCTGGAGACAGACAGGACGCTTCGATTGTCGATGAAATTTTAAGTGACAGCACATCTTCCATTGGCGAACGGGATCGTGATTCACGGCTTAATTCAATACCGGAGATTCCTCCATACGACAGTGAACGACGAAAGCAAGAGTCTCAAGGTGGAAGCGATTCAGTTGGAACCTCTAGTAAAGACGACACTGAGCCCAGGCACGTGGCAGAAGCGCAGTCATATGAGAAAGGATCCATCCAGACTGACAGTGTCAATCGCTCGACTGCCTCGAATTATCACACCAGCGATCTTAATTCACTTCTCCGAACAGCCCAGAAACTTAAAAAGAAGGGCAGAACCGAGATTATAGGCATCTGTGGTGCCGCTGGCTACGGCAAATCCTCCCTCGTCATGAACATAGCTCCAACAGCTCGAAAACACGGCTACTTCACAACTTCCAAATTTGATGCCGTCCGAACCTCTCCCTTTCAGCCTGTCGTGAGGGTGATGTCATCTCTCTTCCGACAAATCTTTTCAGAAAATGACATTAACACTCCTTTCCACGAAAACATCCGGACTTTTGTCAAGCCTTTCTGGAGTTCCCTGCATCAATCTTTAGAATTGCCAGTTTGGCTTCTCTCGCCTGGCTCCAATAGCAAAAACCAGCCCCCCGTCTCAGCTTCTGTCCAACCAGAACGCAAGGCCTGTTCGCTCACATCGACAGCAGACTGGCTACGCTCTGGAGGCTCAAATAAAAGCTCCCGATTTATGAATGTTTTCTTGGACGTGCTTCGACTTTTGGCCGTTCAAAAGCTCATCTGTTTTTGCCTGGATGATCTACAATTTGCAGATCGTGAGAGTGTAGAGCTTCTCCAATTAATCGTCTCCGCGAGAGTACCGGTGGTGATGATTCTGACTTATCGGGGCGAGCACTTGATTTCTCCCAAGGCCAAGCATTTACTTGAAAAAGCCGTAAAGGTACAGCTAGGCCCATTTACTGACGAAGAGACTGGCCAATTTGTCGCAGATACGCTGCATCGCCCGAAGGAATACTGCCTGCCGCTTGCATCGGTGATTCAGGAAAAGTCGCAAGGGAATCCGTTCTTCATCCGCGAGTTATTGGACTCGAGTTATCGCGCAAAAACGATCTACTACTGCTGGAAATGTAAGTACCGGGTATCCCAACACGCTGCTAACATACCACCATCGCCAGCACAAAACAGTGGAGACAAACCACTCGGAAATTGATGAACTTATGCTGACCGACGTTCCGTAGGCACCAACTGGGAGTTTAATCTGGACAAGCTCTTCGATCAATTCGCCAGCCCCGATATTGACAAATTTTCGACTAATGATCTTATCGACAGACGTATGCAGGAGCTACCACTGGATGCTCAGGTACTACTATCGTGGGCTGCCATAATTGGACACAGTTTCTCTTACGAATTGGTGAAACGCGTAATGGTTTGCGAATGCTCCAAAGCATCTCCGCCAGAGTTGATCCCAGCTGTAAGCAGAGACCCCGTAGCAGGACTTCAAGTGGCCATTGCAAAATATATCGTTATGCAAACAGAAGACGAAGACCGCTTCAAGTTCGCTCACGATAGATACATAGCAGCAGCTGACTCCCTCTCTTCTCATCTACGGAGAGCTGAGATGCATTATGTCGTGGCTTGCGCAATGATGAAGCATGACCCCTACGATCCAGTCACTAGACCAAATAACGTTCTATTTGAGCAAGCTCGGCATGTATGCGAGGGCATCGAAGCCGTCAAACTTCGCGCAGATGACAAGGCGCCGTTCCGCGATTTGCTTTACCAAGCCGCAGAAACAGCTCGCGAGGCTGGTGCTCGCAGCACTGGGATGCAGTTTTATCAGAACTGTGTGGCTTTGTTTCCGGAAAATCCATGGGACGAGTCTCATACCGGCACCAGCTATACAGAAACACTTACGATCATGACGAGAGCGGCCGAGGCTTTCTTGGAGTCTGGTAAAGACAAAGAAGCTATAGCGTTGTTAGACGGAATTTCCGAGCACGCGCGGGATGCAAACGACAAAGCTCCAGCAGCAATGATCAGAAGCCGAATGTATGTGCATAGAGGCGACTCGGATACTGCATTTTCAAGTCTCATAAAAGCTCTGGCAGAACTTGGGGTCGACCTACCGCCGACAACATACGAACTGTGTGACGAAGAATTCGAACGGTTAGTGCCCATGTTACGAAGCAAAGAATTGGACTTGACCAGTCCGGCCAAACTTTTCAATCTAAGCAGAGAATTGCATACACTCGGAGCACTATTCGTTGAATTACTGAGTGCTTCTTTTTGGGCTGATGCACTTTTGTTTTATCAAGCCACGCTTGCGCTGATGAGATTGTATCTCGAACGTGGCCCCTTCGTTCAAATAGGCATGGGCTTCATCCATCTGGCAACTGTCTGTGTGTATCGTTTCAGCATGGTTAAGTGCGGCATTGAATTCGGACAAACTGCGCTTGAAATATTCGAGATGTTTCCCAACGAAGCCTACACTACCGGTCGAGGGTACACCTTGCATACCCTTTTCCTCGGTCATATTCACATGGACATGCAAGAAAATTTTGTACAGTTGAACCTTGGGTTGGAGCACTCAAGCTCTGCTGGCGACCAGATTGGTCATCTGCTCAACCTTGGGATCATAGCTGCATTCCGAGTCTGGGCATCTGATACTCTCGGAGAAGTTGAAGCATTCATTGCCTCTGTCGCAGAAGAATTTCCAGACTGGCAGTTGTCTATGCGTGGCGGTTCAATACTTATTGCCGTGCGTCAATATGCTCGCGCACTTCAGGGCAAGACACAGATCCGGTCTCCGGCTTCAATCTTGACCGATGATTGGCACTCTACGGAGAAATACGTGAAGCATGTGCGTGCTACGTCATCAAGCCCTGAGAGGCCAATGACCTTATATAACAGCTACATGTTGTCTGCTCTTTTCCGCTTTGGTCACTATAAAGAGTGCCATGAGCTAGGTAAGAGTATGCTGACGACTATGGACGAAATCTGGTGCATGAAGTATTCGTACAGCAACATGTTCTTTATGTCCATGGCCATGATTGCTCTGGTCCGCGAGTGTCCAGATCGTCCAGACCGCGAGGAACTGCTTGAGACTGTCGCTGAATACCGAACGCGGATAGAAGTCGTCAGTAGCGTCAATCCCGTTAACTACACGATATATTTGAGCTTGATTGACGCTGAGCTCGGAGACGTGACTAACGAGTACGAGAAGATTCTGCTCCAATATGAAGCCGCAGTTAACCATGCCATGCTAAACGGGTTCGTGTTAGATGAAGCTCTGAGCCTGGAGCTATATACGGATTATGTCGTTCGAAGAGGAGCTTCACGGCCGGCTCGAGGCATATTGCTTGATTGTATCTCTGCATATAGGCGCATTGGCGCAACAGGAAAAGCAGATCAAGTATCAAGTCGATACGAATTTCTCCTTTACGGAACGAGAAGTTTGTCAACGCAAGATGCTGGAACACAAACAACTTTTACTGATACTGGCAACACGGCATTCAAACTTGATCGCATGTCCAGTCATACCGTACAGCAGAGTGCCGAAGACCGAACTCAAGCGTGGCTTGAACCACAACCGCGTCAATCAACCAAGGAACCCGCGACCGCATTATCCGGAGGACTTTCAGCCGTGGGCCTTGACATGATTGACCTTGCTAGCATTTTAGAATCATCTCAGCTCTTGTCCAGCGAGTTGAATGTTGAGCGACTTCTCTCAAAGCTCACCGAGATCATTGTAGACTCTACAGGAGCAGATGTTTGCGGCCTCGTCGTTGAAGAAGAGGGCGGTGGTTGGTGTGTTGCAGCTGTAGGAACACCAGATGGAGTTGATGCCGCCAGTGCCGACATCCCTCTTGATAATATTGACGACCAGGTGGCTAAGCAAGTCACCCTATACGTTCTTCGTTTCAAGGAGGAAGTCTTCCTTCGAAATGTAATCGAGGATGAGCGATTTGCCAATGTGCCTGCGTCCTGGCTTGAGAAAAACCCCGAAGGTGCCTCCATGATCGCACTCCCCATCCTCCATGGCAACAATGTGCTTTTGGGCAGTCTTTACTGCCAAGCCCCACCAAATACTTTCACCGAGAGGACGGTCACACTTCTCAAACTGTTGGTCAATCAAATCGCCATTTCCATTGCCAACGCTCTCCTATTTAAGCAGGTGGAGAGAGTGTCTGCTAGAAATGGATCAATGCTTGAGGTCCAGAAGCAGGCTTTGGCACAAGCTCGCGCGGCCGAGAGAAAAGCTAAAGCTGCTGAAGCCAATGCCATGGAAATGGTGCGACTCAAAGATGAAGCTGCAAAAGCGAAATCCATGTTCCTTGCGAACGTGTCGCATGAGCTTCGTACACCCCTCAATGGAGTCATCGGCATGTCAGAAATGCTGAAATCTACTTCACTCAACAAAGACCAAGAGGAATATGCGGATTCGATCCGAGTTTGCGCCGACACGTTGCTCAGCGTCATCAACGATATCTTGGATTTTTCAAAACTTGAGGCTGGCAAGATGCAAGTCTTCTCGGTGCCACTATCACTCAACCAGACCATTAGCGAAGTCGTTCGCGCTTTGTCGTACACTAACCTGGAGCGAAACCTCAAGACGATTGAACAACTCGAGCTAGATCCAGACTTGATTGTTATGGGCGACCCTGTGCGATTGCATCAAATTCTGATGAACCTCATGTCGAATGCGTACAAATTCACCTCTAAAGGCTGTGTCACGGTCAGAGCCAGAGTCGATGCAGAATCTGACGATGAGATCAGGATCACAGTTTCTGTCACTGATACGGGCATTGGCATATCTGAAGAGGCGCAAAAGAAGCTTTTCCTTCCATTTTCGCAAGCGGACTCTAGCACAGCTCGTAGCTACGGTGGCACAGGTCTCGGATTGTCGATTTGCAAAGCCATCATTGAGAATGTTATGAAAGGGCGAATCTGGTTGCAGAGCAAACTTGGTGAAGGCACAACTGTCTCGTTCAGTTTACATTTCAAGAAGGTCGGAATGCAAAGTAAGGGTGATCAGAATGGAGTTTCGTCGCATAATCACAGCAATGAGGCTGATCCGATGGCTATTTTCACACCGCCTGCTACTGATGACGGTCCTGGATCGAGAGAAATGATGAGTTTGGCTGGAATCCCGCGCGACCAAATCAAGGTCTGCATTGCCGAAGACAATCCCATCAACCAAAAAATCGCCATCAACTTTGTCAAAAAATTGGGCTTTCAGTGCGAAGCCTTCGGTGATGGACAGCAAGCTGTCGATGCACTGGGAAGAGCAAGCAACGACAACAAACCGTTCCATCTCGTCTTAATGGACGTTCAAATGCCAGTCTTGGACGGCTATAACGCAACCCGTGAGATTCGTAAACATGATGATGCAACAGTGAGAGACGTCCTCGTCATTGCCATGACAGCAAGCGCAATCCGCGGCGATCGCGAAAAATGCCTCGAAGCGGGCATGAACAACTACCTCGCCAAACCGGTGCGTGCCGATACGCTCAAACAAATGCTGGAAAGTTACCTTCACCAGCCGACTAAGCCGATCCCCAACCTCCAGCAAGAGGCTAACAAGCTGGTGAATACGGCCCTTATCGCCGCAGAAGCACAAGGCTCAGGAACGTCAACGCCATCGACGCCGCGACAGCCGACTCGACCTCGGAGTGTGGTCAGAAATAAGACGGAAATCCATCTTAATCCGGACAAGCTGGAATCGAAACTCAGAAATCTCCCGGCGGCAAAGCAATTAAATTCACAGTTGCAAGGATCGTCTAATCTAGATGACTCAGCGACAAACCATGATTCAAATTAGAAGGAAGTGTGGAGAACTGTTATTTTTATTTCTACTTTCGAGCGAAGGAGTACTGCTGGAGTGTACTATTTTCCACCTCTCTCTGACTCTTTCTTCTGAATACTCGCTTGGCGCAATACTGGCGGCGGATTAGATTTTAGATACCATGGGCCGGCAGGAATTATGTTTGTCCGTGTCTCTTCAATAACAATCGGAATGTCTCAACGCAATTTTTTTTTCTTCTGACTGCTTTTTCATGATTTGTATATTTGAGGGGGTTGGGACATTGTGTGGTAAGCCATTTTCGATTGGCTTTTGGCAGTGAATGGCAAAGTTTGTTTGCAGCTTTCTTAGTCAGCGAGAAGCGCATATAAATCAGCACCTGGAACCCAAACTATATCGTCCATAAATCGCAGGCTGATGGTCTCTTACATTGGCTGGTCGTCCGCCGGGCCAATCGTCGAGTTCTTTCTACATTTACGTGCTGGTCAGGGTGATGGTCCCTGGGAGTTTTCCCAGCCATGTCGCCGTACATAGGTGCTGTCTCGGGCGTGCATTTTCTTCCTCATCTCCCTCGTCTTCCTCTTTCATCTCTATACCACTGTTCCTTTGACTTGAGTCGAACCGTCACAGCGAGATTTCGACCCATCAACCGCTCGAGTCCACAAACCAGCATCCATTATCACCCACTACATCACAAACGACTGCAAACATGGCTCTGGAGGAGATTTGCATGCAAGGTTCGACGCTTGTCTAGCAAAAGGCCAGAAGAAGCAAGAAGAAGAGTGAGCCACTGGATGCCAACCCATGCTGGCTTCCCACTCGAAGCAAGCCCCAGTTCGAAATCTACCAGGATCCGTGGAGCCAGGAGAAAGTCGAGCGAAATGAATTTCTATTCTCGGAGAGGGTGCAACAGACGTTTCTCATGTCCATCTACGGTCAATGTACCGGGCGCGACAGAAATGGCGAGGTCAAGACCGGCGATATCGCGTACGCTGCCAATCACACGAATCACTGGCATGGTATCTTTCCCGCCATGACCATGGACGAGGCTTTTCCGCCTGGGACGGAATCTGCAAGGACTGGGAGCACTGGAATTTCCACATTCAGCACGCTATGAGCGACGGGTGGACAGGCAATGAGATCTTCTCGAACTGGCCGTAAGATGAACATGTCAAAGACTGCACCAAGGCTGGCTGCGACTACAGAAACGGCCATGTTCCCACGAATCGCACAGTCTTACGCGGGTTACTAGGCGAATACTCTGTCCATGCCGGCGCTCGCATGAACACCTGGCTGAAAATCGTTGATGTGCACCATTCGTTTGCAGACATGGCCAACGGCGTAGTGGGATGGCATCCTATCAAATGGCTGGAGAAGAATCGATCCCCGCTCACATCCCAAGATACAACCGGTAATGACAAGCAAGCAAAGTACTACCCTGATTCAGCACTAGGCGACGAATGGGCCATCATCGCCTGTATCAAGATGGATCTGTACTGGATGACGGAAGGCCCAAATCAGCGTTCTCCTATCACTTCGATCATGAGAATTGTCGATATGGTTCTCGAAATGGAAGAAGTTAAAGCCTGGCCGGCAATCAAGCAGGGGAAAATCACCCTCGCGCTATGTCAAGACCCGGGAGAAAAACCACCCGACCGGGTTGAAGCATCCGATGAAGATCGTTGGGCTATGTTGAGGGAATGGGTTCCGGAGCTCTTGAAGATGAACGCGAAACCAAAGTCATGGCCTGATCAATGTGCGGCGAGATTTCAGTGGATTTACGAATTGAGAACCTAGGCTCTTGTAGCTGGAATTAAGACTCCAGGCTCGAAAGCGGTACATAAACTCTATAACCAAATTATGAGGAAAAAGCAGAAGGACTGGAGATGGAGAGGAAAGGCCGAGCAAGCATTGATGAGTCAGATGAATCGGACTTTGCTGGAATGGGAATCGAAGTGGCTTGATATGGATATATACCGGGAGACTTACAAGTCGTGCTTTGAATAAGTGCGTGTAGGCATATCGAAATGAAAGCATCCTCTTCGTGATGATGGCTGCTGCTTCGTTGTGTGTAATCACTTCGTGTCGCGTATTGTCGTTGTCAAAATCTCGATAGGATAATAGTCATTCATATATGGATCTCCAAGCCCACGAAGACAGCTTCTGAAATCCGTTGCACCATGGCGACCACATCCGGAGCGATACTTTCCATCGAAAGGACAGAGATGACATTCCTTCAGCCAAGAATGGTAGAAAGATCGACAGTCATGAAGATAGCTTTCTCTGCGATCCCGTGGCGACGGTTGACTGCTAGACCTCCTTTTTGAGTTTCGAAGTCGTCTCGAAATTAGCAGTGGTATGATAGAAGTATCGTCTTGTGGGGCATCCATCAATTCATCCAAAACCGTTGGCTTGAATGCCAACCTACTAGTCATGTAAGTAGCACGACTGACGAGGTGACTGAAGGCTTCTTTGATCCAATGCCCTTCTGTCTGTTCGTCTTCGTTCGGGTCCCATAATATCGTCCTCGGCACGACATAGTCACACGAGAATGCTCCAGGAGGGTGGTGTAGCCGGAAAATGGGGATAGTTTTCACTGGTCGATATTGCACCCTCCAATCAGCAGGAGTTTTGCCATACTTCATTTGGTAAATTCCACCAAGGTACTTCAATCCCCAAGCATCCGCGGATGATTCGAAACAGAGCCCGTGTGAGTTTTGTTGACGGACGAGATGGTCCCAATGGATGTGTTCCTTTTTTCCGTATTCCAGTAGGTCAATACCAGCCTCAGATAAAAGGCTCGCCCACTGCTGCATGAACTTTTCACAACTTTGTGGGTGTAGATACTTATTGTGAGAAGCTGCGTAGAACAAAGGGCTCATATGCGGGTCGTGGAGTTCAGCATTGTTTCGAATGAGGTGGCTGCCGAATTCCTCCCATTGCCTGTGAAGCTCGACCGAAAATTGGCTGAAATCGTCAGAAGCAAAGCAAAGCTGAAACGCAACAAGGTGCAAGGCCGACCATCCTTCTTGATCTCTGAGTCCAGCAAGTCTCACGTCCCATATGTCAATATCGAAGAGGATTGAAATTTCCCGGGGAGAAATTATTTTTTGACGAACAAGCTTCAAAACTTCGAGTTCAGAACTCATGTGCATTGGCGATGGAAGATGTGTTAATATGGTCTTCAGGATTGGAAACCCAGCGTAAGCCAAGTGAACGATTTGACCGGCATCGAACTCGTAGCCATATTTTTCAATGGCCAGCATTACGAATCGATCGTGGAAAAACCCGAGTTGTGATTCCCAGAGTCTTCTCTTCGGCTTGGAGATTGAGATTGCTTCTTGCGTATCTGGCCATGGAGCCTGATCTAGCAAATATTCGCACATCTCTATTTGACCTTGCTCCGCTGCACACTGCCTAGGTCAATGTCGACAAGAAGCTAGATTTGGGAAAAGCGGCGTTCAGATGTAACTTACTTGGAGCAATGTTTGAACCTTCTCAGAGCCATATGCTGTCCGACAGTCCAGAAATGTGCCCTCTCCGCTTCTAATCAGTCTGTCTACGGCTTGAATGTCTCCTAGCCCACAATGCCAGAATATGTCCGAGTGTGATGGTATAATGTTATACGTTTGTAAGTAAGCCGTCCAACCACTATCGGCCTGTAAAACAGCTATATCCCATACACAAGATGAGAGCCAATGAGGCAAGATAAATCGGTGTTTCAACCATGTAGTGCGTTTTCCATGAGATCGTTTTGCTGTCACCAGGCGTGTTTTTGATGATACACTCGTTTCAGTTGCCTGATCGTAATCAAGCTCTTGGATTCTTTCGTGTTTTGTACTATTGACCTGACTTCCAGTATACTGCGCACTCGTGTTGCGTATAAGCAAAACGGAAACTTGCTGGGCCGTTTGCTGAGAAATTTTGCCGCTCGCCATTTGAAGTTCACGAGACAGACGTTCGACCAGCGTACCCTGAGACGAAAGGATCTCGTTATGAAGCTGTAATTCTCTAGCTCGCCGATCCTCATCGTAGCAAATATCCAAGACAAGATGCAAAGAAGCCCTCGCGCGATCGAGTTCCTTTAGCAAGCCGTCCAGGCCGTCTTTATCAAAAGCGACAAGAAACTTGCCCATGCGGAATTTATTCATGTATTTCTGCATTTTGAGCGCAGTTTCCACGATTCGAGTCACGACACAACGGCAGCTCTTCAAGCATCGTCTGATGAGAGCCTGTCGTGCGCTTTCGCCGTGTTGTGTTTGACACTCAATCTGTTCCAGAGCCCCCGCCATGGTTTCCAAGCTGAAGACTGTTATTTCGAGAATTTCGGGGGCATTTTTGATGTCTTCGCAAAAGGCTTTGAGCTGTTTTGCGCTGTCGAGGAGCTGGATGGAGAGGGAGATGAGGCCTGCGCCGCCGGACACCACGCCGACAATGGCTTCTGCTCCAGACATGACAAATTTCAGAGACTGGGATATGGAGAGAATGTTGAAAAGAAGAGTGAAGCTCTGAAGCTTTGGAAGAAAGAAATATTGGAAAGGCAGCTCTTGCATTTGCGCAGTCGTGTCAGTGGTCATGCAGGCGGTAGCTCAGCCTCATTCATCCATGTCTGCGGCGCCTAATCAAGCAGGATCGAGGCACGATTTCTGCCTGTGAAAATATACATTGTGCAGAGGAGCACGAATTTGGTCGTCTCGATTCATATTATCTGCGATGTTATGCTACAGTGAAAACTTTGACTGTTCAGAGGTAGTCCGGTACGAAGCATCTATAACTCAAAACACAGTCAAAAAACGATCGAAACCATCGCGTCAAGATTGTCAAACTCAGGCAAACTCAGAAAAGCAATTTAATTAAAAGCGAGTGTATATAACATTCATATCCATATTCATATTCATCATGATCCCAACCCTAAAAATTGCGATACTCGCAAGTGCACTGCGTTGAAGAAGCCTCTGGCGTTGGCTGTGTCGCGACCTCGGCACCAACAACGCCATTGTCTGTCACGTAGCAAGTCGGAATACCCTTTCCGCCAGGGCTGTTTTCTGTGACTTCAATCCCGAATGGCCAGGGAGTGCCGTTGTCGCCAGTTGCGATATCGGCTCCTTTGAGAGTACTGGGTGCTTTGAGGTAGAGTGTGCCGGTGAATGTCGTCTGGTTGAAGAAGCATTTGCTGGCGGAATTGTCCGTTGTTATTGAGGTTGATGGAATGACAGCTTTATCTTCGCTAAAAGAAAAAGTATAGCGTGGTGAAGATGAATTAGATGAAGTAGAGACATAAGTCAAAGTTTCGTTGGTAAAAGAGATGCTAAAAGGATTATTGGTCGAACTGATGGTTAGATTGGCGGGTATGCCTTGATCTGAGGTTGTAGTTGTTGTCGTGTTAGATGCGTATGTGGCGGAAGTGTTGGCGATGATCCAGTTGAAGGTACTCATGCTTGCGTTTGCATTTTGGTCGTACATGATGTACGGATAGCATCTCCATGTGGCCGGGTTGGACGTGCAGTTGGTGTTGGTCGTACGGAGAGCCGAAATCATGCTATATTGTCCTAACGGGAACGGCTCTGGGGCGTTTGATGTAGAGTTGCCAGAAGATCCAGAACCTGATTCATCATTATTGTGATTTCGTCTGGTGAGGCCGACTCCAAGCCCGACGCCCAGTGCTATCGCAACCAGTAACATCACTCCAACGATGATAGTGATTCGTCCGAATCCGCCTTTCCTCTGTGGTCTGTAATATGGTCCTTTTCTTCTCAATTCGGCCAGTTTTTCGCCCTCTACTGGTGCATTACCGTCGTCCTCGCCAGGAATCGGTTCAGGAATCCATTCATAAGCGGGCGGCGCAGTTCGCGCGGTTCGTCCAGTGTTGACCGTGCTTGCGCCGAGCGACCATTGACTTTGGCTGTTGGTATTGGAGGCAGCTCCAGAGTTGCGCAGGCTATTTCGTGCTGGTATAGGGGGCACATGCTGCCGAAGACCGCCGGCATATGGACTGTTGCGATTGTCTTCGGTGATGGAGTTGAGACGTTCCGAGACGGGGAGTGCAATGCGTCGCGAAGGCGGGACGTTGGACGGTGGTGTTTGAGGAGGCATGGCTACGTCAGCGTCGTGATGAGTCGCAGCTCCAGACGCATGCCGTGAAAGCAGAACAGCCGTGAACGTAGGATGTAGGATGTAGGAAGAAGAAGTAGAACCCGACGAAGTAATTAGGCTCTGTCGTAGGTGATTGCGGATGTCACTCTATCTCACAACCTGGCAATACCTAATCTCAAGATGCCTGCTAGCCGGCAGCCATTTTACCCTCTATGGCCAATCACTGCGGGATGACCTCGCTTGGACCAGCTGTATGTATTTCCCGTTTTCGACCAGCGACTTCTGACGACAATCGACTATTTACACGCCGTATTAATGTCCACTGCTTAGAACATAAGTCATCCATCACTCGCAAGTCACTCGAGTCGCATGCGTGACAGGGCGATATTCATGTGAAGAGTCACGTCCGACGCTCGAGCTGTTTGCCATCCAACACGCTCCCTTTCTCAACGCGTCATAACCATCATTTCGCCAACGTCAATTACTACATACAAACATCATTCACTATGGCCATCGTGCTCACCTACACCGGCACTTCCGATGGCGATTCCTCAAAGCGCCCGGGCGCAGACTCGGACATGGTGCGCAACGACAACTATTACAAGGAGCGCGTGGCGAGCGACAAATGGGCCAAAGAACTCCCCGATTGCAAACCAAACACCAAGTATGTCCTTGACCGTTTGCCAGAGGGATATGCGTGCTTCGAAAGAACTCGTACCGGTACCTCCCATGTTGATCGCTACCTCTACGGCCACCCAAAAGGCGTTTTTAGGTCGTTGAATGAATTCTACCCTCACTTCAAGTATTTGCTACAGAACGATGCTCTGGCAGAATGCACGTGCAAACTTTGCGCAAGTGGACCCAAAAAGCCTAGAACCCCAGGTGGCACCAGTGCATCAAAACCAAAACCCAAAGAGGTGAATCGTCGGCCTACTGCAACCGCAGAGAGTCGCACCGATCTCCTAGAAGGAAGGCCGACAGAAGAACACCCTTCAAAGCGCCGTCGAACTCAAACAGACTCTGAGGGCACCATAGACGTTATTGCACATCTCGTTCGGAAGCTTCAGGCTGATGGAGTGGAAGGCGAAGGCGTCGAAGAAGCAATTGCAGAGTATTATTCACCAGACTGGCGCGTCGGCCACAATATGCTGGTGCAGCTCCTCAACGAGTGGAAGAAGCTGCCATCATATGTTCCGCGCGTGGGCGAACTTGTGCTATTTGTCCGCCCTGATTTGGATGGCACTGCTTCGTCGCCAATATCAGCTGAGCGTTGGGAGGCTGGCGTTGTTACACAGATGCCAGAGGAGACTGTCACAGATGATGATCTCAAAGAAGTGCCAGCTTCGAAGGCGATAAGCCACGTGAACATGACTGGCTTCCGCGTTGAACCTTTCATTCCACCCAACAAGAAGAATATAAACAACCGGCATTCTTACGTACCACTCCATCTTATTCGACCTCTTCATATCTTCGCCACTTATTTGAAAGAAATTCCGCAAAATGAGTGGCATCCAACAATCCTTCATGCTCTCCAACCCATGTCATCATTCTGTTTGATCGCTCGTCATCACTTCAAGGGCAAGTGGCCGAATGCAACCATCTTCTGCGAAGGCTTATACATAGGCTCGGAAATGGTCATGACGGGTGATTTCATACGCATAGCCGGCCGCGAACACGAGGGTGGCGATCCAAATGTATGCACCGACATTATGAGAATTACATCCATTACTCTTTGCATTCTCAACCTCGACGATCCGGAGATGGCCGACCTGTTTTCGCAAGGCCATCCCTTTCAAACATGTCTACACATCCGCGGTCGACAATATACCCTCGATCCCGCACGAAGTGCCAACGGGGCTGGCAAGGATCCAGTAAACCCTCAATCGGGAGACATACCGCCAGGAATCATGGCTTTGGGCAAATGGTATCATTTCCTCGACCCCGAGAAACCAAAAATGCGTCTCGAAATCCCATTCCAGCGTATTCTCGGTCGATGTCCCGAAATCGCCGCTCTCGAAGCCTGGTTGCCATCCACCAAAGCCACAAACGCCGATCCCTTTGCGTTATTGTCTATAGGGGTACCCGCAATTCAAAAGGCGCGCGACTATTCCGTATCCCACGACCCACGCATTGCAACCTTACCAAAAGTCCACCCACCCAAAACCTGGTTTTGGGCCGACAGCCGCATCCACCAACTCGATTTACTCGAAGTCAACAACGTCAGCGTAGGCAACCACCCCGAAGCAGCGCGCGGCCCCCTCGAACTGATGAACTGGAAAAAAGCCCTCGATGCCCTAAACGGCAAAAAAGACGCACTGCAAACTCTCCAAACTAGGCCTTTGAAGAAAGCACCGCTAGTCCAAAGCTCGAACGCTGATGGCGTAGGAGCGACGGCAGGTTCGGCGCATTCAACGGGTGTGGATTCGTTGGGTATGACTAGTTTCCATGCCCTCACGGCTCGGGATCTGGTTCCGAAGACGGGCGATGGTGATGTTGAAATGGGTGAGGATGGTTCTGAGGATTTGCCTGATGATTCTGAGGGTCGGGATAAACCTGTATCACGAACGGTGCAGAAGCAAATCGAGACAATTGATATTGAGGAGGAGGACGACGACGATGACGATGAATCGATGTAAAAGTAGCACGACATTATGTGTCGCGTAAATAGGTAGCTTACAGCATGGGCAAGGAGGCAAGGAGGGACATTAGTAAAGTAGGTATACCCCAGAGAAGGGAAATGATTTGAACAAAAGGAATACACCTTACTTTAATTGCGATGAAGCCTATGATATTTTATATACATTTTTTTCGCTGCCTGTATTGTAGTTGCCAATTATCGGCCGGGCAAAGCCTCGGTGTCATTCTCTGTGATCTTCGCGCGTGGGGCAGCCTTGCCACCCAATTCAGCCTCCAAGCCACCGGGAAAGGTACGCGGCGATGATGGCTGCTGATAATTAGTAACGAAGCTCAAGTATAGTGTATATTTATCGGAGAGACGCACCTTATCAGGGTAATACATGTACACGGTTCCGCAGAGCAGACCGACGGTGCCGACAAAGACAGCGGACAACACACCACCCCAGGCGGGAGTGAAGTGTCTGTAATCCTCAGTTGAGAAGATGCCCATGATATCGTTGTCTTCGTGGATGGGCTCGCCGTAATTGCGGCGCTCTTGTGGATCCCACCATGGGCCATAAGGATCGCGGTGTTGACGCTTGACTGGCAGCGCCGAGATTTCATTGGGATCGGGGTAGTTGCCGTTCTAGGGAAGATTTCAATCAGCGAAAATATCCTTGCATTGGCCCATTCATGAGTGCTCAAGAGTGTCGCAGATGCATGCTCGTCCACTATCCAATGCTTCTTCCTTCGCTCCTCTGACGCAACTGGGCGCGACGTACCATGTTCGGGTCATCCTCGCCAGGGGCTGCATATCCAGAGGCTTCGACAATGACGGGCTCGTCGGCGCGTTTAATGAGGCCGCTGGCATGGCTGCGCTGGACGACGGGCAGGAATCGCGAGGTGGCAGTTGGGCGGACGTAGCTGGCGCGGGGGGCCAGACGGAGTGCTGATCGGAGAGAAGCCATTGTGGGAGTTTGTAGGTGGGTGTATGTGTGTGGTGAGTGAACAGAAGAGCAGACGCAGGTGATTGGTGGCCTCTCCCTCGTTTGTCAATGGCTGGCGGCGGAGGCAAGAGCGACGGCGGCAGCGAGGTGAGGTGCACCCGACGTCTGTCGTTCGGTCGCAGCTTCCCTTCTTCCTTGGCGTCTGGTCTGCCATCACGCACGGGCCCCAAGATCTCGCATCCAACCGGACGCGGCAAGTCGAGGCTCTCCCGCTGACTCGCAAAAACACCCAACATTCCCTCTCGTCTAACTTCAATCCGCTATAACTCACCACACAGTGGCCACAGCGAAGATTCGACTTCATCACGCGAATCAGCGCCTCTGAAATATCTGCTGGCGAAACTCTCAGGGTTGGTTGGCTGAATGCCGGGATGAACGTGGGGTGGTTCGTTGTTAGTGATGAGCGCGCAGCAGGCTCCTGAGGAGCAGCCGCCAAAGCTGCCCTTGGCCGCCGCCGATGAAACCTCGTGTGAGCCCGCAACATCCGCGCAAATCGACGCGTCCGCGAGCAAAACAGAAACTGCAAATCACGATGGCGATATCACAATGCAAGAAACATCCAACGGCGTCGAAATGCAGTCCACCGAAGGCGCCGCGGAGGAAACGGCTACTACCCTGCGACCTGCACCATTCCCGAGCATGAAGAGAAGGGAATCCCAGGCAGGCGAGATAGACTCGACAGTACTCGAAAAGGATGAGAAAACAGGCCAAAAGCGCAAACGCCGCGTCTCGCCACCATGGCAATTCCCTACAGTCGAGAACACAACGATGAAATCTGCAGATGGTCGGCGCGTCTCGGCACGTGTCAACACCAATACTCCTGGACCAAGCGAGAGCAGTGACGGAAGAGCGAGGAGTATAAGTGTAAGCCAGTCGTCACGCTCAAGGCAACCGAGTCCTCCGTGGAAGAAATTCGGGGCCGAAGGACCGACTAGCATCCAGATTGACGGCAAACGTAAGAGTGGTCGCGTGAACAAGGAACTGGGTGGTCAACCAAAGCGAACGAGTCCCAGGACTAAGAAACAAGTTGATAGGCTTGGCTCTGAGCGGAAGAGTGATACGAAACCAAATTCCAGAGGGAGGCGCAAGGATAGCCAGGGACCCGAGACATTACAACGGAACGGCGTGAAGAGGGAAGATGACGAATATAGTCCGACAAGGAAGATTTCCCATCTTCGCGAACAGATTAATGCAATCAGGCCGACACGATCCTTTCCTGCTGCCTTGGACAGCAATGCACACCATAAGCGCAAGCGAAGCACTGATGTCTCGGACCAGACAGGGAAGACTGCGACACCAAATAATCGCCGATCTACAAGGCATGATGTATCGAAACTCTTGCCGAAACTCTCGCTCCATAACCCAAGCGCAAGACATACTATTGCCCCTCCTCATCCGAACGCTATTCCTCCACCTGCAATTCACCCCCCGCAACCCAGTCTGTATCAAGTGATTGAGCGGTATGAGTTACGAGAAATGCAGCAGCCGCATATGGAGAATGAGCGAGGACCACCAGATGCGGAATGGTTTGCACAGAGGAACGAGAGGCAGGCAATGGAAGAGGCGGCAATACGGAAGCGGATCCTTGAGGCAGCCAAACCTAATGGCCCATTGAGTAAACAAAATCTGAGCATCTTCCATGACGAGCCTCAGCGTGAACCACCCCCACAGTATGGCCACAATGATCATTTGGTTAGCCAAGCTATATATTTTCGACACCTGCTTCTGCGAGAGAAGACAGCGCATCGGGCGCAGGCTAAAAAACTTGCTTATGAGGCAGTTGATTACTGGAGATTGATGCGGGGTCCGACTGAAGAGGATATCCAAAAAGAGCAGAATAAGATCTATCGGAAAATATACGAGCAAATCAGGCTGGACATCGACGCAAAATGGGCCATGGTTTCCGCACATGTGCAACAACTCCGCAAAGCAAAGTACGAGGCTGAAGAGGAACAGAAACGACAAGAGCGCCTCAGACAGCGGCTGGCATGGAGTGAGAAGATGATTGCGAAACAACGTGGTGACGACGAGAGCGTTGAAGAATTGGATGAAGACTCGACTGGAGACATGATTGACAGCGACGATGATGATGACGACGACGACAACGACGATCATGAAGAGGAGGAGAACATGAGCGAGTCTGAATCAGAGACTGGAACTTCTGATACTGATGAAAATGATGGCGAGATGGGCGAGGAAGAGCTTGCTGCTTATCTCGCGCAAAGAGCCGCTGAACCTCCTGATAAGCCAAACAGTGACTCGGCAGAAGAGGAAGACGATGACCTGGAGCAATCGGATACGGAACTAGCCACTGGGGACGTTTCCGAGCTTGGACCTGCTCATACTCCAAAGGCTCTCGAAGAAGAAGAACAGTCTTCCAACGATATTGACGAATCGAAAGCCAATCCAGAGATCGAAGAAACGAAACCTGATGACGACGTGTCAAGGGCAGAAAGCGAAGAGCCGAAGCCAGAAAATGCCAGCGTTCGCCTTTCATCTCGTCAAGCTGGAGAAGAACCTGCTGAGACGATAAACGAGGACTTTGACGCTGAAGATGACACGTCAGATGAATCGGTTGACATGTATGATTCTGACGAAGATATGAGCAGTACTGGTGATGAGGACAACGACGGCGACGAATCATCAGATGAAGAAGAGGACGTATCAGACGAGGAAGACTCAAGCCGTGGCCTCCTGGGATTCTATCAACCGAAGCAATTAGCTGCTCTTGGGCAATTACCGACTCCCACGACTAGTGCTGAGGGTGATGTGCGAGATGTCGCCGCCGAGGCAGGATCGTCGGCTCAAGCAGAGGGGCAAGCAGAGACTGCAATTCAAGAGACCGCCGAACCCGTTACAGAAGATGCTCGGGTTGAAGTCATGCCTGATGTAGATGTTGAGGCTCCTCCTCCAGCTATTAACGACCACGAAGCTATACCTGATGTAGAAATTGAGGCTCCGGTTCCAGCTACCAACGACCAAGAAGAACGCGTGGCTGTGCCGAAGGATGCTGAGGTTGAAGAAATCGTCCGGGAGCCTGAAAGCCCAGGTGCTGCAGCAGGCTCAGATAACGAAAGCAAGGAACGTGTACCTCAACCTACTCTGCTCCGCGGCAATCTTCGTTCTTATCAGCATGACGGTCTCCGATGGCTCGCATCCTTGAATGACCATGGAACCAACGGCATCCTCGCAGATGAAATGGGTCTTGGCAAAACAATTCAAACTATCTCACTTCTTGCTCATTTGGCCGAGCAAAAGGATATTTGGGAAACTCACCTTGTCATCGTTCCGACATCCGTCGTCCTCAACTGGGTTACTGAATTTCAGCGCTTCCTGCCAGGTTTCCGTGTACTTGGATATTACGGCTCTCTGGAAGAGCGTCAGTTAAAGCGAAAACACTGGGTCAATGATCCACATCATCATGATAGATCCAAGCGAGGTTACAATGTGATCATAACGTCGTACAATGTCGCAATGCAGGACATCAATGCGATCCGAAACGTTCAATGGCATTACCTGGTACTAGATGAAGCGCATAATATCAGGAATTTCAACAGCCAACGTTGGCAGGTCCTGATTCGACTCAAGACATATGGTCGGCTTCTTTTGACTGGTACTCCGCTGCAAAATTCGCTTACCGAGCTTTGGTCATTGCTTACTTTCCTCACTGCCGGTGATGATGATCCAGCCCATGGCAACTTGGAAGAATTCTTGAGCCATTGGAAGGAGCCTGTCAAGGAGATTTTCGACAGAGGTGTCAGTACCCTCTCGACTGAGGCCCAAAAGATTGTCGATCAACTTCACATTTCTCTTCGACCGTTCTTACTTCGTCGCCTGAAAACAGAAGTCGAAAAGGATCTGCCAAAGAAGACTGAAAGTGTTGTTGTATGTAAGCTTTCGAAGCGACAACGTCAACTCTATCAGGAATATATGGGTCTCGCCTCCACGCGAGAATCTCTCCAACGCGGTAATGCAGTCAGTGCAGGCAAGGTTCTCATGAGTTTAAGACGTGTTTGCAATCATCCCGATCTCTTCGATCCACGACCAATTCAAACGAGTTATGCCATGGAGCAAAGTGCCGTAGAGGCTTTCAGTCTGAAAGAGGGTGTCATACGAAGATTGTTGGGCGCGGCCGACGAGCTGCCATCTGGACTCATCGTTGCAAGCCATGAAGGTCATCGCAAGTACTCGCTCAAGCGCAGCAAACAACTCGCAGCTACCGATGCTCTCGAAAAGGAACTAAAGAAAATGGAAGCGACTGCTTTCGAGACCCCAGACCCAAGCTCTGTCACTGGCATCCGTGCTCTCCAGCGTCTTCGAAAGCATGAGAACAAAATGCAACGATTGCGCAACTGCATTGAGATTACTAAAAACTCTCTCCGAGACACGCCAGTATACGGCACTGACCTCCGAGAACGCGTGACACTTCGCAGCGGCAAGCCATATACATTTATGCAACCAGGACGACCTCCAGTCAAGACTCTTCGAGGATGGCTCCCACTCTGTCATCGTCCGATAGTTTATGAACACAAGTCTGACTGGTTGTTGTCGAAGGAGAGTGTCCTACAGCGTGACGTGTTGACACTCGATAAAGTTTCGGAGCAGCTCAACGATATCATCATCCGTTTCGCCTTCTGTACTCCAGTGGTCACCGCTCCCATCCTGAAAGAAATCATCCCTGCTCCTTGTCAAGAAATCTTCCGGAACAGCGATGCCTACCCCTCTGTTGCTGATTTTGCGCACGAAGCGCGTCAGCGCATAAGTATCGTCTTTCCTGACTCGCGACTTCTCGTGTATGATTCCGGCAAGCTACAACGACTAGCTGTGCTGTTACGAGATCTTCAATCACGAGGCTCACGCAGCTTGATCTTTACTCAAATGGTCAAAGTCCTTGACATATTGGAACAATTCTTGAGTTTGATGGGTCTACCATATCTTCGCCTTGACGGTAGCACTTCGGTCGAACGACGTCAAATCTATACAGCCGAATTCAACCAGCCAGACTCCAAATATCAAGTCATGATTCTCTCCTCCCGTGCCGGTGGTGTAGGTTTGAACTTGACCGGCGCATCCTCTGTAATTTTCTACGATCTGGATTGGAATCCTCAGATGGACCGTCAGTGCATGGATCGTGCACATCGTATCGGCCAAGTCAGAGATGTTGAAGTGTACAAGATGGTGTCTGAGAAAACAGTTGAAGAGAATATCTTACGTCGCGCCAACCAGAAGAGTCTGCTCGATCAGACTGTCATTCAAGAGGGTCAATTCACTACTGACTATCATCAAACTGCACGTCGTGGCGATGATGATGAGGATGGAGAAGAACCAGACGTCACAGCCGCCATTGAACGCTATCTCGGTGGTGGCGAAAAAGCGAACGCTCAAGCTATGGAATCCGTTGAAGATAAGGAAGACGTCGCTGCAGCTCAGCAGGCTCGAAAGGAAGATCATCAAGATGACGCTGATTTTGCCGAACGTTCCTCCAAGGGACCGTCTGCCGCTGCCACGCCTGGCCCCACAGACTTAGAAGGAACAAATTTGTATGCGGACGAAGATGTCGATGGACGAGGTGGCCACGTGGATGTCTTCATGATCAAGCATATGGAGTATGAATTGAGGAATTGGATCTACACCCCGCCGCCGGTGAAGCGGCTCGATCGTCATGGAAGAGATCGCAGTCATCGGAAGAGTGGCGGAAGGAGGAGATAGAGGTTCGTCAAACAGGGAGAGACGACAAGCACTTGTGTATGTAACATTACAGCGGTATGATCGTAACCATCACTGTACAATATTATAGCAAAAATACATTATTGCAGAGGTAAATTCTACCTCTGTACGACAAAATCTAGGTATGACATGATTCTGATCATTTCCATGCATGAAAGCGGGAAAGTAAACTGGTGCGTGGAAAGTTAGACATCAATTCCTTCCAACACGAACGCCGAACAAACAACCAACCACTCAGATCAACGCCACAAACAACTTCCATGATCAATAAAGACCAAAACCATTCAATTCCATCCTGTGATACTCCCAAAACGTAAAAGTGACATGCAAAGCGTACGTACCTGGTTACGTGGAACCCTTAGGCAGCGACATAAATGCCCGCTTCACTCGTCCAGCCCTGCATTCAGTATTCCACCACAACCAACGAACTCCGCTTTATTCCAACCACCAACTCCGCATCGCGTGCAACCACAAACTCCGCCTTTGCATTTGCACGTCATGATTGCGTTTATAAGAACCAATGGCACGCTCTGTCTGAGACCTTGTTTTCACATGCTCGTAACTTGAAGAAACGAGATAAGAATCCGCCCGCTCGCTGCACGGAATGATGTTTAGTAAACTTTATCATTTTGTTGATGGACCTCTGCCTTCCCCTAGAGAACAGCCGGCTTTGCATTATATCGAACGACAACGCGTGAGGAATCATCCTGTCTGTTCTCAATCTTCGGCAACAATGACGAAAAACGCACCCATGGCTCCTTCGCATCAGACCGATGCTACGGCCAGCACTCGGCAAGGCGAGGATAAAGACGGGAATAAAAATTGCAGTAACATGAAGAATTGTCAACATTGCACCAACTGGTATGTTTCAAGCCCATAAAATCTCACGCCTAATGAACGAGCTCCATCATGAGAACTGACTACGCACAATACAGTTCTACCTGCAAGGATAGCTCGTACCTTTCCAACTGTAGCAATGTTCGCTCTTCGACGCGTTGTACCGGTTGCTCGAATTTGGCGGATTGTGAGGATATGATCAATTGCTCGAATTGTGCGTTTAGTCCCTCCTTTCCCGGACCAACGGCTGCTGATCTTTCTGTTTGTGTTACAGGTACTGATTGTTCTGGGTTGGAGAATGTGAGTAATCAACATGGTGTGCATAAGGGGTCTCAGGAATCAAAGTAGGAAGAGATTCGTCGAACGGCGTGGAAGGTAATGGCGATTATTCAATGGGAAGAAAGAAGAGAATTCGATTCGTCAAAGCTTTGAACGATCCATCAAATCCACTGCTCTCATTTCAGTCCAGCGACCTGTCATTCCACCTTCCAAGCTCAATCCTTCAATTCCCGCAATTCCAGCTCCAAGAACGCTTCGTGAACTCGACTACCAGTCTCATAAAGCTCATTAAAATCCTTTTTACAGACCATCCAACCCATTTTAAACGGCATGTTGCACAAAGTCAACATAGCTCCATCAAAAAGACGAACCTCTGCTTCCTCCAACAATAAAGCTCGGTCTTCTTCGTTGAACGTTTGTTCAATCGATGGGAATCTGAAAATGACTTCTAGGAGAAAATCGCTCAGGCTTGCTTCGTTTGTGGGTAAGTTTGCTTTGAGCATTAGTTCGAAATAGACCTCGCGGTCTTTGAGGGTTTGTTCGTCCTCGTTTTGGTTTGGCTCGTTTTGGTTTGGCTCGTTTGGGTTTGGCTCGTTTTGGTTTGGCTCGTTTTGGTTGGGCTCGTTTGGGCTGTTGTTGGAAGGTTTGTGTGAGATAATGCCGTTTATCGATGTTTTAGTTGTATCGACTTACTCTTCGATTGATTTCGGGGACGACATGATGGGAGCAGGGTGTGAATTTGGAGATTGTGGCAGTTGAATTGCAAGTCGTTTCGCTCGGACGGGGAAGTTGCAGACGTAGAAAGTGTGTTTGGTGTTGTAATAATCAAGACGAGAGAGAATGCTGCAAATGTAAATTGTGCTATGCGATTTACGAATCGGATACAACACCTCTGTCATCGACAACACGTAATAGAGGTCAAGTGATGCCTCCAACGCATGACTTCAGGTATCACGAATACCATTCACTACAGACCTCAAGTCCAGCAATCGAAAACGATCACTCCTGACTTTTATCCTACTCGGTTTGACGAAAGAACGAAAACTGCAAAATCACCATGACCTACGCCTCCTCATCACTGAAGCACCTATCGTCGCTCTCACTCCCCTCCGGTCCCTCCTGACGACTGAACTCATCGCCACTCTCGGTCCCCTCCTGTCCCTCCTCACTCAACAACCGAGCCCGATTTTCCTCATCAACACGATCGCGCTGCTGATCAAACTCAATCTTGAATTTGGCCCAGTACTCCATGAAGGTAATATTTTGCAAGATTTCAGCGCCTCCAGCTTCACCAACAGCTTTAGCCGCGATGACGAGAACAGTCTGTTGAAATTCTTCGTCGACACTGTGATTCAGGAGGAGTTTGAGGACTTCTCTCAGACTGGATTCGTTGTAGATGGATTGAGCTTGGAGTTCGAGATCGGTGAGTTCGGTTTCGCTTTCTTCGTCGCTGAAGTCGGAAAAGTATTCTACGTTCCTTCCGCTGAGGTCGACTTCGGGGTATTCGTGTTGTGCGTCCTCGCGAGAGGATCTGAAATATAGTCAGTGGAAGTTGCCATTTTCGACCGTGTAGATTCGAGTGATTACAGGACATCAGTGCTCTTTGGGGAAGACATGACCTCAAGAGCTCGTAATTCAGTATTGGCAGCCTTGATCTTGACGAGACGTGAGGATTAAGCTGGTGACAAAATAGAGCGACCAGAAATTTGGTCCTTTTGAGTCACAAGCGAAGTCCAAGGTAAAGTCCAAAATGGAGTCCGCGTGAGGTCCGCGTGAATTTCAACGGAAAGAACCAATGTGAAATTCAGAAGTCCAATATAAAATCCAAAATAAGGTCGATAATAAGGTCGAAAATAAAATTCAGCACAAAGTCCAACATAAAGCCGTGAAGCAAGTCCTGAATAAAGTTCAATAAAACTCAGACACAAACTTCAACATGGAGCAAACAAGAAGAAGAGACAAGCAATAAGTCAGCGAAATATGTTCTAGACAAGTTGGAAAAAGTGAATCGGAAAGTTAATGATAATGATGATGATCATCAGAAAGATTTCCTCCAGTGAAATAAATTAAGTTATTTTGTAAGCCGCATCTGCCAATTAAAGGAGCAATCCCCGACTGTCATTTCAGATAGTCATTCCAGACTATAACGAACGGACTTTTCCAGACCATCAGAATATGATGACAAAAACCACATCCCGTCTAAAAGTACTCGCACTCGTCCACGTACGCGTTGCGATTCACGTGTTCGCTGAAACTTACTAACCGTCAGTTTCTCGCATTAACACGAATGCTCGCTCCTTCAGAACGTGAATTTCGGTTTATTTTCATCAATGAGAATTTTGAATCCTCTTCAAACCCCGTCACAGTTTCAAACATATTTGTCACATCTCGATTTCAGAACTAGTGGTCAGATCTCGGTTTCAGAACTATACATCACATCTCACTTTCAAAAACGTTTGTCACGCCCCACTTGAAAGTTACAGAGAACGGCGAATGCAGTGTCTCTTTGGCAGCATCATATTCCATCTAAATAGCACATATGTCAAGTTTATAGACCATACATATCAGATCAATAGGCCATATATATGGTTTCTGAGATACACATCTGCTAGTTACATAAGAAATGTATTACCTGTTTGAAGAAGCATATACATCAAGTTAGACGAACATATCTATCAAGTTAAAGCGCCATCTGTATCAAGTTGAAGTTCCGTTATAAACTTGATGTCTATTAGTATAACGACGAAATCTTCGAATGTATTGAAGAAGTCTACGCAAATAAACCTAATAACGAAAATAGCATAAGGAGCGCAATCATTTCAATTATGAAAGACTATGCCGAAGAGCTAGATAAGATAGAAGAATTCCAAGGTCTTCTAAAGAAAAGTGGCGATTTTACTTTAGAGCTTATACGTGCACTTGCGTATGAATGATGATATTCACTCGTCAGAAATCGGCCAAAACTAAATACACTTGTAAGAGACGCTATATGACCCCTTTAGCCGTCTACAGTATCTGAGTAGACTCAGCATATGGAATACTTTGACACGGTAATCTACATTGTTAGTCAACTCTAGTGAGCAAATAAAGCTCGGCATAGCCGTTCCTTAATTACCTATTCCGCTCACCGAACTCTGCATCAATAATCTCCAAGGCCCATGCCGTATCACTAGGCCGGCACACAAACTGCACACCATTTCAGCAATCTCGTAAATATAAACCCCATTCCTATCTTACGGAAGACCCTACCTGCCGGAAAGTTCAAAAGTACATCGACGAGTCATAGACACAACATCGACAATATTGCATCATGGTGGAATGTTGATACTACACCATGTTTGTATAGGATTTAGGGTCATTTGCGCCAAGATTTAGTTTCAATGCGTCAAACGTCATGCTTCCCTGCAGCCCGAGAGATTCAGGTGTCATTTACCTAGACCCACTACACCGAAGTCTTTCGGGACACATTTTACAACATAGTTCGATAATAATGACCAAACCTGCAAATTGGGAGCAGTGCTGTCCGTTAGTAATGAACAATCTTGATGGTCCACGAACGTTGTGCGGAGCTACTGCACATGAATGCTCGAGAAGTAGGTACTTGCTCAAAGGAGTGCGATCTGCCACGACCAACGTCCATCCCTGTGTCGAGAGATGCACTGTGTCACGAGACGCGCTTATCTTTACAGACTTCATCCTTCATCGCCGAGACACATTTCGATATATCATTTACATGCCCCTATTCAATAGCTGCTCATCGATCTGGAGAACAATGTGCAACGAGTTCATCCGCAGCGTGGAGCACGTCAACAACTGAGCTATAGTCGCTGTCGATCATCAATCCAACCCTTCACCTGATGTAAAGATAGGAAAGACACGCACACACGTCAAAAATGAATACGACTGACTCGGCTACTCTGAGCGAGACCGCTTGCATCAATCATTGATCCGTCTGCCCCTATAGGCAATGAATGGTATGCGTATGAGTGAGCTAACTAATTCCTTTCGTGTTCAGCCTTAGATTGCTAAGACCGCCAATGTCGCGCAGCCCGCCGTTTCCGATTAGACAGAGACCGTCTTGTAGCGGAACGACCCTTCTCCTAATATATTTAGCAACGCCTTGCCGTCCTAGCGCTTTTGACAAAAAGTGCTATCTTGGCGGTTTCAAAGAGCAGAGGCAGTCTGGAAAGTTCCACAGGTTTCTATGCTCACGTAGCAACTGCTTGATCACGTGTGCTACAGAAAACCATTGCTGTCAAGTAGCATCGTCCCTCTACAATATTCTTGCTGGTATCGTACCCGTCATTGCGTCTATCGTTCGCGCTATTGGCAATGGACAACGCTAGTCAGGTACTAGCTCAAGGTCATCTGACTAGCGTGCCTAGATCATACCGTATCGGAGAAGCTAAGTCGGTGAGAACAGACGGTAGGTGCGCATCGGCCGAAACACCAGTCGATCGACCGGTGATCCAGTATATGGAAGAGCCTATTGCGTTAGGATGCGAGAGAGCACCCGTAGCACGAATGTGGTAGGATTTCCAGGTGATGTGAGTCAGTTGAAGCACTCAACTCACATCAAGCGTTCTACGATAACTTGATTGAGTTACGCCTGGATAGCGAACACTGTTCCTGTCGAAACATGATATAGATGCATCCAACAACTTGTTCCCTGGAAGATTTTACTTCGCAAAGTGCTGGGTCTGTCCACCAAAATTCTGAGTGTTGTTTCTGCCGCTTTGGTTGTAGTTGTTCTGAGTGCCCGTGCTGGCATTGACGTTCATTGGGCCCGACCCAGAGTGCTTGTAGCGACCGTCTTCCTCGGGGAGAGAAGATGCAACCTCGGACAGTTCCTGTATAGCTTCAACGAGCTCTGATGAATGCTGGGATACGGCATCTCTGAAGATTTGCTTGGCCTGAAGAAGCTGCAGACTGTCGAGCATGTCGCTCATCAAGTCCTCCACCCGGCCCTTCTTGCCAAACACTGCGCTCGCTGCTTTCCGGTACCGCTCAAACCAATTAGCGCCATCGCCTGTAAACACTTTACCGAATATTTCTTGCAGTTCTTTTGCACTCTGTTTGCACTGTTCCACGACCGGCCGCACGGCCTCTGCCGACTTCTCGAGTTCACGCTTCCGTATAACATCGGTCTCTTGCTTGAATTGGTCTTGCTTTTGCTCTGAGATCCTTCGACAATCGATTAAGATATCAAGGACCAGCGGTAACTTCTGCGACACTAAGTGAAAGGCTTCATGAAGACCTTCGGCGTTCGTGGCTGCGTCGTAGACTTGACGCGTTGTGTCGATGATGGTGATGATAGAAGAGATCAAACCGATCACAGCAAATGCCTCTGCGCCGGACATGGTGTAAGCCGAGGATCAAAGGCTCCCGGGGAACAGAAATTGGGAAAGGCTTGGTGGAGAAGCGGCAAGACTCTCTATTCAGCTCGTTAAACCTCTTCGCTACGTATGCGCTTTGTTGGCGTGGCTTGCATGCTCCCGCAGTAGCGAGGTATACGCAAAGCTACTATGACCGATCCGAGACAGACATGGCGCTCAATGACACACCGGTAAATGAGGAGAAGGCTGAGGTTGGGGCTTAGATGCTCGGCCTGGCGAGGCACAATGAGAGGCTGCTTTCCCATGGCCCTATTGGACTATTGCACCATTTGGCTCAACGTACGCATAAGTGCATGTGACTCTGTCATTTCTGTATGCCTGAGTAGATTGATAGGTTCGCTGACCATCTACTCACGAATCTCGAATCTTCACGCTATCAGTCTCAGTCTACAACTCTTTATGCGCGTCCTTTTGAAGTAGTCGGTGGACGAAAACAATATCACTGCGTTGTACATGGCGAGCGCAACACTCCCGCCGGCGAGTCCCGCGGTCCGCGTCCTGAACGAGAATTGTAGCGATGGTGTGCAGAACAATTACACGCAGAGCGGAGACTACAACAATCAGAACTTCCATGCTCACAACCTGTACTACACTGCCCACACCGGTAACCACGAGCACACACACCGTTGCAGTGTGAAGCGCGCTAAAGACGAGCAGATCCAAATCGTTCGCTGTTCATCGTCCCACGCGCCGTGAACCGTCTCTTCATCGGCCGAGAAGATGTCCTTACGAGACTGTGTAAACATCTCAATCATAATGACTTGGATGTAGAAAGAGAAAAGCAGACGAGAATTGCGATAACGGGAATCGGAGGACTGGGAAAGAGTGAGTTATGTTTGAAACTCATCAATACTGTGAGAAACAGGTGCGGTCAAGTGGGTTCTGCACTACTTACTAGGTTCTAACAAAGAGCACAGCTACAGACATATTCTGTGGGTCGATGTAGGAGACATTCATGCGGCGGAACAGGCCTTCATATCTATTTCCCGCCGACTCGGTTTCCAACCGCAGAGTCTCGAAGATGCTGTGTCTGACTTGGCCGGCGTCCGGCAAGCCTGGCTTCTCGTATTGGATAACGCAGACGACCCTAATACAGACTATCGTCCATTCTTCCCATCAGGTTCTGAGGGTACAGTTATCATAACGTCACGAAATCCCGAGTGTGGTCGGACATACGGACACAATCATCATGAGCGGCTCGACGTTCTAGATCGTACCAGTTCGACAGATCTCCTCATGCGAGCAGCCGACATTGACCAGACGTCCGCACTCCGCGCTGAAGCTGAGAAGATAGCAGAGAAACTGAGAGACCATACCCTCGCGGTCATTCTCGCCGGGTCTTACATCGCGAGAGGATACTGCAGTGTCGATGGCTACCTTAAAGTGTATGAGAAGAACTGGCCACAGGTAGCATCTTACACCTCTTCCCAGGACCGATCGAGGTATGGAAGTGTGCTCTCTACATTTGAGGCCTCCATGGCTGTCCTCGAGGATGCGAAGACGGAGGCCAACTCTAATGCACTCGACATGCTTTGCATTCTTTCTAGCCTGGCAGCGAGTAATGTTCCTTTAGCATTGTTCGAGGAAGCTTGGCACGGCGCTGTTCGCGTCTCTGAGGCCAACGAAACACAAGACTTGTACACTCTTTCAAAATGGCACATTTCCAAGCTTCCCGGCTTTTTGAGGATGGCTATGGATGAATGGGACTCGTATCGCGTCACTGAAGCATACAACACACTTGAAGCCCTGTCGCTGGTCACGATTGCAGGAAATGGACATGACCGCAGGTTTTCGATGCATCCGCTCATCCACGAGTGGACATGGCGTCGACAGGACCGTCAGCAGATAGAACAGTCATGGCTCATGGCTGGATCCACGCTTGGCCTGTCCATCTACAACGACAATCTATGGCGCAGGTACGAGAACGAATATCGTCTTCATCTTGGATCTTATGTCACTACCTGGTGGACGCAGAAGCTATTTCCACTGCCTGACTTGCCAGTCCTGCAAATCGTTTACAAATGTGCGGACACACTGGACCAAGTCCGGGCTGATCGACTAGCTCTTCGTTGCCTCAACTCGATAGCAACATCCTTCGACCTGGGCAAGGAAGTCGATCTGAAATACGCGAAATTCCAGGCGTTGTGGGCAAGATGTAGGCTTCGGAACGGAGACTCTCAGGGCAGCATTAAGCTATTAGAACAGGTTCTAAAGTTGAGGGGAATGATAGCAGAGGATCATCCGGACCGACTTTCATCGCAGTATGAGCTTGCATGCGCATACCAGGCCAACGGACAGGTAAAGGAAGCCGTGGCTCTACTCGAGCACGTGGTTAAGATTGGAGAAAGCGTTCTTGCCGAGGATCATCCAGACCGACTAGCGTCGCAGCATGCTCTTGCAGGCGCATACCAGGCCGACGGACAGGTAAAGGAAGCCGTAGCTCTACTCGAGCATGTGGTTAAGATTGGAGAAAGCGTTCTTGCCGAGGATCATCCAGGCCGACTAGCGTTGCAGTATGCTCTTGCATGCGCATACCAGGCTAACGGACAGGTAAAGGAAGCCGTGGCTCTACTCGAGCACGTGGTTAAGATTAAAGAAAGCGTTCTTGCCGAGGATCATCCAGACCGACTAGTATCGCAGCATGCTCTTGCAGGCGCATACCAGGCCGACGGACAGGTAAAGGAAGCCGTAGCTCTACTCGAGTACGTGGTGAAGGTTCGAGAAAGCGTTCTTGCCGAGGATCATCTAGACCGACTTGCATCGCAGTATGAGCTTGCATGCGCATACCAGGCCAACGGACAGGTAAAGGAAGCGGTAGCTCTACTCGAGCATGTGGTGAAGGTTGAAGAAAGCGTTCTTGCCGAGGATCATCCAGACCGACTAGCGTCGCAGCATGCTCTTGCAGGCGCATACCAGGCTAATGGACAGGCAAAGGAAGCCGTAACTCTACTCGAGCATGTGGTGAAGGTTGAAGAAAGCGTTCTTGCCGAGGATCATCCAGACCGACTAGCGTCGCAGTATGCTCTTGTATGCGCCTACCGAGCGAACGGACAGGTAAAGGAGGCAGTGCTTCTGCTCGAGCACGTCGTGGACATCGAAGCCATAACCTTGCTGCAGACTCATTCAGACCGCCAAGTCTCGCAAGAAGCACTTGTGGATGCCTACCGACTAGACGGTCAGATGGAACGAGCTGATCAGTTGCACAGAGTCATTAGTGGATGAAGAAACCTCCTAGAAGGTCTGATATCGATCCAAGGGGTCCGCTGATGGAAATGATCGTTGCCGAGTTAAAAGCCATGTACAGCGTAGTAGTAGCTAACAACAACAGCAAACGACGCGTAGATAAGTGCAAAGTGTGGCGGCTGTCGCTCTGGATCTGACCAATCAGTCTTCGACCTCATCTGGGTACTTTTACTTTGCTGCGCATGCTCAACAGCTGGCGACTATAGAACACGACGACAATTCGGCCGATTAAACGGCCAACACAGCGATTGATCTCATCGCGTGACGTTTCCAGGCAGAGAAATGGGTGAAAATCGATCTCCACTGAGTCACATAGTAGTATCTTGAGGAGAGAACGACTTGAGAGGTTGCCAAGCTAAAACTGTGTCGTAACACAATGGGTCTCTCGACGTAGGGATGGACGTTACTGTGTTTGCAATGTCGGTCGTCACCGGCGGCTGAGTCATCATCGACAAGACCAGGCAGCAGCGCCTTTAGGCTGTCTGAACCATTTCCCGTCTTGTTTAATTCTAGCTTATTGCAACATTGCCAGTAACATGGACTCTGGAACCATCATAACCTTACTGGAGTATGCGGGAAACGTAATCGTCTATGTGAAGGGAGTTCTAGGGGCCGCAGACGGTAAAAAACAGCTCACGCTTGTTCTTGTTCAACTACGAGGCTTGCTCTCTACCCTCGTAGATCTGGTACAGGAGGTGGAAAACGAAGACTGGTCGCTAACACTAGCTGCTCTGTTACGCGACGGAGGACCCCTTGCGGAGCTCAAACATATTCTAGAAGAGATCACGAACGAAATATGTGGACCACATACTGAGACCAAGATAGCAAGGATTCGGGCGGCAACCGAGGCGCTGAAATGGCCATTTGACGAGAAAAGACTTTAAACCAAGATGGTGGCGCTCAAATGTTTAAAGTCGCATCTTATTTTAGCAATCAACAACGACCATATCAGATTGTCCCTGGTCTTGCGGGGCGACTTGCGAGCCGTTGGAGAACAGGTCTCTACGGTGCAATCTAGCATTAATACATTAGCAATGAGCGTTCTCTCACCGGATCAAGAAGCTATCACTCGGTCTCTCTTGATGTTAGATATGTCCAGCATGGTCCGTGGCGCGAATATCGACGAGCTTAAAAAAGGCGCCTTAGGTTTTCTTAAGGAGCAAAAGGTCCGCGCATGGCAAGATACCGTTACTAGTCCTTTTGAGCTGGTACTTACTAGGGGGCCAGGAACAGGAAAAGCCGTCATTGCAAAAGTTCTGGACTACTATCTAGCGGCCTGGTTTGCCTCTGGCTCCCGCATCTGCTCCGTTAGTATCTTTTTCAACTTCACTAAACAGCAAATACAAGATGAAGAGGCAGTGTTTTCAAGCATTGTGCAGCAAATGGTTTTACAGCATCCTCATCTATGGCGCCATTGTGGAAATAATTTTGTCACTGGTGGAGTCTTGCCGATAAGCGAGAGCGTTGCAATTGTTTCGCGAGCACGTCTTGACTTGAGTCGACTATACCTTATTCTTGATGCTATAGACGAAACACCCGTGTCAACGATCGAGAGTGTTATCCAAAGGCTTCGCAACATTGAACCACCAATCCATCTATTCGCCACATGCCGTCCTTTCTCAAATGTGTGTGCCGTCCTAGCAGAAGCTTCTCAAATCTCGGTGAATGACTTTCGCCGAAAAAAAGACGATGTTACGGAATTCATTCGTTACATGATTGAAAATAGTGCCGAATTCCCAAAAATCGGCAACTTACCGTCCCAAGTAGCGGAGGACATCGCCAGAATAATCGCCGCAAAATCGAATGGGATGTATGTGTCATGTTTCCAAATCTTATTACGAGCCTCCATTATGTTGCATAACGCGAAGTAGATTGAGTTACATAGCACAATTGCTAATGTATTGCAGGTTTATATACGCCAGGCTTTTGCTCGAGCGACTTTTGAGCGCCAGTTCGGTAACAGAGATTTACGACTTATTGGAAAACTCCCTTCGTTCATTAGACGATGCATATCACAGCTTATTGCAAAAGATTGAGAACCAGTCACCGGGAAATGCGGAACAGGGCAAGATGCTTCTTGACCTTGTACTGAAAGCTGACATCCCCGTGACCGCACAAGAGCTCATCAAGCAACTCGAGACGCAGTTGGTACTATCACCGGGGGAAACACTTGATATTCGCTGCAAGAAAATTTTAAGTGAATGCACTGGCAACTTGCTGGTCATAAACGATAGAGGTTTCGTGGCATTTGTACACTGGAGTGCTCGAGATTTTTATTCGCGACACATCGAAATGGGAAAACTCTCTGCCCTCAAGTCTAGCGCAGAAACGACTACGAATAAAGACACATGACTCTCAATGAGTTTTCGGAGTAACACAACATAGCCACAGCAGCTTTGAATGACGTCGGGATTTAATTGTGTTCCAGAGAATTTTACTGTAACTGAGATACCTTCTTTGAATTACAGTAGCGTCGCGCATTGCTCAAACACGCAAACCAGAACAATACTGTGAGAGTCCTGCTGTCAAAAATTCCCTATGCGCATTTTCTACTTCTCCGGTTGGCGAGCGCGTCTTTTTTAGACTTCGATATTGCGGCCGCGCCGCTTAGATCTGGCCTCTGCCTTGTGCACTTCGCTTGCGTCGTTTGAAGCTCTGCTCGCCTTTGCCCGAACTATATCTTCATACGTTAATACTCTCCCTTCACCTTGTGGCCAATTGTTACCAGGTGGCTTGAGGAAGGCCTCGGTCGCAGAGCCGTGAATTCGCTGCCGTCGTATAACCTGCGCGAGACTGTGCAGAGATTGCACGAGAGGGTACCCATTCCTAGACATGCGGAGGACATAAATAGCAAGGGCTTTTTCTTCGTACGGGGTCGGAACAGCCTAACTGGCTTTCCGGTTGATTTCATCGACAAATACTCGAAGACAGCGCGCCCTCAAGGTCTGAGTTTGCCTCGAATCCAGCTTCAACCAATCCAGGATATCGTTACTAATCCCCATACTACCACGATGATCCCAGACACGAAGTGCGCCAGACGCCCTTTTTCTGTCTCGAGAACAGCTTTGTGCCTTGTTCCGCCTGCATCATCAACCATACGAATAGCTTGGCTGTTTTGAGCAATCAACGTTGCTTCAGCAATCATCCTATTCAGCTCGTCCTTCTTGGACTCGACATCCTCAGCTGTTATCCGGGCTGTTGCGACTATGTTGAGCAGCTTCGTATGCTTCTGTTTGAGTCCATTCATCAACACCTTCCTGTCACTTGAACGTGAGTCTAACTTTTCCCCTCCGCCTGCTTGGCAGAGAGATTTAAAAGGTATATGAATGGTTGCATCGTCGGCATCACCATCAATTTCCACGGTAAGTGGTAATGATGGCGAATCGGTCATCGAGATATCGTCGCCTTTGAGTGTAGAAGTACATTGATCTAGTGATGCTCGGCGTCTTCTTGAGTGTGACCTCAACGCGTATCGATGGTCGGCTTTTCGCGAGTTCTCGCCTGGATGATTGCGTAAGTCCTCTATAATGCGCTGCAGCTCTGCTTCGTCGATCACTGTATGTTTCCCCTTTACATGTGAAAATAATATTTCACGATTCAAGTTCAAACCCGATTATTACGCTTCACTCTATGAATCAAATTTCACACTTCACTCTAAGAGTCATGTTTGCCCTTGAAATGTATTCATCGCATTTCACGCTCCACTGTGAAGTTACATGTCGTTTTTAATGCGAAAATGTTATATCACGCTCTACCTTACAATCATGATTCCCCTTTTAAATTTGACCATCACATTTTTCACGCTCCACTCCAAAATCCATGTGTCACTCCGCTCTGAAACTATTTATCACTCCATATCACTCCACTTTGAAAAGCAATCATCACTCTACTTTGAAACCCGATGATCATTCTTCGAAAACTATCCATCACGGCCCTCTGAAACCATTGATCACTCTTCTGAAAATCTAATTATCACTCTTCTACAAATCCGATTATCACTCTTTTGAAAATTATTCATCACTCTTCTAAAAGGTCCACTCATCATTCTTTTGAAAGCTATACTTCATTCTTCTAAAAATCCAAACATCACTCTTCTGAAAATCATACTGAATCTGACATGTCACCTTCAACAAGTAAACCTATCGAAACTCATCCAAACGAACGCGATCAGAACGAGACCGGTAAAAATGAAACGAAACGAAAGTTACGAAACGAAAAGAGGTCAATCAAGAAGAAGAAGAAAAAGTGAAGAAAAATGGCACAACATCATCCAAGATTAATGAATATCTATTAACAAAACCTCCTCTTCCCCCATCCTCTCCCGTTCGAACAACGGAGGAAATCAAAAGACTTGGTTCATTTCAGCCTTATTCATCCACTCCACTTCATTCCACTTCAATACAACCCATTCGTTCCACTTTGTTCATTCCACAAATCGCTTCTCTGTTCATCTCTTCCTCTCCCTCTCGATCTCTCATCCTTGTCATCTCTCTGGCCCCTCTTCCTCACTTTCTCTCTCTCTTTCTCTGAACGACAACGACCAAAAAACAAACCCTAACAAACATGGTATATGTGAGTAATCAGCGAAAAAGCAAACAACCAGCAAACAGCCAACAACAACAAAACCTCCCAATCAAATCCTCGCAAAAAAACCTGCTCAAAAAAACACATCAGAGGCAGACCAAAGCCAACCAGCAAAAACCTATCCAATTCCGTCCACAACGTCCGTCCAAATCTTCATAATTGATATTCGAAACGATTTTGTAGTCAGCAAAATGACACTTATTTGCGCAGACCCTCTTTCCCCAGAAACTCTTCGCTCAAACGCTCGTTCCCCAGACGCTCTTTGCCAGGATTTTCGTCTTCCAAAAGGCCAAGCACGAGCATTCTACGCCGTATTAAGCGCAACAGCCTCTTTCTCCGCCAAACTCAAATTCGAGCCATCATCATCATAATGACTTTCCGTCCCACCATTAGTCGTCTCTGTATAACGCGAATCATGTGAAGCAGCGTCATCGGCGAATGTTTCAGCGCCACTGACAGTTAAGTGGGGGGAGCGAGCAGGTAGATTATCGTCGTGAGATTTGGGACTTAATCCCACACCGCCGATGCCTAGACCCGGGTGAGATTGGATGGAGGAGGTTTCAGTTTCGGCGTTGGGTGGGGCTGTGGTGCCGTTTGGAGGGGCGGTGTAATGATGTTCGGGGATTTCTCCTTCTTCGCGAAGAGCGGGAGGGCGTTCTTTGCGGGCACGGGCTTTGGCTAGACTGATGGTTTTTTGGTTGTAGGTTGTTGTGACGACGCCTTCTTCATCGCGGTCGATGGTTGCTTTCATGAGTGCTGCCATCCAGAGACGACCTTCTTGGCGGGAGTTGACGGCAAAGTAGTGTACAGTGGGTTTGGTAAAGTTGACAGCCTTGGAGAGACCAGCTTTTGGTGGGACGAGTTTGAAGATAAAAAGGCCGGTGTCATCGTCTTCACCAATGGGAGGATTTGATTTCAGATCTTGTTCGGCCGTGGTCGGAGTTGACATGGAGGCTGGACTTGTGGGCTGGGTTCCGGCGCCGGCTCGCGTTACGGAAGCATGAATGCCTGTGAGCATTTCTTTATGAGCGGGGAGGACGCGGTGGAAAGAGATATCTATCAGACCCTTTTCTTCAGTGTCGTCATCTTTGTAGTAGTACGATAGACGACGTCCCTTGAGAATGAAGAGTCTTGGTTTCCACGTCGTCATTAAACTGCCACTCTTCTTCTTCATCCATCCAGAGTAATCACATGTGGTCATAGCTTCTGCTGGTGATTTCTGCTCCAAGCCACGAGTGTAAGCTGAAGTCATTTTCTTGCTCTGTTTTGCTCCCCGTCGTTTACTATTCGATGGTGGCATTAACTTCATGCCAGATCCTGATCCAGCAGAAGTTCTTGACGGCTCTTCAGACTTTTGATAGTCAACACTCTGAGCTTCTGTACTTGGTGTTGTCGATCCAGTTCGGCTCATATAGAGACCATCTTCCTTGAGGGATGAGGGAATCGTTGGAGCAACAGCCGTCTTTTCATCTTTAGTGACAGCATCACTTGAAGTTCGAAGTCCAGCAGATCGAAACTTGGACCCCAGGAAACCAAAAGTGCCACTCGAAGGGCTTGGTGCTTGGATGTTTACGGAAGAAGTTTCGCTCGTTTTGTGCGCCGCCGGACTTGATGGTGTATTATTATTATTATAATCAAGCTTGGTGACCACGGGACTCGCTGAATCGTGGACGGGTGTCATGGGTTTCTCCAAGCCGGGGGTTGTCGCTGATCGCAGATTGGTGTTGTGACCAGCAAGTTTATTATTCCACATTCCGAAAATGCTTGTGGATGGTGCAACAACTGATTTAGGACTGATTGGGCCCTGTGAGCCTGAGCTGGATATTCGCTTTGGTTTAGCAGGGCTGCTAGCGCTGAATCGTGTAAAGCTAGATGTTCGCGAGTGAGTGCTGGGGCTGTCACCTCGTGGATTCTTTTGCAGAACCTTGGGCTTGTTTGCCCTTCGCTGCTTTTCCACTTCTGTAGAAGAAAAGTATCCTTTGTCATTATCAATGGAATCTTCCATTACCAAAACTGAGCTTCTGTTTGCGAATGTAGTCATGGACGAATCTGCGCTCATGGTATGCGAGTGGCCATAGGGTGGCTTGTTGTTGAGAATTCCAGATGGTACAATTTGTGATTGTCCAGGCTGCCACTGTTGATCAATTGAGGGTTGCTTCTTGTGGCCTCCGCGAAAGTTTGCCGATTCGTTTGTTGAATCAATGCTCGAATGTCGCCTTGATTGACTCATGCGAATATTGTGAGCTGATGGTCTGAATATATGGTCTGATCGCTCTGGTCGTGGCATTGCGATCATATTTTGTAGAGGAGAAACTCCGGTGGAAGGGCGTGCCATGGAGGTGGACTGTGGAGGTTGCATAATTGAGATTGGGGCGCTCCCTTCAGCGATTTGTCGCGAAGGTGAAGCATTCAATGCGCGTGGCATCATGGTGCCAATTGTAGAACTTCGATTCCTGGCCAAAGATGTCCGTCTCGCATTATCTGGTGAATCGGGAAAAGGAGATGCTGGCCGTGCACTCCGAGCTTGTTTCACTTCCTCATGAAGGACTTTGATTTTTCCCCAAGTTTTTAATCTGCGACCAACCGGACCAAGCTCGAATTCCTTGATGAACAGACTGCTTTGATCCATGGCAAGCAAGACCTCTCCAGAAATCTCTTGCTCTTGAAATACTTCACAATGCATCTTCTCCACGCCATGATCTTCCAGATATTCAGCGACTTGCTCTGGACTCCAGGAAAAGACCTCCTCGTATGTGTGTAACTGGTTGTCGTCTTCGTCTGTTTCAGTGCCAGGAATGTATGAAATACGTTGTAACGACGGCTGGCTCGAGTAGACACTTCCTATGGTATCACGTTTGTTGCCACCGTTTGCATACGAGGATCGTGGCGTTTTCATATCGATTATGTGCTCGTCAATCACGGATAAGGTCTCGTTCATCACAGGCGAGTCGGTGGTGAGAGTCTGTGTTCGCGCGGCGGCTGCTTGAGTTGGAAGCGAGGTACGGAGGGGTTCAGCAAAGGTACTTTGTGTATTTCCACTGCTTGCTGGTCGCGGGACAGCCGAGGCAGAGACATGGCGCTGTGGTGAGAGTGACATGTTGGGCATCGGTTGGACGGGCTTATGGGGGCCATCGCTTGCGCGACGCGAGTTGGCAGCGGCGTTGTTCAGGGTGCCCTTTGGGGCAGGCGTGGTATATACTGTGTAGACATGCGACGTTAGCACCCGCCGGGTTGGGCGTCTCGACTGAATGTATAGCACATACCTTCGGGAAAGAGGCCGGTGCCGCCATTGGCCAGATGTCTGCCGAGGAACCATCCATCGCCAAACTCATCGTCTCGCTCAATCAGTTCGATGCGATCACCCTTGGCAAGACTCAACTCATCGCCGCTTCTAGCGACAAAGTCGTGGATGACGAGCAGGATGGAGCCGGCGGGAGCATGGTCTCGGACAGACGACATGATGACGGCGGAGGAGCTCTCGGAAGCGGTGGAGCGGGCTCAGCAGGCGGTCATGCGAGGTGCGACGCGAGAGAGTCGGCAGCAGGACTCGCGGCCATCCAGGACGCAGGCAGCGGCGGGAACAGCAGGATGTGTCAGAGTTGAGAGAGAAGCGCGAGTCGAGGGTCGAGAGTCGGGAGGACGTTGGGTGGTGGTGGATGCGTTGTCGAGTGGAGTTGCGGGACTCCAGGCTGGCTGCGGGATGATGCGGGCGGGCGGGCGTTGGGTGTCCGTCTATTTGATTATGTTTGTGCACATTCAAGTGCGACGTGACGGTGCATGTGAGATATGAGGCGATAGATAGATCGATAAATACAAAGGAGAGCAGACAGAGACGTCGTAGTTTGTCGACAGGCGGTATATGGACGGGCATGTGCAATAATGCCATGGGCCAGCGCATGCGGAGAGTCGAGTTGTGAGCTGGCTGAGCTGCGCCGTATAGCAGTGCAGTAGTGTTATGCAATCCATTATTAGCTTTATAATTAACTGAACTAATAACTTGAGTGGGTACATTTGAATTACTCTGGCCGAGGTTCGTGCATAGAAGTCGAGTACATGCAGTCCATTCAGTCCATTCAACGTTCAGTGGTTATATGCATCTACTACATCCATTGCTCTCAGTGGTGTTATGTATCTACTTCTACTACTACTGGATGCATAAGTTATACAAGACACACATAGTCATGGTGGAAGACTAACACTAGTAATATATTACTACTGCAACGCTACACGCTTCCACGCCCAATTGGCCTGCGGGGAAGCCGTGGGTATCGGGGATTACTACATAATCATTATTCTTACCTATTTCTGCTTCTTATTCTCGACGTCAGCACTCGATATACACGTTCATGTAATACACCTTTATACTTGAATTCATCTTCACATGTCGCATTCACATTGCTCTCCCATTCACTACAGTATGTACAATACATGCCGTATGCACAGTATAAACACGCAGCCAGACCGCCACTAGCCTAAGCGCGCTCCCTTCTCCTCAACTCCTCCTCCTCCTGAGCCTCCTCCGCCTCTTCTTCTGCCTGTGCTGTGCCGCCCGTCTCTGCCGCTTTCCCTCTGTCTGTCTATCTCTCACTATCTTAAATTCTTTCTTACACTCTCTTTCTGTCATTCATCGGCCAGCTTTTGCGCAGCGTTGCGCTGCTGCACACGGACACCCCCGACATCCGACTCCCCTCGACTTCACCCCGTCGACTGAACTACCACCTCTCCCGCCCGTCAACGATGCTCCACCGTGCCTCGACCCCCGCACGCACAGCACAACATGACTACCCATGCCACCCACAAACGACGCCGTATAGATCCCCCAGCGGCCGATTCCATCGCTCGGAGTAATCATGTTCTGCAGCACACGTTCCCCCGCTGTCCAAGCAGACCACTTTCACATGAGACACCAACGATAAACCCGGCTCCTGCCACCCACTTCTACCACGAAAAATACCCTCCAAGCTTGGCTCTGGAAGTTCTGAATCAGACAGACTCTGAATCATGTGCTTCACGTTTTGCCCCCTCTCTCCAGATACCAGAACCAGTGCACGAGCAGCCGACGAGACCCGTTATAGCTTTGGCGCCAATGATTCGACCTTCCCAACAAGGTCTACTCTCACCTACACCAAGTGAAGAAAATAAATCCACGTCGCCTTTGATGTCGAACAAAGCAACTCCCAACACTGTTGTCATTCCATCTACGGGTGATACACCTCATCGTTTGGCTTCGAAATTTATAATCTACGTCCCAAGGCAGCAAGACGCACGGCCTGTCTCATCAATCAATTCGATGCCAACAACCATACTAGACCAAACACACTCTACGAACAATCGTCGCTCATTGTCCTCGGGACAAGTCGCCCACAGCATGCTGGCCCCCAAACCACCACCACCACACGGCTCCTCCATGTCCTCGGTGCCGAATCCTCCTGCCGAATCCCTCAACCAGGTACCACTCCAAGACGCCTCAGGACTTCCTCTTACTCAACATCACCATCGTCTGCCATCGCAAAACTGCTCAACAGCGCCCAGTCCTCAAAGTTTTCAGAAACCACCTTCGCCACCCGCAAACCGACCACTACTCTCAATACCGTATTCCCGAGACTCCCTGTACAAGCGCACTATAGACGAAATCGAACCATATTTGGAAAAATTCTCGAAGCCTAATAAAAGAATGACTCTTGAAACAGGACGCATTGGTCTTATTCGGGAGGCCATTTCGCAAGATGACTACTTCTGTCTGGTTTTGTGTCAATTGTTCTGTTTAAGGTCGTTTCAGCCATCATCTCTGCCGGCGGCTATGATGCGCGTTCCAGAGAAAGCTTACAAGTTGCTCAACACCCTACTTTGTCCGAATTCCAAGCTCGACAAGCACATCTCCCGTTGGCTTACCGAATTTCCGCAGCCCATCATGCAAGTCTATTCGTCGGAAGTTCCCGAACGAACCAAAGTCTACCGAGAAGCGGTCGAAAGAGTCGTCAAGTTCCTAGTTCATCTTCCCCTTCGCTATGATACAGTAGTACATGGAAGCAATCGTGGTGGCGTGCCGCCACTGGTGGAAGAAATGAGCGATAAATTATATCTGGACAGCCCAGTCCTGCAAGCCACAATCTTTCGAGCGATGGCGCGCCTGAAAATAGAGCCTCTGGAGAATTCTGGACACTCTGCAAATGAGCTTGTCGTCGCAGCCCTAGTCAAAATGCATCAAATGAATTCGATAGCCTTTCGACAAGGCCACCGCCATTCCAACCCTACTATGGCATATCAAGCTATACATATAGTCATGTGCGAGGGCCAAAAATACATTCAAAACTGTCGAGAACAACTGCGTTTACAGGCCTTTTTGTCACCCTCACAGCAGCAACCTCTGCCGGACTTTTGTCCTAGTCATGAACCCTCAAATGCTTTCTTGTTGCCAGGCAAGAGTGCTCCCATGATTGCTGTCGCACACCAACGGCCAAATCCGTATCAACAAACGCAATTGACACAACCAGCCATGGTGGAAAGCCAGCCAATCACTAACAAGCCGAAAACTGTATCGACGACACCGCAGCAGTCGCTTTTCCTACGCCCCTCAGATAAACCCCGTGCTCAGCCTTTGAACCCTGACTCAATTCGTTCAGCTTTACACCAAGCACACTTACGAAGTCCAATACTAAGAGTAAAGCAGATGGGCGGTTCCATGGAGCCACTTTATCGATTCATCAACGGTTTTGTGGTGAGGCCAACTCTCACCAATCAAGGGCTGCCCATGCAGACTCTGACATTCAATGTCCCTTTGGGTCGTATTGTTACCATTCCAAAGGCATTGCCACTTTTTGTCAAAGGGGAACGTCAAACTTTGGTTATGGATGAAGACAATTTCACATTCCGTTTGCGATGTGTAAAGCTGCCTTCAAAAGGGTTGCCAGAAGAAAGTTCTTGGCTCACATCCGATACCGTCTGGCCTTTACATATGATGTTCGACCTCAATGGTCAAGCTCTTGAGCCACGTCGAAAGCTACATTTTGGCAAAAATCTCCCGATTGATGTCACGCCATTTTTGAAAGAGGGCCAAAACTCACTCTTGGTATCTGTCAACCGAACTAGTCTGGACACTGACCACTCGAATTTTGCCTTAGCTATTGAGGTTGTTGTTGCCAGTAGGCACTCCACATTCCTTCGTAATCTACCTCTGACCACCGCCGACGACTCTTTGAAAGCTATTTGCAAATCTCTCAATCCACCAACAAGCGCCGCTACCGATGATGTTGACATTGCTGTCACATCATCGACGCTCACAATCAATCTTTTAGATCCCATCACTACCGCATCGGTGCCAACAATACCCGTGCGTAGCACAACATGCCTACACAAAGATTGTTTCGACCTGGAGACGTTTCTCGCGACCCGTCCGCGCTGTGACGACGATAAGAAGGCACCTACCACAGTCGACTGCTGGCGCTGTCCGATCTGTAGTGGCGACGCACGCCCCCACCTTCTCCGTCAGGACGGGTTCCTCAAAGCCGTGAGATTCAATCTGCAAAAAATGGGACTATTGGGCGAAACGAAAGCTATTGTCGTTTTGCCTGATGGAAGTTGGTGCGTCAAGAAAGAAGAGCGAACAGGAGTAAGAAGCTCGAATTTGGAAAGAGAAGAGTCGGAAATGGAGGGTACGAAGACGAAGATTATCCATGTCGTCGAATTGGATTGATTCCATTCTTTCTATTGCTCATTTGAATTTTAATGACCCGACCATGAGATATACATTTAATTCTTCGCCTTTACATTATTGGAGATCAAGATGTTGAAAGCGCAAGGAACATCAGGGTGGTGTTTTTTTTCTTGCCCTGCTGCATCTTTTCTCAGAAGCCTTATCTCGGAGGCCCTTTTCCTATGAGACTTTTTCCCATGAGCCTTTTTCCTATGAGGCCTTTTCCCGGAGGCCTCCGTTCGACAAGGGCTTTTTACGATTTCACGACGATTGATGATATATACATTTTCTTCTGATTTAATCGGGGTTGGTTCTAGCATGAAAGTTTGGTTTTAGCATGGTTTGGTTTTAGCATGGAGTTTTGGCGCGAAGATGAGCTTTGATTCGCATTGGATTGAATATGATTGAATTTGATTGAATCTTATGGCGTTCCATCGTGTTGAAGTGCATGACGTTGAATTGCGTTCAATTTCATTGCGTTGGCATTTTAAAACCGGTTGAAATTGGATTTTTGCTTTTTTCAGAAGCCGGTCGAGGGCTGATGGCGATGTTTCGAATGGGGACTTCTCATTTTCAATATGGATTTTACATTTCTGGATTTCATATTCATTTTATCTTTCTTTTCATGCCATTTTTGTTCCTTTGCTTGTCGTTCGTGCTCTTCTTGATTGTCATTTGTCTTCTTTGAATTCTCGTTCATCTTCTTGTGATTGACGTTTGTGCTACTGCTTTTGATTGTCATTTTTGCTCGTTTTGATAGTCGCTTATACCCCTCTGCTCTTTATAATTCTTCCGAAGTCGAGTGCGTCGAGGGCAAACGACACAGACTTCGGCTGATCCCCTGTATGGGATAGCTTATGGCCGAAAGTATGACCGCTTTAGTGGTGCAGCAACGAAAACAGTAACGGTCACATCTACGCCTCCTATCCGATGGAGCTATTCTCCTCGAATTCTACAAAGATTGTGATTGAAACGGTGAGGCTGTAACATGGATGCTATACAGAATCGGGCGGCCTCAGCTGATGGTGTGATGCATTAGCCTGCAGGCATGGATAGCTTTGCTGCGCCTCTGCGACGGCGACAGCGTCTTGCTCGTGTCGTTTTCTTTCTTCGTCTTCCTTCCTGTTTTTCACCTCTCTGTATTGGAAATTCTGGTTGTTGGCTCACATTTCTGCGGCTCGATACTTTTTAACAGCGCCATGTCCGGTGCGGAGCTGTTTGGCATTGCTTCGGGCGCTGCGGGTGTCGTCTCACTCTCCATTCAATTACTGGATAGTGCACAGAAGCTGAAAGGCTTCTACGATGATTATATAAATGCACCTCAGCGACTCAAAAATGCCGTTGAAGCTCTGGAAACTCTGGCCGACACCCTCGAATTCCTTGAGGATATACGTCCTCGAAATGATGCTGACTTTGATATTCTGGAGAAGCCTGTATTGCACTGCTGTAATGTCTTATTCCAGATTCTGAGAAAATTGCAGGGAATGAGAGAAAAGGGAATGACAAAGTGGAAGGGAAAGTTTAGTGCTGCTTTCAAGAAACCTGAGACTGAAGAGGCGTTGAGACGACTCGAGGAAGCGAAGAGCTCGCTGCAGATTTCCCTCAATACCTATGATCTCAAGATCCACCAGGAACGAATCAAACGCGATGAAAATATTCGACATTTGGATGATGACCGACGACGGCGAAAAGAAGAGCAGAGACGCCTTGAGCGAGAAGAACGACAACGACGAGATCAAGAGGAAAGACTGGTAGAAGATGAACACCAACGGCAGGTCACAGAATATCTCAAGGATTTTCAAGAAACAGTTATTCCGCTTGCACATCAAATCGGTACATTCGTACCATTAAATAATCAAATGTTACTTGCTGTCAGCCAAATGCGGACACAGATTCAACAACAAACTGAGATGATTCAACGTCTGACGACTCAACCACCATTTCATGAACCAGTGCAAAGTTCTTCGAAAGTACAAGAAAGCGGTTGCAAAGGAAAAAAGGGAAATACTTCTCTGCAGGATACAGCGTCGACAAGGAATTATTCCACGAGTATTCGCCGATATAAGAAGGCGCAGAGACCAAATCACAGGTTCAGGATATCTTTGCCATGGCTATCGTCTCGCGTGTGGGATTTCGCCCTCTTACAGGCTGAAGGTGGCTGGAACGTGTGTATGCGGACATATAACATGAGGCCAAGCAATTCACCAATCTTCCGATTATGCGCACAGGGGGACATTGAGGGAATTCAAGAGCTTGTCAGGAAAGGGGAGGCTTCGCTTCTGGACTGTGATAGCGATGGTCGCTCGTTACTATCTGTGAGTGATTATCATTCCCGTGCCTGCTGAAGTTGACATTTTATTCATTTGTTTCAGCGCTCAATTTATGCAGGGCGGACAGATTTGTCCAAATTTCTCCTGGACAACACCGCCTGGCCAGATAAGCAAGATGCAATGCGGGATGCTCTGCAAAGTGTCCATTTTGCATACTATTTCATAACGACTTTCGAAAGTAGACTGCTTGAGATTTATTATGAATTGCTTTCGGAGAAGCATGAGCTTGACCTTGAAACCATTTCTCTAAGCAACCTGATTGACAATTTTACCTGCGCAGCCTGCAGTATACTTATCCGGAACCAAGCAGCACTATCACTATACCCGGTCACGCCGCAATATTATTGTGGGTATCTTTCTGAAATTATGATTCAGGCACGTCCAGGCGAGCTCTTGAGTGTCTTCGATGCTGACGTGTTTGATCCCCATATTGAAGATGCGAATGGGCGAACAGCATTGCATCTCGTAGCGAGCCAACTAGTGCTAGGGATTTGTTATTTACGATACCCCCCTGAAATTTTAAAAGAGTGGTCGGATGTTGGTACATCTCTCATTCAGCGTGGTGCGAAGCTTATTCATCCCAACATGAAGCAAACGCCGCTTTCCAGGGGCATTATGTGGATCGATCTGTTGGGGGCAGATCCATACCACGTTCTACAACTGGTCATTTCATGGGCTCAGATGGTTCACGGAGCGGGAGTGGACCTCTCCAGTTATGGACACGCGGAATCTCTTGCCTGGAACGGACCTCGCCCGATTGTCGATTTTTTGGTTTATCTACAATACGGGCAAACGCCTGAAGATTGGGGCTTGCGATTTCAAAGAATCGTCACGATAGAATTCTACCAATTAATAATCCCTGCTCCATGTGGTTTCTCGGTATCTCAATTGTTGCCTAACTCTATAATATGGTTCCCGAGCAAACAAGAGAGCGAAAATGAGATTTTCTGGAAACATCATCCGGAGAAGGACTTCGTTTTACTCAGTGCACCTGTGCTAGTTTCTAGTCCTTATGAGTTACTTCCGAAAATTACCACCATGGAGACACTTTTTCAGGCCTCACAAGACGACGCGTCTATAATTCCACTAATGGTGAGACGATGGGCTCGTCGCAAATCAACACCACGTCGTTCTCACAGCCAACCACCATCTCTCAAGCCCAGAGAATCAGAACATCACATTCCGGATATATGGAACGACGAGCGGGTTGCCACATGGATACAACAATTTCATCTTTGTCCTTTTGATTGGAAATATTGCATTGGATGCCGTCGACCTGACAGACTCGTTAATTTGAGAAACAAATTTCCATATCGTCTTATAGATTTGAGGAGTTGCGTCAAGGGCGATCGTCATGAGGACGAAACTGCTGTTCTCATGTGGAATTTCAATCGAGAATGGTTGGAGAAATGTGGACTGTCTACAAGGTCGTGTTCAGCGCGGTCTGAGCGCTGGAAGGAGATCTGACTTGAAACTTTTTATTGTATACCCGTAATTTTTAGTTCTCTCGGAGGGTTTTATTACAACGTATGTATTGAAAACATCATATGCGTAGAGCTTGATTTTGTGTAGAAGTTTCGTTTGGATGGTCGTAAGTCGTCGAAATGGTATATCTGAGAGGTCAATGGTCGTTCCAGACGTTCCCTCTATGGAGGGTGGCAAAATAGGAAGAGATGCTCTTTCCATGGCTTTGAACGCTTCGAACCCGAAAAGTGTTGGGCATTTGGTCGAAGCTGGCGTATCACTCAATGATGGATGGGAGGCAGGCTCTTTACCAATTCATCAAGACATTGACGAAGGCAATGAATGGATCGTGCACTATTTGGAATCTCTGGGTGCGCATCCAAATACTATGCCGCGCCGCGATCCTGGTGAAATGACATAGATCAAGAGTGCTCGGATAAATGGGACTATAGTCAGCGAGCGAACTTGGGATTGGCTTGGCAAATATTGAAAGCATCTGCTATCGTGAACTGGGCATTAATAATTACAAGACAAGAGACTTCGCAGCCTTGATCAGATCTCTGTGAATGCAAGCCTCAGATGCCCAGCCCAAGATTGCCGACGTCCGACTCGATGGCTGCCTGAGGAATCAATCAACAAGGCTGAGCCGCAACGTGTGGAGAAGAGGGAAAATCGGGGGCGAAAGGGAAGTGGCGTGATGTCATAGTCGACAATCACACTTGCCAAATTCGGCTGAGCACAGCCTCCAACGCTCCTTCCGCGGGCGAGATCATCACCGAACGGCAAGTGCAATTGGGCCAAGTCGCGACTTCCAAGACCTTGGCGTCACTCGATGACATTTACCATCAACTTTCGCCTTGTTGTCGCCTTCGCCCTACAACTGTCGCTGGAGATTACACAACTGCATATAACCGGCATCGCCCTCTCCTTGCTCTCCTGGTGAAGCATTACATCTCTGTAACGACTTTTTGACTCTGTTTCCCGATATCAATACGCTACGCGACATTCACAACACTTTGACAATATGAGACTACCGCAAACACTTCTTTGGCTCCTGGCCTTCATTACAACTATGCATGCTCTCGCACTTCCGGCCCCATTTACCTCAATAACAGAGGCAACAAGAGACCTCTTCAAGCGCAAAGGTGGAGGTGGTGGCCGAGGTGGTGGAGGAAGTAGCAGCAGTGGAGGCAGTTCAAGCAGTAGCAGTAGCGGCAGCAGCAGCAGCAGCAGTGGAGGTGGCCGAGGCGGCTCTGGCTCATCGTCCTCTAGTTCGTCATCTTCCGGTTCATCCTCTTCCTCTGGCGGCGGACGAACAACGACAGCTCCACCCAGCTATGGCGGCAGTAGTGGCGGCTCACCATATTATGCCGGCGGCGCCTCCACTGCCTATGGCGCAGGTAGCATCACCAAAGGCGGCATCAGGCCAGGCTACATTGCAGCCGGCGCAGGTGCTGGTTTCCTAGGCGGCGCACTCCTCTACGGCGCATACACATACCCCTACACTCGTCCATACTACTACCACAACACCACCAGCAACCAAAATCAGACCCTTCCCGTCGAATGCTTCTGCGAGCAATACACGCAATGCGGCTGCGACGAGAGCAACAACTCAACCGACTACGTCAACAGCGTCGCCAACAATCAAAGCGTCTCTCACGTGGCGACTGTCAACGGCACCAAAACACTCATTATCAACGGTACCATTCCCAACGTCACTGAAGACTCTACAACTGTAGCATCCGGTGCTGGATCGTTACATATGAATCTTACTCAGCTGAGTGGCTGGTGGTTCGTTGTTGGCGGTGTTGCGTATACCATGTGGTTCATGTAAGACTGCACCACTGTACTATTATTCGAACGAACGCATAGAATGGAAGCATGATTGATTTCTCGAAACGATACCATTGAATTTTTTGACTTTAGAACCCTTGAGGCGACTTGGGTATATGATAGTTGCGACTTTTGCACGTACGATTGAAACGACTCCTTTATTAATAAAAGAATAGATCATGATCTTCGTTGTAATATTTCAAGTCCTGCAACAGGCGAAAATGCTGTAGACTATAGTGTAAAATGTACATGTAAAAAAATAAGAAAGCATCACTCCACCATTCAAACCAAGACTCTACTCTCCCCATTCCCCAAATCAATCCAATTTGTCCCTTCAAAACTATCCAACACTTGCTCCAACTCGGCCTTGACGCCCTCATCCCCCTGCGCGCGATTCTTCGCTTCGAGCTCCAACGCATCTTTGATGGTCAAAACATCCCTCTGTAAGAAAAACGCCACTATCCCACCGCCCTGTTTGACTTCATCGTGTGTCCCAATCCAATATTTCGCTTTTAACAGTCTTTGGGCTTTGAGACCATTGTGGGCGCCGAGATTTGACTGGAGGGCTGTGCGGCCTGATGCTGTTCCCACGCGCACGTTGTGGAGGCCGTGGAGGAAGGCGAGGGTTTTTAGGGGAGGGTTTGCGGAGGGGATGGAGGTAAGGTCGTCGGCGTGGATGCCGTGGGGGGTGTAGAGGATTGCTTCTGCGGAATCCGTGGTTTCGTCTGTTTCGATTATGGCGTTATGTGGGCGTTTCTTGGGCTGGGGTTTTTTCGAGGAGAGGGGCGTCGGTTTAGGGGTTTGGTGGTTGGAATGGCCGTTGTTAAAGGTTATGAGCAGTGCGGCGTGGTAGTTTAGCACGTCGTCCGTTTGGAGCAGACGGCTGATTCCAATCCAATCTGGGAGCGGAGGGAGGCTCGTAGCGCGCCAGTCTTCATTTCCTTCAGTACCAAACGCATTCACCGTCACGACGGTATGGAAATGCTTCCAAGTAGTAATAAGCGCCGCGGCCTCCTTGATCGCGAAGACGGGCACATTGGGCGACACCTCCAGAAGCGTGTCTTTATGGCAATGATCCGTAAACTCATGCGAGACGGCCACAGCATCAATGAGCGTCTCGCATTCGCCGTCATCTTCCAGATGTCCCGGTCGCATCCCCTCGCCACCCGTCCTCTCCTCCCAAGCCAATCTTTCGCTCTCGCGCGCTAGGTCTTCGAGCTCGAGAATACTCTGCACCGCGCTGGGCGTGGCATGGAACTGCTGCGAAAACCAACTCGCCACATCGCTTTGTCCGCCTTTAAACCATGGATCGATCAAGATGTTATAATATGCGCGTCCGGTGCGTTTGACCGCGCTCGCCGGCCGCGGGATTTGCAGGAACCATGAAGTGTCGAGATTGAGGTGTGTGAGTATCGGACGCCGAGTTGCGATTGAGTTGAGGAGCGAGCTGTGGATTTCGCTGTAGAGTTGGAGAGACACGTCGCTTTCGTCGTTGGTTGGAGAGGCCATTAGCTTATTTTCGGTGGCGGTTGTGAGGCATTGCCCTGGTGCTTTTTCTGATGTGTTGATGGGAGAGAGTTTGGGGATTGTGGATAAGCGACTTTTTGGGAAGGATCGCTGCGACGTCACGACTGGGGATATATCTAAAATAAGGCAGGGCATTGCAGGGAACATTCGTCAATACAACACTTCATGTCTTGATAATCAATAGATGTTCAAGTTATGGAAGATGAATTGTATTTACATTTTGAATTTTAATGTACATCCAAGGCATCATGCCGTCGCTGCATGTCCTCTGTAGAAAATATAAATTGACTCCCTTTTGGTCCTTTATTTTTTTTCTTAATGATAAACCTCATTCTCAAATAAGTTTACTTGACTCCACCTGGAATAAACTATTCCTTGAACTTCTGTCACTGGCGTGGCTTCATAGGAAGCTCGCACTATGGCACAAATTCCACTCACTTCCAACAACCACACCCACCAGCCCACCAAGAAACAGCCCAATCCCAGAAACTCGGTATGGATCAGAGTAGAGTTGAAGTGCAAGTCTCCACGACGCAGCCGAAAAGGCCTAGACCAGTCCGAAGCATCTCATTGGACCTGGCAGTCCCGGCGCTAACGGGTGTCATTCGCGCCAGCGAGATTTAAAATGCGAGGGTGAATGGCAGCCAGTCGTTCCCGGAGGAAGTCCTCCATTTGGGACGTTTGTGCGTTGTGGGGATCCCGTTGTGGCGACTGCAGGTGGTTGAGGAGAGTGAAGTTGGAGTCGCGACGTTGGGCTGTGGAAGGAGGGATGGCTCGTGTCCTTTTGAGGGGGCTGGGTCCACCGTAAGGGGAGAAAAAGAGTTGTGGTGAGTTTTCATTCTGGAATGAGGGTATTGGTTGTTTATGGGTCGATGACCAGACATTCGTATTGTTTGTAACGGCCTAGATATCGTGGACCTTTTCGATATTGGCGTAAAGTCCAGCGAGCTACCCAACCTTGATAGGAGGATTCGTCTGCTCCTTCGGTAAGCTCTCGCATTTTGGATGGAGGCTGATATGCAGGATCAAACGTCAATAGTCGTCGATTACCAGAGCGGGTTCGTTCAAAGCCGACAATGGTAATTGAATGCTGTGGACGTTGGAGGAAAATGGGAGGACGGGTAGAGTTGTGGACTTTTGACCCTGAGGAATCGGACGTTTTATCAGATGAAAAATAATTCTCGACGAAGCGAAGTAGTTGATCTGCGGCATCTCGTCCTTGGAATGCATGACCTGTACATGCTATGCTCTTGCTTAAAAGAAGAGCTTCGGCCTGGGTAGATGGTAAGAAGAATGAAGGGAATGACATGGTAAAACAGTAAATACCTCGGAAGTGCCCACATGTTTCCGCGTGCCTTTGATTCCACCCGTTTGCGTCCTTGCATGAGAATTGATGCCCCTGTCCCAAGCAGCCTCAATCATATCCTGCAATTGCAGAATGGTTGGCTTGCTACTCGGCCCATCGCCACCCGTCTTATTCTCAAACAGACGAGATCCTAAAGCCAGACATAGCATCTGCATGTTGCGATAACCGCAAAAATGGCCCCCTTCCCCTTTGAGCTTGCTGACCTGCACGGCCGCCACAGTGCACAGCCACGCCACGTCGACGTCTGCATCGTGCGCAATCAAGGCGGACAGCTGTGGAATGACATCAGGGAGAGTGTTGGAATTGTCCTCGAATGCGAGCTGTTGCGATAATGCAGACGGCATGCACGTTTCGGCGGCGTGACGGCCCAGATCAGCTTTGCCCAGGCGGCGGTGAAGGGCGGAATTGTCGGAGGATGAGGTCATTATTGATGAGATGGGGCGCAGGTTTACTCGGGGAGACTACGAGATTCTACGGGACTGCGGACTGCATTCTTTGGTCTTTGGTCTTTGGTCTTTGGGTGTTTGTGTATCGTTGTGAGTCTGAGGCGGGTGCACGATAGGGGAAAGGGACAATCATACAAGGAACGACTCAGCCACGAACCATAAGCATGAGCTTGAGCCATGAGCGATATAATTACTACTACAACTAAAAAAACTACTACTAGTTATATACTAACACTAATTGCAAGTTCTACTACTCCTATCCAACGAGGCTGTGCACCAACAAACGCCGATACGAGACGAAACGCTGTGACGCGTGGCGCAAGCTGCCAAAGCTTGTTTATGCTTGTTGCTTGTTTCCCCCCTTGGCTAAGTCCCGTTCGTACTTGTACCTCTCCTCGCCTCGTTCCACCGCTGCCTTGCTTCTTCTTCTTTACACCATTCACATCTACACACACACTCACATACTACACATACGCCCACCACCCACCACAACCAGCACTACAATGGCCGACCAGCGCGACGTCGAGATGCAGTACCAGCCCGCCGAGGCCATGACCATGGAGGCCGGCCAAGCCGCTCCAGCCGCCGAGGTACGTTTGCTGTCGATCGCTCCCCAAGCGTCAACCGCTCTCCTGCATTCCGTCGTACATTAACTAATGTTGTCTCTCCCACAGACCACCGAGGAGAACAAGCCAAAGAGGACCTTTTTGGGCATGCGCGGTGGTGGAATCATCCGTAAGTCATCTCTTATCATTCAATGGCTGTAGCCTGATCACACCACGAAAATATACTGACATTCGCGCGCTTTAGTCGACTTGTGCGCTTGCTTCATTTGCTGCGAGTGCGTTGAGGGATGCTGCAACGTGAGTACTCTCCGATACATACTTTTTTCTTTTCTTTCCTTTTCTGAGCTGATGCTGACTTTTCTTCTCACATCTAGGCTCTCGACGACTGCTGCTGCTGCTAAACAATCTTTGGACTCGACGAGCTCAAAGATGCAAGATGCTGGAGGAAGTCGGATACCATGAGAATTCAGATATGGAAGAAGTTGAGAGTTATCGATGGATAATTCGAGAGTTGATATACCACCCACATCGATTGTCCCTTGCTGTTGCTGGTTGTGCTCTCTTTCCTCATTCATTGTCTTCGCTTCTGAATTCGTGACCTCAAGAATGTGAAAGGAATGTGGAAATTCTGCTGTGCACCTCACGACGAATGATCAACCACCAGCAAAAATATCGCAATACTCAAACACTCGCATCCAAGCATCTTTAACAATACTATCATTGATGAACCGAACGATAAGCTTAATATCCACCCCATAAACAAAGACAACATACGCCCCATCCTCTGCAAGACCCTGCATCCGCTCATGGGATCGACAATCCCCTCTCCACGCACCCATGTAACGTTGTAAATCAGTGGGTCTTGAGCCTTACATGCAGATATCTTTTGTCTTGGTGCATTGATTTCAAAGTTGGGAATGGGAGAAATAATGCGAAATGATGAGAAAATAATGAGAAGTAATACGAAAGATCAACTATGACGTATTTCTCATCTGCCTCTAATGGAATTTGCGGAAATGAGAATTTGTGCTATAGATTACTCACGGCTTCGATTTCTTCGATTTAATGTTTCTCGCCATGATCGAGATGGTCTTCAACGGTGCGAGTGATGTTTACTCGTTTTTGCGGTGTAATTACTGCGCTCAGAGCTTGAAGAGCTTGAGGAGGTGTCTGGAATACTCGGCGTTGCCCAATGTTACAGCTTGTTCTTTTCACACCAGGAATTTCGCTTAGGTTTTTTTGTCGGGTTGTTATCCTTTCATTTGAGATGACTCTTTTGTTTGAGAGTGAAATCATCATCATATAATGCTGTTGATTGGTTGATCAACTTACTGCGTCGTTTAAGTTGACGCCTGCCGGTTAGCGATTTTGTTCTGTCATGGCCTTGAACACGACTTTCAAAGATTACAATCAGAGATCAAGTTTTAAAAGGCTATTTTAGTAATGCAGACGTCAGAATTATTCACAAACCCCACAAGCACACTCATTGCGAGAGAAAATGTCGGTTTTCAGTTGATCTGATATACAAACAAGCCTCGCTGTTTCATTCTCCTTCGTCTCCTCATCACCATCCTCTCCGTCTTGCGTTTCAGGTGGGTGTGCTTTACGCCATGGCAAATTTACAGTGAGTTTCTTCAAGTTGTCTGCTTTTGCTTTTCATCGTTAACGTTAATGATGTTTTGGCTGTGCAACAAAACCCACGGGACATAATAATCTTTCACATTGCAACTAGATTTTCATATCATTTTCCTTCATCTTTGACTGCTTCACGCAAATTTCATGATGATCAGTAGCGAGAAGGAATTTCAAACTATAGTAGCTATATTTCATCGTGAAATCTCGCTGGCAAGTTATGATGCATACTTTGACGTGATGACGAGCGGCAGTTTACAAGCCTTGTACAAATTGACCCTTACAAATCAGCGCGAATGAATCCTCTAGTTGTCGCTCATCAACGGAACTGTGCATGGCTCAATTTTGCAATTTCAACTACGGTAGCAACCCTACATCCCGAACTTCGAATCGGCTTCATACATTCTCACCTCAACTCAACCTCATGACAAAGAAGAGCATCTTCATCCTGAGAATCATCAGCTGACATGCATTCAAATCCCCACAACAACCAAAACTTACAATGGGCAAAACGCAGCACACAGCAGTCTTTCCTTCCTTAGCACAGGCCGCCTTGAGCGTTTCAACAGTTTTTGGGCTCGACAATGCTTCGAACAATCTTCAGTCTACGGCCCCATACGGACAAATCGAGATGGACCTCACGAGCTGAACTGCCCAAATCCATAATCGTTGCAATGTCCGTCTGGCAGCACTGGGGTGTGTCCAGGGCTGGGCACAGATCGATGAGAGCTCGTTCTGCGATTGGAGATGCTGTAGCTAGAGCCGTGAAGGTGAGGGCGAAAATTAGAGAGTTGCGTGGTTGCGTAAGTGGTTTATTGTGTGGTTGTTTGAGGGAGAGATGTCTGAAGTTGTCTGGTGGTTGCGAAAACAATCAACAGAAGAGAGACGAGAAGATGATACTTGCATGTTTTTTTGCCCCCATTGTTTTTGCATTCCCAAGCTTCTATCCAACAATGCACCTATTCCACGTCATACCGTTCTTGATCAATACCAAGATTAGTATTTGCGTTTTGAAAAACTCAAATCAACCGATATGATGTCGCCATCGGCGGACTTTGGAATAAAATTGTCTCTCCACGAATTATTATGAAAGAACGATGTAGATTGTTCTCCACTGCGGCTTGCACATCAATGGTAAGTCAAATGCCCCGCGGGAAGAATACGAAGCAGCGAATAGCATTATCAACCAGGACATGAAATGCGCTCTCAAAGTCAATGTTTTCCTTGAAAATGCATCCATACACACCGCAACCATGCATCTTCGGGCTCAAGTTGCACAGAGCCGCAAAGAGGATCTCGGGAACTCGGTTGAGTTCAATCCGCGGCGACATGATGCATAACATCTCGTCCAACAAATCGGGAAGTGTTCCGGAAGACAGATCAGCTTCTTTGCAAGCGCATGTTTTGGCTTGATTGTGCGGAATGGAATCATCTGTCCTTGGCAGACAGTCGATCTTTGAAAGTTTAGAGAAGGTCGACAAGCAACATGTGCAGAGAAGTTGATGTGGGGCTTTCTTCCAGATAACGAACGTGGCCGCATTTGAAGGCATGAATCCCTCGACGAAATCAAATCCAAGATGGTTTCTTTGATACAGGAGCTCATGTTGTGTTTTCACGTCATCTGATAAATGGGTGGAAGATGTTGTTTCAATAAGCAAACGCCACAAATATCGTCGTTCGCCGTGTGGCGTCTCGGCAAACACCCGGGCCATTATAAAGCCGCCAGTCAGCAAAACCGCGAGATCGGCGAACGATGACAAACGGACGGCGATATTTGGCTGATAAGATTTGAATGTTGATTGATTGACGAGGCGGAAAGTGGAGAAATTGGGCCGATCGAGACAAACACAGTTTTACGGGTCGATTACTGAACCAATTCACTCGAGTTTCGGACATTGCTATTTGTACCTGCGTGGTTTTAAAAAGTTGAACGTTTTGGCTTATCAAGGTTTGAATGGTGTCGAAGGAGTCATCATGAAAAAAGAGATCGTGATCAGCTTGGTCCTTGCAGCTGTGATGTGGATGATAGATGACGAATCGTTCAGGATGTATGTGAAGGCGATTGCGATTTTGCGCATGATTTGCCGATCAAGGCAACCTGTAACGATACCAAGGCGCCAAGCAGAATGACGAGGATAAATGAGAGTGTCATGGAGTTTGATCAGTGGGAGGGAGCACCGTGGTCACTTGAAAGCAAACAAACGGAATACTGGAACACATAGATAGAAGATGCAAAACGTTTTCATTTCACCCACGCCACAAATGCTGATGATAATTAAACTACCCATGCACCATACCATTTAAATGCAACTGAACCGCGTGTGCAACATAATGCCAAAACCCTTACAAGAAGAGCTGTAATCTGTGACCGTATTGAGAGCCTTGAAAGTCGTGGTATGCCACAACCTTCTCAGTACGTTGTATATGACATGTCATCGTCCGTCTCTCAAGTATAGATATCGTTTGTACTGACCTGCCGTCCAGCGGCGACAGGCTTTACCCCAATACATCATTGGAATCGTCAGGATTTGGAAGAAGAACGACAAGACCCCGATTGCAATGAATGTGTTGGAAAGACCAGAGGCTGAAATCCAAATGCCTGCAATTCGTGGGTTAATACTTTGAACACGCAAAAAAAACGACACGGTTGACTTACTCGCAACGAACGTAAAGACACAAGCCATGAGGTTGTTGACCACCGCCACGCCGACCATTCCTTCTAGCACCATATCTGGATAAGCATCCATAAGATATGCCATGCTCAAATCTCCTGCACAGCCCCAGCCGAAACCAATCAGTCCAAGTCCGACGTAAGGCCGTGGCCAGAGCCAACCTTCACCAGATCCGATGCCAAACAGGATAAGACCAGCCGGGTTGAGCAAAGCTGAAGGCAAAAGCAGCCAAAGACGGTCTTCTGCTTCAGAAATACCGTTACGACCTGGACGCTTGGCCATCCATCGAACAAAAACGTCGCTGAACCAACCTCCATAGATACAGCCGATGATGGCACCAATAAGAGTTGGGACGTTCATGATGGAAACTGCTGCATCGCTGTAATTCCATGGAGGGTCATACCAGTTGTCCTCTTCTACGGTCAGGTAAAACGAGAGCCAAGCATCTTGAGCTCCCCATTGAAGACCAGAGTATATGACTGCCGGGAATGTGAAAACGCGCATGGTGTGCAGCAGTCGTTGGCCATATTGAACAAGTCCAGTGCCCACCATGTCAGGCGAAGGAGTGATGAGTGCGATTCGTTGCCAGTAGGTCTTTGGTGGGTCGACGACTTCATTTGGCAGCGATGTGCTAGGGCTTTGATCACGTACGCGATCTTTGGGTTCTTTCTTCTCCGCATACTCCAGTTGAACTTGCGCTGGATTGTTAGGGATCTGAGTGCCGTTGAACGCTTCACGATCGAATGCGGTTTCTTCCAGGCCGAAATAGAAAACGACCAGAGTGCCGCCGGAAATGATTGCGCCCCACCAGCCGACCCATTGCCAGTTGTTCGCGGCGATATACCCTGCAACGAGAGGGCCGAGGAAAGTTCCGATGGAAGTCGCCAAAATATACACACCAAGGACACCGCCCCTCTGGTGCTGAAAGAAGAGGTCCGAAAGCGAAAGCTGCACTAACGCTTCGGAACAAGCCTCGGACGCGCCAACGAAAATTTGACTTGAAATAGTGTCGGCTTTTGTTCGAATTAGTGCAAACCAGATGGAGCCTCCAACACCACAGAGAAGGCAGATAAGGTACTGGATACGGCGTCCCCAGAGATGAGGCATTGGACTGGCGATAAGTGTCCACAATCCAATAGTAAGAAACAAGACTCCAGCAGCAGTGTTTTGGACGTTGTAGGAAATAGAAAGGTCCTTGTCAATAGCATCGCCGGCTGACCCTGCGTCATTAGCAATAGCTGCTGTAAAGCCAGTGACGAAGAGAACCAGAGTAGAATGCCAATATTTGCGCCATTTGGACCAGTTCAGTGGATCATTGGGCGAATTGGTAGGGTCTGGGATCAGACGGATAGACGTTTTTTCACCCAACAACGTCGCAGTCTCGATATTGGGATCGTAGGTGATGATGCGCTGAGTACCTGCGAGCTCTTCATGCTCGTAATTATTTTCGGAGTAATTCATGGCGAAGGTTGTATGCGGTGGCGACAGCAACGCGCTTGTTTCCTGGCCAGATTTCAGTTTCTTATGTTAAGGCGGTCTAAAAGTCTCCCGCGATCGCGAGCCAAACGTCCGGCCGCAATCTCGACTCTCGAAACTCATGCAGCAGTTGTGCGTGAGAAAAGGAAGACAGAAGTGATCGATCGAGATCGATTTCAGCTTCTTCCAACATTTTTCAGCCACCTTGCCAAGCCTTGGAATACTTTCGGTTAGCCCGCGCGGTCGATCCCGAAGCCTGGCATTTGGAGATAACGGGCGTGGGGTTTTTTGGTTTCCAACTGATTTCTATACTGGCATGGAACGTTTTCAAGAACATCGAGAGTCGATTTCTCGATCTCCCTGCACAACTGCTTTAGATTCGAGGTGCTTGGTGTCGACACGTCATGAATATTGCGACCCGAGGAGCGCTGAACGCCAAACACGGTCGAAGACGATCACGACGAAGACTATATCAAGCATACGTTGACATACAGAACCATGTTGGAGCGGCTCTCCTGTCAGGCTGATATAAATCATGCGCGCATAGGAGGAGAAATATCGTACAGCGTCCAAGAGATAACCAGTGCTATGCTCGCAATTTACTTCACCCGAGTAATTGGCCGCCATCACCACGGTTGGGGCCGAAGAGCATCATGCGCAATGGCAACGAATGATACATTTTTTGAACCAGGCTTCTAACACAGGGAAACATATCTGTTGCACTGCTTGGCCTCTTCGAGATGTTGAGCCCTGCCAGTGGCGCTGTCAACGGAGCCGTTCCGCTCGAGCAACACAAAAGTGTACTGTCATATATAGTGGATTAGAGGACACGGATCACCTATGGAACTTGCACTTCACTGAAGATACTGATGCCATCCAATGTAACACATCAGAAATGAAGTTGTGGCTCAAAAGAAAAGCAGTTGTATAATCATCTCTGCAGACCATTTAAGCTTCAACGCCACAACAGTCCAATCGGGAATCTCACATGTCGCGTGAGCAATTGCCCTTCAACGCACCTCAACTGCGTTCAAGAGACTTTCGAAATATCGAGTCCATGTTTCGTGCTTCCAACCCGCGCAACTCTGCTTGTATTGCGCCCTTTGCAACACGTCGATCACGTCACGTTGATTGCCCAACCCGCGGCCAAGTTGGCGACATACAAGATCCTGCGCGGGGGAATTTGCGACCTTCCGTATCCAGACGTAGAGCTGCCATGGCGATATCTACTAACTCGAAAACTCGTATTCTCTACCAATTAGAACTGAGATGCACACATCCAGATGTCTACATGACTGCTATCTCCATGCAGGAACGAAGGCTAATCTCCACTTCGAAGCTTCAACGGCTGTCAATGCAGGCTTCAGATAGTCGCATGCCACTCGCACGTCATGGCGAGAAAATGTGCTGCGATATGAACGAGATACTACAAAAGAATGCCGCCGCCCGGCCACGGGCTTGATCTTTATCCCTTCCGTGTCGCCGAGAACCCTTCTCAAGATGCGTTTTTTCGCGACTTTGTCCTGCTTCGTGGGCCTTTCGACTCTCGCCCAAGCAGCTTTGCATCGAGACCCAGCTCATGCTGCCAAAAGGCTTCATGCCGAACATCACAGCCGTGCGATTGTAGAGCGCCATGCGGCGGGAGAGAGTTTCAAGGATGCTCGTCTTCAAAAGCGAGCTTCGAGATGGCTCACATCCAAGACGAAGAAGTTCGCTGTAAATGGCACTGGTCTTCCTGATGTTCCATTCGATGTAGGCGAGAGCTATGCTGGCTTGTTGCCCATTTCCAACTCTCCTCATGAGACTCGGGAGTTGTTCTTCTGGTTCTTTCCAACAACAAATCCCGATTGCCACGAAGAGATTACGATCTGGCTCAACGGTGGTCCAGGTTGCAGCTCCCTTTCTGGACTAATTACTGAGAATGGACCATTCACTTGGGAAGATGGAACGGTCGCTCCGACTCAGAATCCATACTCATGGACCAACTTGACCAACGTGCTCTGGGTTGAACAACCAGTCGGCGTGGGGTTCAGTCAAGGAGTCAGTTTCACGATTGTTGTTTTCCTTCCTTGACTGACAAGTGATGCACAGACTCCCAATATTGTGGACGAAGTCCAGCTCGGTAAAGAATTCGTTGGTTTCTACAAGCAGTTTGTCAAGACTTTTGCCGTTCAGAAGTGGAAGTTGTATATCACTGGAGAATCATATGCCGGATACTATGGTAAGGACGGTGAAATCTGTGACGTTTTGCACTGAGCTAAATTCATCCTTCAGTGCCTTACATTGCCGACTCCTTCATCACTGCTGCAGACCCAGATATCCATCTCGGTGGCATTGCGATTAACGACCCCATCATTGGAGGCAAGTCAGGAGTTGTAAGAAACGTATGATAGCTGCTGACATCAACTAGACGAAACCGCTCAACAGCAGGTAACTATACTACCGTTTGTTGATTTCTGGTCGAACTTGTTCTACATCAACGACACTGCTCGTGCAGAACTCCACAAGATTCAAAAGGAATGTGGCTACGATGCATACCTTGAGAAATACCTTCGGTTTCCTCCGCCCAAGGGACCTTTCCCTGTACTACGAGACCCTTACTACCACCAAGACGTGGCCAAGTGCGCCCAATTTGACAATGCCTTCAGCATCATTGCTGATGGCAATCCATGCTTCAACATTGTAAGTTCAACAACTGTGATAAAGGGCTGATCTGTGCGCTGACCATGTTCTAGTACCATATCACTCAAACTTGCCCTACACCCTTCAGCATCAACGGTGCCATCAATGTGTAAGACGGCCAATGTCCAAAAATCTCAGCTCTTCATGCTGACTGAACAAAGTGGTGACTATGTGCCGCCAGGATTTACAGCCTACTTCAATCGCACAGAGGTGCAGAAGGCTATCAATGCGCCGGTAGGAACCAATTGGCAGCAATGTACGGATATCAACGTCTTCGGCAATGGTGATAATAGCTCCGAGACTGCATCAGACAAGAGTCTTGGCCCGGCGCAAGATGGTGTTCTCCAGCGAGTGATTGAAGTGACCAACAACGTCATCATTGGCTCAGGTACGAGATAATACCTGCGAAAAACCGAGAAACCTGCTAATTGAAAGACTTCAGGCGACCTCGATTTCATCCTGAATACCAATGGAACCCTCCTTGCGCTCCAGAACACGACTTGGAATGGTGGTCAAGGACTCCATGAGTACCCGAAGAAGCCATTCCTGGTTCCATTCCACCCGGAGTACAATGACGGTGCCCTCTCTGGTGCCGGTACCGTCGGAACCTGGACTCATGCAAGAGGTCTTACCTTTTACACAGTCCGACTCTCGGGACACGAGCTGCCCGGATATGCACCAGGTACGAATCGAGCTCCCATATAGTGTTGAAAGGCAGAGCTAACGGAATGATAGGCGCCGGATACCGTGCACTTGAGCTTTTGCTCGGAAGGATCAAGAGTCTTGATCAGCGTGGTGATTTCACCACGCAGCATGGGTAAGATTCCGGTCTCATTTTTCGGCGAAGACGTACACTGATCATTCGTAGCAATTTTGGCAATAACTAGAAGTTATCATCGTTGGCTTTGAATTCGTTGTCGTAAAGTAGCTCGCTACTATTTCATGGGGAGGATATTGCGTGTCGTCCAGTGGTGCATTGTATAGTTGTCACAATCCATCTGAGCCGTCTTCTACGAGTTCTGTCAAGTCTGAACTGAGATCACTCCTTTGTACTCCTGATCATTTGCTCAGCTGCTGGCTTCATTACGATGCATGCGCAAGCTTTAGTTGATGAGCGCCAGAAGTTCACTGGATGCCTACCTCCGAATAGACCAACGAAACGTCACTCAAAATAGGTGAGACAGTTCGCAAACAGGGTAATCATAGACGTGGCTCAGTCTTCACATCATACGAGCTACTATCGTTCAATAAAGCTTTGTCCCACAAGAACCCCGCAGGGATGAGGGGTTTGGGCGCAAGAACAGAAGAAATTGAGAACGATCAGAACGAAAATACACCGGCCCCGGGTCCGAATATAAAGGCAGCCCGAACTCAAAGCGGATTGCAGACTTTTCGCCGGCGGGATGAGACATGAGATCAGTGTAGTTGAGCAATCAAACCGGAATTTCTGGGAAAATGAAATGGGCTAATACTTCTATTCACAGAGCATCTGAGAGAATGAATAATCCTACTGCTCTATGGTTTGATGGAATCTGTAGTGCAGCAGGGCTTTGGCGCCAGTTGCAGTATCGAAAGCATTATTTTTGTCAAGCGATGAATTTCTGTTACCGTTCTGATTTTGGCAATCAATATCTTGCAACAGATAAGGACGATATTGGAATTCCTTTTTCATAGAGAATATTCTCCGCCATTTCTGAAAAGGTGGAGCCAATGGAGATGAAACGGCGGCTTATCGTATCGCGGATTGTGATCTTGCAACGACTCTGCGCCGAGTATGGTACGCTAGAATAATTCAGCGTCGAAGTTGAAGTTTGGTAGGGACCGTTACCCACGTGACACTGTGAAGTAGACGGTGAATTTATTGGTCTGAGGGGTTTGCGACCTGTTGGCATAAGCCCCATAGAGCTCCACTGTGCATTGCCTACGAGCGGCACCTAAGCTGGCCATGTGAAATCGGTTGCTTCGTTTTTGTGACTGTACATATCAGTGGGTATCAGCTACGGTGAGGAAATAGACATAGTTCATCACCCAGACTTGTATTGAAAGCTCGATCTACTCTATATTCTAATCTGCTCATTTACGTTCAGAGATTCATTGCATTATTCACTCTCAAAATGGAATGTATTCATGCGAAGGACTAAGAGGCTTCTTCGACATGGTCTGGTTAAAGTACTGGAAGGCAGCCCTGGGCAGATAGTATGGAACTTCGTGACCAGCCTCGTAGAACTGGAGCCAAGAAAGGTTATCCACATTTTTGTAGAGACCAACCACTTTGCCTTCAATGGTATAATTGGCCAAAGGCTTGTTCTTGAAATGCGTGGCCTTTGACCATGACAGAGCGTTGGCAACTTCGAAGCAACCGATGTAGTTGCAGATGTAGTCTAGGAAATCAAAGTCAGTTTCTATTTCACAGTCGGTCCTTGACGAATAGGGGAAAGACGAACCAGCGTCACCAGCGGAGAGAGCAACTTGGATACCACTCTCCACAACCTTGCTGAGAGTTTTCAGGTATGAACGCGAGCTGTCACCGGTGTACTCGAAGGAAGTCCCGTGGCACATAGAAAACTCGCCCTGGGCCCCGATGGCAGATACGACATCAGAGCGGTGAAGATAGTCCACGAATTGTGAGGGTGGGTAAGGATCATTGCTTGGCTGGCGAATGTCGTACACCTACAGGAAGTTAGTAAGATTCTTGGGTGCAGTTTTCGAAGGGTAATCTCACATCAAAGTCAGCCAGCCCAGCGATGTCTCCCGCGATATATGTATAGCAGTCGTTCTCGGCGATCTCACACGTGACGTCATGGCCAGTGTCACCGGTGCAATTGGTCAATAATGGAAGGCAATCGTCATGGTAGACCTGAGCATACTTGCTGACTTGGTCCTCTGTGAGAAGTTTTCTGTACTTGTTGGTGGCAGCATATTTAGCGTAAGCCGGGTATTGAATCTGAAAGACATGAATCAATGGCTATCATAACATGTTCGTAGTCATGAGTATCGTACCCTTGAGTCAACCCAACCGTTATTGATGCCCAGAGCGACAATCGGGATCTTATGGCCCTTGACGGTGCCGTCTGCAATCCCGGCATTTTGCTGCTCAAAGAAATAGGTAAACTCGGGGCCGTAGTGGCCACCGTATGACTCAGTGAAAATACCAAAGTCGCGGTTCTTGTAGTGAGGAAAATGGGAGTAGAATGCCTGAAGAAGAGTCCAGACGTATGGAGCAGCAGTGAGGGTAGAATCGGTCGTATCGTCACCGTAAGAGAAACCAGTACCTTTAAGTAATCATGTCCATTAACTTACAAGTTCGTTGCAGAATAATGAGATTTCTTACCGATTGGTTGATCAACGTAAAGCATATTGGCGTAGGTATTCCACGAGTAACGGTTGAGTATGGGCTCTGTGGCGCCTGGTCTAAAGTGACATGGACCGTTCTCCTGGAAAAGACCGATCAACGAGCTGCAGCCCGGTCCGCCGTTGAGCCACATTGCCAACGGAGCAGTTTTGGGGTTATGACGAGCCTCGAAAAACCAAAAGAACATGTTCATGTTGTTTCCAACGGACAAGTAACCAGAATACTGATATTCCGTTAGATTGTATTTTGTATCGGCAAATTTTTGAATATTGCCTGGTTTACACCTTTGGTCGTCTCGCAAATCCCAGAGTTTTTCACAAAGCTCATCTTGGCGCCTGTCGCAGCGTGCTCGAAGACATTGTAGGTCTTGCCATCACGTTCTTCGGTATAGCGCCTGTCGAGAGTCGGAACAGCAGCAACAAGATACGCAAAGGCAGAAGCAACAAGAATGGGCCACTTCATGATCGAAAGAGACGAAGTGATGAGTTGCAGGTTCTCTCCTGGATACCTACCAAGCAAGCACACCTTACATGGTCGTATATATATGATTTTGACGTTGTAACACCTTTGGCTTGGGCCTCAGAAGGCCAAGCCATCAAAGGCGAGCCTCGCCATACATGATAGATCAGAGATAACCAGAGCCAAGCACATGGTGTACCAGACCGTGTGACGATATGAAGATAGGGAGTCTCGGAATAGCTCAACAACGGGTTAGCTGTTTGCATCGTCTTACAGCACTCGACCCGCCAGCAACCGAAGATTCTCGAACAAAAGTGAGTGGATCAGTAAATGGATGTAGCCGCACAGGAACAGGAAGCATGTAGCCAATCGCAACTTTATGCTGTATCCTCCTTCCTAATCGGGATGGACTGACGCAATTGGATGATCCCTGTCATGCGAGTTGCATTCCAGAAGATCAAGATCTCGACACTGATAGTGCATTGTTGATCACGCCCTATCGGATCTAGGATCTACTTGATTCAGCTAGAATAAAGCACGTCATAGAGAGAGCTGGTTGATAGCTTTCGGATGGACACTCGACATGGCATTGGAAATAAATTGCATTGTGCGTGGTTGATTGGCTGTTTGACTGTAAAACAATGGGCAAAATGGAGGACGAGTTTGATGGCTGATAAGGATGTTTGGTCCCAACGATAAGTGGCCAAGAGTTCCATGTTGTCAGTTGGTTGGCGAAGGTTCAGGCGTTACCCCGACATCGGCAGTTCGTATTTACAGAGCTGGGCATCAAACCTTGGGTCTCTTCACACCTGTTGTGGCTGTGTTGCGTTTTCCGTAGTGAATGTCATAAGCAGACAATGTCGTCATAGGCTTCATGATATACGACCCTACAATCACCACGCTACGGGCTTTAGCTCGGCGATTGGTTTCATGCCAAAGAATCGACCTCCACCAGCTGCGCTGCGCTGCACAGCCTCATGCGCACGTAAGCGCATCTTCTCTTGAAAATCCAGAATTTTTGGTGATAGACTCCCAAGGGAAGCATCATTCTCGGACACTAAAGCTTGTTGCAAGTCCGCTGCATCTTGAAAAGCTGTGTTGGCGCCAACCCCGCCGACCGGAGGCATTGCGTGGGCGGCGTCTCCGAGAAGCGTCACTTTTCCAGCAGCCTGTCCGAGGTTCCAAGGTCGAGAAAATGCGTCAGGATTTGAAGTGAGGAAAGTCAGTGTAGATGCTGCATTGCGCTCCTGTTTTGACAAAAGTGTTCGGATACTCTGGTGCCAGTGTGCAATGATTTCTTCGCCTTGCTTCGCCGACTCCTCGGAGGAGAGATGGTGAAGACGCTCCTGTTCGCTGAGAGAGAGTCGGTTAACGTTGAAGGCCAACACCCAATATATGTAGTCTTGAGGTAATTCCAAGCCCAGAGCACCAAGTGACTTTTCGTTGCTTCGGTCAAACTTCATTGTGTCGCAAAAGAGCTTCATCGGTTGCTGTTGACCTTCCCCGACCAAATTAATGCCTCGCTGGAGTGACTCAGGCGTCTCCAAGAGAAGTCCATCGTATATGTTGGTCTTGCCAAAGACTGCGCGTCCTTCGGAGTCAAACAGGCGGAACTCGGGCAGCAGCTGCTTGCGTACAGCAGAATGGACTCCATCCGCTCCGATCACTAGTGTGCCCTCGTATGAAGTGCCATCTTCAAAATGCGCCGCAACACCTCCATGTTCAAGAAGCTCATAGCGAGCAAATTTTTTGCCAAAAGAAATAATTTCTTCCAGACCGGTCATCAAGAGCGTGCGTAGAATAAACCGGTCGGCGTTGTATGAAGTGCCTTCTGTATTCGCCGAAGGCCTCGGTGCACCAGCTGTACTAAATGGCGGACCCGCACCAGGTGGAAACATACCGGACGAAATCTCTCCAGAGAGCGCATTGACATTACTCCCTCCTGGAATTACAGGCGCTGAACTTGTTCTGAAGGCTTCCTGAAGGTTGGACGGGAGAAGGCTCTGCAGAGCTGCGGCTCCATCGGGATTGATGCGAATGCGATAGCCCTGCGCTCGAGAAGAGGCTGTAGGATCTCTTTCGAAAATTCGAAATGCAATATTACTTCGTTTCAGGCCTTGTGCAAGTGCCAGACCAGCTAGACCGGCACCGATGATTAATATCGGCCTATCCTGGTTGAAGCTCATGATGGAAGTGTCGGGCTCAAGGCATGCGACACCGACAACCCCCTGCTGAGTGAGAATAACGGGAAATGAATTGGCGATGAATGGAAAACTTGATGGAACAAAAGATGATGATTGGTCACCCGAATGTGAAGATATATCTCAGTCTTCTGTTTTTGCGGTGGTCGCCAAGCATTCAAAGCTGAAGAGCGGGAATCCTTCCAGCCCGAAAGCCCGAATCCCGCAAGAAACGGGTTTGAGAATGCAATGGAGAAAAGTGGCATGGAAAGCCAGCTCGATGTAAATTTCGAAGACGGAAAATTCTCAAATTTATATCCATTAGTTGCATGCTTCAAACGTCTCTTCATACTCTTAGCTGTTGCTGCTGTTGCTGCTGTTACTGATTCTGCTTATGGTGCTCATGGTGCTGTTAATGCTGTTAAGTTAATGCTATTGCTGCTGTTTATGCTGTGCGCCTTTCACCAATGGAGGTCCCGCTCAAATGGACAAATTACTTCATCATTTAACTGCTCGCCAGTCAGTAGCCGAGTCTCTTGAATTCAGATCAAGTCGTCATAGAACTTGAAACAGGCATTTATGAACTCAGAAAAACAATCCAACCAAGTATGTCTCTCAGCTTGGATTAAGGCTTATTATGAATCACGATACCTTTGGAAGAAAGGAGAATGACTAGGACCAAATCGGAAAGTCATAAATCTTGCAAGATCTCACTTTAACCGGTAGCTAATCAGGCTGAAAGCAGATCACGGGCCTTTCCAGAGAACAATGAAATGTCTCTCTGTTTATTGAAAAAAAACCCCATCTATGATTAGTAGCATGATTCCTTGCACGCTTATAAAGTCATATTGGAAGATCTTATTCTTTCGCTTGTCCCTCCCAGACGGGCAGCCAGCCAAGAGGCTTTCGTGTATTTGTGACATCGGATGATATTTAGGGATCTACAACATTGCACCTTAAATGTTCAGAAAACTTTTCACTAGCAAAACCCCTCATTTGCTGCTTTATTTGTATGCACATGCATGTAGCCACTGATCGTCAATAGTGCTTAGGCAGATTATTGAATGGTTGAATTGATCGCGCCGCACTACACGCGTGCTCTTTCGATTGGACCAGCAGCCATGGCTTAGAAATTCAACTATGCCGGTTAGAAACAACATAGGCAAAAGCCATGTTATAAATCACATTCCTCTCGTCCTTTTTGTTCATCACAGCTCGGACCAATCGTTACCAGAATCAATCCTGCTCATATTTTATTTAACAAAATCATCATGATTCGGATCTTAGCACTTCTCTCTAAACCCTAAACCCTAAACCCGGTTAGGCTCCATAGTTTCTATTCTTGGATCAAATATGCCCGATATTGGTTTAATTTTGCAACCAGGGGATCCTATTTTAGGATCCGAGGTCGTATCAGGAGTTTTTGGCTGGTTTGTGTCTTTATCTCCAATAACCTCGTATAAGTGAGCAAGCATGTTGTTCACGTTGACAAGATTTGCCAAATAAATTGTACAAACGCTCACTGTCATGAGATTTGCGTACTCATAGCTGATAGGGAACGTAAGCAAGGAGGGTGCATCTTCAAGAAACTCCTGCCGAGTTGGGATTGTGCAAGTGGGACCGAAGCTCTCAGGGAGTGTCCGGGACCAAGTGCTGAAGCACTCTTGTAGAAGCCTTATATCTTTGATCAAAGCGATTGCCTCGAATTCATTGGGGTTTTGAGATCCATGAAGAGTCACGAAATGCTTCCGAAGGGCTGGTATGAAGGTCATGAGGTCAATATTTTGTTCAAATAGAGACTTCGACTGTCGGTGCCACGGAGCCTCTCGCCAAGTCTGTTCGCATAAATATGTCGGCTCGGGGATTCCCATGATGGCCAGAATGATGTGAAATCGAGCAGCGAGGAATAGCTTGTGAGCAAATCCAAAGCGGAACGCTTTCGCTCCACAGAGATGGAGGACACGATTAAGTGCCATGATGTGAGTAACGCAATCACTACGAGCTGGGTCGCTCGTTAGGAGCTGATACATACACAACAGCAATACATTGACGATCATTTCGACGGAGGGAGATGTGGACGGCTTAGGTAGATCCCTCTGAAGCTTTACCAATGCTTGGTAGTAGCAAATTCGAGCATTTTGAGCCAGGCCGAGGTCTTTTTTCGCAATGTAGCTCATCCCTGCACTACACAGAGCGAGGAGACTTGATTCTAAGGCATCACTCCGAAGAGAAAGAGAGGGCAGCTTCCCAATCCATGTGAACCCAAGAAGATCCTCAAATCCAGGTTGGGTACGTATCTCGTGTGTATTCTTGTACAGGAACAGATTCGTACGTTTTACCCCGGTCACAGCTTGTTTCGGCAGGCTCGGTGGCGTGAACTTTGGATCGGCCTGATATTTGCTCTCCACAAAGCTGAATTCGCGTGAATATGGCTGGCATGGTCGTTGCTTGACAGAACACGGGCCGCAGACAGGTTGGACTGCATCACACTACAATTGGCGAGAAATAAGCATTTGGAGATAGTTTTGGACCGGAAGATGAAAATCAGCTGACCTTGACTTCTCGTTTGCGACAGGTGATGCAGCCGCCTGTTCTCCTCGAGACACCTACCATGGTGAGGCGTTGTCTGGTCCAACTGGGAACTATGTAGCGAGAAAACAAGCCATATCTACCTAATATGCTGAGTTTCCAAGACAAGCACCGGACATGAAGGTAAGGACCTGTGAGAAAGGAACACTCAATCGCAGTGAAACTGGTAAACATGCACTTCGAGACAACAGAGCGCCACTTATCAATCAGCCGCTAAAACTCGCAAGAGGTCGCCAATTTTAACCACTCTGGCCCTCTACGGTAGATGCTGATGTCGATCAATCCTCGCTGCTGTGAAAGTTCTTTGCACGTTGTCCAATACAGCTAGCATAACCACTGTTTGCAAGCTGAGTAGGCCTGGTCAATTCACTACCCCTTTCGCGTCTTTCCCCGCTTTAATTTACAATTGCATGTAGTCTACCGGTAGCCGGTGTAGACACAACATGGTCCTTGAATCAAAATCTGATGGCCAGACAAATTGAGAGCGTTGTTTTAAGTCGTCACATTTTCACACTTGACCAGGCAATTAAGTTGTACCGTGGCCTAGCTTCGAGAACTTGGCCGTTGGAATGGGCAAGACCTAGATAGAGCAGTCCCGCATTTCAATTAACAGGCATTATTAGAGCAGACAGTATCTCACATTCCGTTTCTCTCCTAACGGCTCTGCATGACTTGTATGGTTGGAAACTCAACCCCACATTCCACACTTTCGTAGCCCAAACCCTCCAGTCCCAAATAGCGCTCCTAAGAACGGCAACCAAGGACATTCTTACATCCTTGCCAATGTGAAAATTAAAGTTTCACCATTGAAGATACCTTGTGATAGCTGCTTGGGGGGAATATCACTACTCGTCAGTGTTTTGCGGTTGGTTTCAACGGTCCACAGGAGAGCTGAAAAGCGCCATAAATGACAAATTTCCCACCAGGTCCAAGCACTGAGCTGCTCTACACACAAGTTTCAATGCAATCCCATCTTTGTCATGATCGATTGAAAGAGAAGGTGGAATGCCCCACCCCAATTGTGCCGCATCGCAGTTTCACCTGGCGAACTATTTCCCTCTCACTTCGAGTTTCTTGGGCTTCTTCTTCTCCACTCCCGCTGCCGATGGGTTGTCCGGTGCAACATTTTCTTTTGCTTCAGTTTTCGATCGAGTTGTATCTTTCGGTGCTCTATTCGGGTTGTGCGACCTGGATTCCAATTTGCGAGGTTTCTTTCGAGTTGTGGATTGTCCATTGCTTTGTGCAGTTTCGCCCGATGGCTGTCTTTTGTCGTCACCGGAGGGTTTGGGGGTCGCAGTAGATGTTTGAGAAGTAGTTTGTGTGGTTTGTGTGCTCTGTGTGGATCCTTTGGATTGTCTCGGTGGCCCCCTCCGAACTGAATCTGACTTTTGAGCTTCTTGGCCCTTTGGCTTTGGCTTTGATGCATTCATGAGCGCAGACCTTATTTCCACCGGGTCTTCCTTTGGATTTTTCTTTTCATCCATGAACGGTGAGGCGATATTCACCGCAGTTTCAGTCCACGAGCCAGGTTCGATCGCATCCTCGTCCCAATCAGCCATCATGTCTGTCAGCTCTCCTTCATCCGGCATCTTCTCATCCTTGACCTGGCCCATCATCTTCTCTAAAGTCCTCTTCTGCTTGTCTGTCGCAACCCACCCCGGCAAGTTCCCTGTGATCTTTTGGATACCTTTACCAGCGACTTCGCCTACGTGGGATTAGTCAGTATGAGAGCTCAGATTCAATGGACTGTAGAAGACTTATATTGAAGAACGGTCCGTGAAGAGCACCAGTGGCCGCGCCTAGTCCAGCTCCTACAGCCCCCAACAGCATACTGGTCACACCTCCGACTAGTGTGCCAGTGATAGCACCCAATGTGACGCCAGGCATAACCCCCAGCCCTGTACCAGCCAGCATGCCTTGGAAAGTCCCAGTTCGAAGATATTTGGCCAGCTTACCGAACGATTCGGCTTCGGCTTCTCGATCGAGAGCTTCTTCAAGTAATTTCTGTCGCTCCTCTGGGTCGCCGGCCGCATTTGCGGCTTCTCGCAATTTCCGAGCTTTCTTCTTCATAGCCATAGCAGATTGTGCAGCTTTGGCACTTTCTTGCTTGACTTCCTGCTCCGAAACAACATTTTGTGGTGGCTGTTGGTCACTTCCAGCCTGCATGTTGGCTTTCTGTTTAGAACAGTCAATACTGACGCTTTTCTTGGGACCATTGGTGGCAGATTTGTTGCTCGCTTTCGGTGCCATTATGCATTTGTTGCCACATTGTAAGATATATGAAGAGTAAGTCTGTCATGTGGAGAAAGAGAACAATTGAAGTTGCATTGCTCGAAGAAGCGTCATTGTGGCGCAGAAAGTTGGAAGCTGGGAAAGCTTCGCTGCCGATCGCCGTGGCTGAGATTGACTTTGCAGTTAACAACGAGAGTTTGCGATACGTTCTGTTTCGTTGATCTAATCTTTTGCTCCAGAAGAAATCTCTGTTTGAAACACCATTGATTGGAGCATACTGTAGAACTGCTGCGGGGGACCGGTGTGCCTGGTCTTCCAGCGGCGATCTTGTCTGCTGATTACGACTATTCCTTCCGATCTATCTAAACCAGATGTGACTTCGCTCATAAGAATCATTCGATGTGCGTGTTTGATTCCCGGGTGTTTTGTTTTGAGCAGTCTCTTCCTCTGGTTTTGATTAGCCCCAACTCTGCTCGCAAACGCCAGTGCATTCAACCGTAACCCAAATGACCGCACGTGGCTCTGGGAGACTGATCAGCAGGTATTCTGCCCGCCTAGGTTCGGCCAAATCACAGCCTACAGCACTGTCAACTTCACTTATATCGATGGCATTGGCGAGCAGCTGAACGACCTCTTCTAGGTCTTCGTGCTTGATCGGTGAAACAACAAAAATTCGGAGTTGATGCAATACTCATCCACCCAAGATGGTTTCTCTGCAAGTGACGTGCAGGCTTGAAGAGGTCACCCTCACACGGTATCGTCACCACCTTAATTAAAGCTTGAATGAAGCGACATGAGATGTGAAGACAAGCAGCAAGCTCGTAGGTCGATTTTACATTTGGTACGCTCATGTTCTGGCCACAGAGCAGAGTCGGATGATGAGAAGCTCAATCCACCTTCAGTCCGATCTTGCCAATCCCGCGCAGTCCGAATGTTCCAATCAGACAACACAGCACCGACAAGCCCAAACAAGTCCAGAATGTGGCTCGGTATCCTTCGAGTAAAGCAGGGACAGCGTCTTTGTTGTCATAATGAGACTCGTCGGTGACAGAAGAAGATATGAGAGCCATGACGCCCAGTCCAACCGATGTTCCAAAACTGTACACGGTGTTCAACACCGAGCCAGCCAGAGCTTGTTTATTCTCAGAGAAATTTCCAGCAATGACAAGTGCACCGACTATGAAGAGGACTATGTCGTGTCAAAAGTCAGCAATAAAGGACCGCAATTCAAAGCAATTGGTAGTGAATGTCGTACCGTCGTTGGCAAAAGGCAAAAGACTCATGGCCCAGAAAGCCATATACCAATAGGACCATTCTATTTTCATGAGGCCCATGAGAAGCGGAGCTACGGTAGCAATGCCTGACATGGCGAGTACGTAGTAGTATGTGTTCCACTTGTGCAGCACGGCTTCGGTGCCAATACTAGAATGCGATTCAATGGAGTGAGCTAACAACAATAGGCGATGCCATGCGTACCTGATGAGAGTCCCAATAATGATGTTTGGGAGGAAACGGATGGACGACTGGAGGGCAGAAAGTAGCTGGACTTTTTGGAAGCTATGCGAATGTCAGTCATTAGCCCTTCATTCATTATCCATGGACGTGAAGAGGCTTACAAAAGAGAGAAGAAAAACTCTCCTGCGTTGAGAATTCCACCGACAAGAAACACCATCGCACAAGTTGAAGTGAAATGGCGATTCTTCCAGACAGAATTAGGAATCAAGGCTGGGTTTCCCTTACGTTCTTGGCGATTCATCCAGAAAGTGAAAGCAGGAATCAACGCAACCGAAATCACTATTAGCACAATATTTGTTGGGCGCCGGATGTTGGATGTGTCACTAGCGATCGCCCTGCATCTCTTGTTAGATATGTGTCGGCAAAACGAGCGAAAAAAAACTCACGCCAAAGCATAAGATACAAGACCCAAACAGGCACTAGCCAGGAGAGCACCAATCCAGTCAACATCGACGGCAATCTGCTTCCGTGCCGGGACCTGTAAGTTCGTCCGTTGACACTTTGGAAGGGAGAACCACCCGGCAATGAAGACCGCAACGCACATGACTGAAGAAATATACCAGCCCCATCGCCAGCCGATAGTGTCAGCGAATAATCCTCCTAGAAATAAACCCGCAGAGTAGCCAATGGGTTGCGCAGCGCCTTGCATTGCTAGCCCGCGAGTCCTTCGGCGGCCGGAAGGGAATGTCTGTGTGAGAATACTGATTGAAGTTGGCAAACAGAAACTGGCTGCAATGCCTTGCAAGCCACGGAAGATAATGAGTTCAGTTCCAGTCCGCGACAGTCCGCACGCCAAAATGCACAAGCTGAGAATCAAGCAGCCGAGCAAAAAGACCTTCCGGGAGCCTGCGGCATCTGCAATCGCGCCGGCGAGAATGAAGCTGCAACCAGCGGTGAGACTGTAAATACTTGCTGGCCAAAGAATCAAAGCGTTGCTGAGGTTTAAACTCGAGGCCATCATTGGCAAGCCAGTGGAGAGAAGGCCGGTTGTCATGCTGCATACAAAGGAGATTCCTGATGCATTGAGCATGATGATTGAAGCACGAAAGGCAGATATGTCGTCATTTTGAATTTGTGCTGGAGCATCTGGTTCCTGGATGGTTCCAATGCTGGATTTATCATCGCTACTTAGAGTGGAAGAGTGTTGTTGGAGGTGTGTGAGTGGGCCAATGGCCTCTAGCTCGACGGTGTCGGTCTGCGTGACCATATCTATCCGCAGGTCTTCACGGTTTGGATCTTGAATTTCACAATACAATTGATAGGAATACCTTCAAGTGTCATAATTAACTTCCATTATAAAGCACCTGCAGAATGCCGCTAGAAACGCTTTGAAAACTTCTTTATCTGAATCATCCGTCTGGTCTGGTTCAGCTCGCTGATCACCTGCCAAATGCAGGCATCGGGAGCGACGTATTATCTTCAGCTCCACCGCTGCCATTTTGAGCGAGTCAAGAGTCACGAAAATATATATCATTGAGATTTATTACTTTAATGGACGAATCAAAAAGGCGAAGAGACAAGCCCGTACTAAGTTGCTCGTTTTGTAGACAGCGCAAGTGTGTGAGTTCCATCGATTCGAGGTCGCAGCAGATTAACCGCATTCCAGATTGAGATGTGACCGAGAGTCTCCTGCTTGCGCAGCTTGTGTGAAGCGAGGGAAACCTCTTGAGTGTGTTTACAGTGTTTCCGAGAAAGAGCGTAAGAATGCAACCGATTACCGCCCGAGAGCAAGGGGCCAACAACAAGCACGGCAAAGGATAGTTCGCCTGGAGAGTCTTGTTACAGAGATGATGGAAGAGCGGCCGGATGGAATGCCGACTATTCCATCTCGTTCGATCCAAGAAAGATCAAATGCGGCTCATATATCAACTCCCGGTAGCATGCTCTCACAGGCGGTAGGGACATTGAGTACAATCGACCAGCAAGAAGAAGTGTACACCGGCGCATCTCATTGGGCAACGATACTCGACGACGTGCGTTGCTTTCAAACAGCAATCGAACAAATCAGGCGCGCTGACAATTCGAGTTTAGATTCAACACATCAAAGAAGAGTTGTCACAGGATCGCAGTCCGTCAATCGACATAATTCCCGATGGACCAACTCCGGGCACCCCTACAGAGACATCTACACTGCCTCGAGTATCTTTGCTCTCTAGTGCGACATGTCTAACGAAAGATCAAATTCTTGCAGCGATCCCACCGCGAAATATCACTGATAGACTAATTTCACACTTTTTCAACACCTTTGAGCTGGGTTCATGTATGTTGGACGCCATGCAATGACTCTCTGACTATTAGTGTTGCAACTGACTCAAATCAACAGATTTTCTAGACCGAAACACCTTCTTAAGCGAAGTTAGTATCTCTGTATCTTCGTATCTAATCAGTCGATTTACAAAATTTAGTATTCATCCTTCCTCGTCGACACATCAACGGCCTCTATACCGTGGTTGGGCCTTCTCTCCAGCGCCTTAACCGTCTCAGCATTTTTCCAAGAACAAGAAGCCAAACTCTCCGGGGGCAACATTCAAGCACTGGAAGAGAAAGTCCAACTCTATCGCAAATTGACCATTGACTGCCTCATTTCAAGCGATTATCTCCGGCCCAAGCGCTATACCATTGAAACCATGGCTCTCCACTTTGCCGTCGAACAGCGAATCAACACTGACTCAGACATCAACTGCTGGCTCCTTGTCGGCGTCATCATCCGCATAGCTCTTCGCATGGGTCTCCATCGCGACCCATCCCACTGGCCGAATATTCTCCCACTAGCCGCAGAGCAGCGTCGTCGCCTTTGGATCATCTTCTACCAGATTGACTTTTTCACCAGCACTCAAGTCGGCTTGCCACGAATTATCAAAGATGCCGAGACAGACGTTTCACTGCCCATTCATATTCTCGACCGCGACCTCACGGTAGAACAACGAAGCATGCCGCCTCCGCGACTACAAACCGAGTCTTCACCACTACTGCACATTCTCCAGCGCCATGCCGTGATCAAAATCGCTGCTGAGATATATGATGCCACTGAAGCAGCCGCACCGGCTCTTGACCTCGTATACACTTTAGGAGCTAAGCTCGACAGCGTGATAGATACTATACCGACACATTTGCGCTGGGTGCCACTCCACGAGAATCTCGGCGATGATCCCATGACCATGTTGCAGCGCATACAGCTCGATATCCTAGTATGCAAGGCCGTATACATCCTGCACCGCCGCAGCTTCCTCAATCGGGGTTCTGCCGTGGCAAACGAAGAATCGAATGCCAAATGCGTCGAAGCAGCTATCGCTATATTAAATCATCAGCAGAGACTTCACGAAGAGACACAGCCCGGCGGATTGATGTTCAGTATCCGCCACAAAGTAAGACCCCTATAACCCTCTACGGCCAAATGCAGCTGTATATCTTGGTTTATGTCGCTGAATGATTCGTTATCAGGTTACTTCGGCGCTATCACAGGAGTTTTTGCAAGCTACGATGATGCTCTGTTTCGCTTTGAACCGATCCAATGAGAGTCACAGTGGCGAAGACGACTCATCTGCCCTTCGTCGACATGGAGAGATTGTGAATACGTTACGAGCGGCTAATTTACTTTGGGAGAATCATACTGCTTACTCTCACGAGGCACGCAAGGCTGCTAGTGCTATTCAGATCGTACTCGGTCGCGATAGTGCGAAGAAATTGTCAGACGACTCGGCGAGTCTATTCGGTATGATTTCCTCTAGTCTTCTGTTATGGTGTGTATCATTGACGTATGATCAACGAAGCTTCTGCCGACGGCACGCCGCAAACGCAATTCCCTGCTGCGCCGTTCGATTTAGATTACGACATGACCTTCGATCCATCCTTCGATGATTTCGGCAACATAGCAACATTCGGGAACATCTGGGATGATTTCATGAAAGTTTGAACAAGTGTGGAGAAGGCCGATTCCCCAATGTATTAGAGTGGTGTCTATTATGTATATACAATTATCGTCTCATGCCTCGATGATGCTTTTCTCCGCACTGCTCTCGACGTCTTCCTGGTCAATGCTCTTTTCTGCTTTACTTTCGTTGCTTTCTTCTTTCTTGGCTTTGATACTTCTCCATTCGAGACCGATCATGGATAGAATGGCTAGACAGGCCATAATGAGTCCGACCATGAAAACGACCCGTAGAGAATCGTTGTAGGCGATTTTCACGGCTGTGTGGAGAGATTCTGGAATGCTTTCGAAAAGACCAGTGAGACCGCCTTTGTTGATTTGTTCGACGGTCACATTGGCCACTCCAGCCAGGCGGTGAGCGAGCTGGTTATCGAGTAGATTCTGGCCGATGCTGACGAAGATGCTGCCCGAGATTGTCTGGGCAAAGAACATCAAGCTCACGCCAATCGAGACGTCTTTTTGCGGGAGCACGGTCTGAGCAGCGAGATTTGGGGCCTGGAAGCAGGATCCCATGCCATAGCCGTAGATAATCTGGTAGCCGACCCACAAGCCGACAGAAGTGTTGATGGTCAGAGTGTTGAGGAGTCCACTACCTACGGCTGCAAGACATATACCAAAAAGGGCGAATGGGGCATAATACCCGACTTTAGTTGTGAGAATGCCCGTGACGATGGAAGCCACAACGATTCCCATGCAAAGTGGGAGAATGTGGATGCCACTCGTGACGGCCGAGTCGCCCCTGATAGCTTGGAACCAGACGGGAAGATAGTAGACGAATGTTATTTGATGGGAGCCCACGCAGAAACAGAGCCACACGCCACTGGCGATGCTGCGTTGAGTGAAGATGCGGGGAGGAATGATGGCTTGATCGGGCATCAGAATTTGAATGGCGATGAAGGTGGTGAGGAGAACAATCGCAAGCACCAGCAGGACAATGATGCGAGCGTCCTTCCACTAATTAAATCAGTATTTGTTCTGAAATGCAAGGGACACGAGTACTTACAGCATAGGTGAATCCACCCCATTCGAGAGCCAAGCAGAGACAGATGACACCGGGGATCAACGCAGCCAGGCCAATGAGATTCAGCTGTCTCAGCTTCTCCAGAAAGGTCGACTTGACGTGATCGTCGGAAATATTGAGAAGGAAGAACACGAAGACGAAGACGAGGGCTCCGAGTGGAAGATTGATGTAGAAGCACCAGCGCCAGGAGACGTTGGTTGTAAAGGCTCCTCCTACCAATGGTCCAATGACTGATGCAATGCCGAAGACAGCGCCGATCAGACCTTGATACTGAGGTCGCTTGCTGAGTGGAACGGAGTAGACCATGATGATAACCTAAAAGAAACATTAATATCTGAAATAGACAAGTTGCAGAGGGATTGTGCACGACTTACCACACCAGACTGAATTCCACCAGCTCCAAGTCCAGCAATGGCGCGACCAATGATGAAAGCAACGGAATTTGGTGCTGCTCCGCAAACTGCCGAGCCTACTTCGAAGAGCACCACAGCTGCCAGGAAAGTTGTCTTGATGCTCACGATCTTGTACAATTTGCCAAAAACGAGCATGAAAGCGCAGTTGGTCAGGAGGTATGCGGTACCGTACCAGCCGACTTCACTGGCGGCGTGGAAGTCATTGGTAATTTGTGGAATGGCGGCGGCGATGATGAGTTTGTCGAGCGCTACGAGGAACATGGCGACGAATATTGAAGCCAGGATCAGGGCGAGTTTGTAACCAGTGGGGTATACATGGTTGGCGGGCATCGGGCCCGTTGGACCAGCTGCCATGATGTGATGGGTGGTTTAATTATTCGGTAAGTATATCAGAGGTTCTTTGAATACTGCGAGTAAGTTTGAGCTTCAACTGAAGTGATGGAAGATAAGAAACGGGTGCTTGATGGCGATATGAGACGACAAAAAGAGCGCTGGATGCGACGAATATAAGCTACCCGTCTCAGCTCTGTCGGAGAGTCATGGCGGGAGTAATGAACTACGTAGTCCGTGAAAAAATATCTCGTTCGGGCATTAGGAGATGCCTTTGGTGTGTTCTGATTGCTCCCTTTGACGGGAAAATACGAATGTCCGCCATGTGGACTGTGAACGGACGACTGTCCGCCGACTGTCCGCGCAGAACTGGCCAATCCACCAATCACAGCCCAGCATTTCTCGGCCGTTGTTTTCCCTTCGAACCCGAGCTGGCAGACTCTCCGATTGGTCGGCTAGAACACTCACACCTCAGAAATCAACCAACTCGCTATTTTCGACGGAGCAATTGATTCATCTCACATTGATGTATCGTCTGATGTAAGAACAGAGAGTCTGAAAGGTGCGTAATACAATAGCCTGGAAGACTGACAAAGGAGTGCAATGTACTCATTGACTGAAAAGCTTCGCAATTTAAGGATGATACGTCATCTGACACGCCTGGGGGTTTACAGTATCACGTGATTCTATTGCCAGGTCTTCGATCCAGATCAATCGGATCGCTTCCTCACTGAATACTCGATACACCTCTATGATTATCTCGCTATCGATGCCCAGGCAAACTGAACTGTTTCTCCGTGCTTTGACAATCGCAACCGTCACGTCCGCACAGCTTGGGAACGTCTGATTGATTGCCAATGTCTTCTGCTTCAACATCTTGAATTGGAAGAAACCACAAACCCTTTGCATGGCTGGAAAATTTTGCGCACGGATCGGATTCATCAATCTGTGTGAATATCCAGTCTCAAAGCGCCAACGCTGCAGTAAATCACTCCTTTTTGGATTCAAGAGTCCACGTGAGGCCAAATTCACTTCAGGTGCACGGAGGTAGGTGAAGGATCGACTTATTGATACTTCTCGCTGCGTAAGAAACGCATACTCAGTGGAAAGAGGCTCTTTTCGACATGCCCAAAGGCTTGAAAGCTATGATAATGCCTTGTTCAATCGAAAAGGCGGGGTTTTACGTGACCTGTACATCGGGCACGAACCAACTATGACAGGAGAGTACAGTAATGAGATGACTTGAAGAGTGATCTAATCTCTTCAGTTAAATTATTTACAGCGCTCGAGCAGATTCTGACAATATCAAAGACGGTCATCACGTCATAGAGAATTGATTAATCCCGCACCAATGGATGGCCAGAATCCGAACGACGACCTAGCCATCGTTTGGCCACAAACAAGGAAAATCTCTTGTGGCGGGCACTTTTCGAAGCTCGAACTCGACGTCATATCACGCACCACACGTGGTGTATTACACTTGTCTAATCTGACAGTGTCAATCGCATCTGAGAGCCATTTTAGGCCAGACCCTGACCAGATGAACACCACGCAAGGTCGATCACTCCGCATTGCATACAGCCACCCAGCCACCGAACGTCATGCATCGTCGTGCCGAACTTTAAAATATACCCTGGCTCGTCATCTTCACCATTGGCTTCCCGAATACTTGGACATTGCCTTGTTTGACAGCGGGCCGGACAGAACATTGTTTGCCTTTTTCTGCCGGGAAATCTTGGGCCGATCGATGTAGCAAAGTCACTCTAGCATTTTCGAACTGCGTTGACGTCAACGGGGGAGAACGAAGTCCTTCCATGTGCCCTCTTTGCGAGTGGCGGCTTGGGTCTCATTGGCCTGTGGCTATGAAGCTTTAATCTTTAATCAATAGCTCGGTGACGACATGCACCAGCCTTATCATCGAACTGGCTCTATATAAAATAGACTCGACGCATAGTCTCCAGATCATGTAGGACTTGTAACACTACTTCCGCCATGAATACTGACGCAACAACAGACCCTGAGCGCCACCGTCGCATCAATCGTCTTTTTCGCCATTTTCCCAAGTCTGCCAAAGGCCATGTGGTGGCAGTCCTGCGCGAGTTCTCGGGAACGTTCTTCTTTCTATTCTTCGCCTTTGCCGGTGTCCAAACAGCCAATGTCTCGTCCAACACCAACACGGGCACGACTGTGATAACATTCACGCCGCAGAAAACACCCCAGCAGTTGCTTTATATCGCGCTTGCGTTTGGTTTCTCGTTGAGTGCCAATGCTTGGGTTTACTTCAGGGGATTAGTGGCGGGTTGTTCAACCCCGCTGTAAGTCTCAACCCACTCTCGTATGTTGTATTACAGAACTCACACCGATGAACAGGTCACCTCCGGCATGGCGTTGATCCGAGCCATTACGCCCGCTCGAGCGGCCTTGTTATTTCTCGCGCAAATGCTTGGAGCTATACTTGCCGCATACGTCGTTCAGGCTCTGTTCACGGGCGAACTCAATGTCAGCACTACGTTATCTGAGACAACAATCAATGCCCAAGGCGTCATTATCGAGATGCTTTTGACTGCGCAATTGGTATTCACGATTTTCATGTTGGCGGCGGAAAAGCATGTCGGCAATTTCATCGCGCCTATTGGTATTGGGCTGTCGCTATTCATCTCAGAATTGAGTGTTAAGGTCCCCTGTTCCTTTCATTCTCGCTTTCCTACTCCGCTTATCGCCCCTGACTCTCCTCGCAGGTGTCTTCTGGACCGGAGGCTCTCTCAACCCTGCGCGCTCTTTTGCGCCCGCAGTAGCAATTGCCAAATTCAGTTCCGATCAATGGGTATACTGGGTCGGACCTTTAGCAGGTTCAGTCCTCGCTGTGGGTCTTTACGACATGATTAAAATCCTCGAATTCGAGACGACAAATGGCGAACATTCAGCGGAACTACCGTCGCAGATGGACTCGCGTCCTTAGGTGGAGATTTTGAGGCCACCGTTGCATAAGAATGATACAATTTTACTAATAACTAATATTCGTAACATAGTTCTAATGATTATGATAATTTTTACTGCCATAATATTCTTTGAATCGGGTTGTACCACCATTCAAGTACTCCACTTGTGTTATACAGAAGTGACAGTAATCTTCTGATAAAGTAACGTTGCAATTAAGTAATCCTTGGCAATAATCTCGCTTTGTCCAGCTCCCACGGCAATCAGTTCCAAAGCCCGTCTATACCACTCGCAATGCTCGCGCTGAATTAAACGTCGTAGACGCCGGTCCGGCGATGCAGAAAGTCCATACACGACGACCATTTGGCCAAAAAGCCTACGAAAGATTAGCATATGACATGAGCAGCCGTTGGGTTTGGAGGACGACTAACTGGCTGTAGATGAAGTAGCGATAAGGCACACAAGGGCCTGCTGCGAAAACATGTTCCATAATCGCCGTCCATTCGACGATAGAAGATAGTGTACCGCCGCATTTGGCAATGTCGGTATCAGTAAGAGAGGCGGGATTCATGAAAGCTCGATGCCTGGGTTGTTGTCAGCAAAAGAAAGAGGCTGTCAGTGGAAGACATACATTAAAGGGCGACGAATGTGATATCGGCTGATGATATATCGTGCTCGCAACCAAGCAGTGACCGCGAGTATGTGCGGTGATCCCGAAATCTGCATTGGTTTTTGGAGGTCAAAAGCTAGATCAGACGGGAGCTGATCCTTCCATTGCTCGAGTTGGTGGTATAATTCCTGTTCCAACGTGCTCGTGGGATAGCGATTCGTTTGACCTGCGTGATTACTACTCGTCAGTGTGCTAGTTGATTTGAAATTTGTAATTGATCATACTTGAGATAAAAAGACTATCCCTAATTCTTGTGAGAAGGATTCGATGTGCGATCTGAGATAGGAAATGATAGTGGAAGAAGGCATCGTCTGTAGAACTGCAATTAGGCGTTGATGGAGTTGAGAGGAAAGTTGGCGCAACGAATTTTGGTAAAGGTACATATTCGCAGTGGTGCAAGAGTGATGTATTGGGAACATCCAGCTCATCTGCAAGGAGTGTTTCGAACATTACGCAGATCCAGAAGAGTCGAGAATGCATGTCTCTTTCCCAAGAGTCGGAATGTCTGCTCGGTGTTTCCCGTCCAGACCCTGCTTTATCTTCTTTCCAAAATAGACTTGAGCAGAATGATGCTCGGTTTGCCATCATCCACCACTGCCCTGGTCTCATGGCTTGAGCATAGAAGAGACTTGCGAGAAGGTAGATTTGGCAGCTCTGCAGTCCAACATCAGTATCGAAGAAGGCCATTCGTCGTCGAGCTTCATTCAGATATGCTAAGCCTGGTATACTGTCGGTCTGATTAGTCCAGTCAAAATTACCGCGATGCCTTGTTGAGCCGACAGGCGACGCAGCATTGCTTAACCCTCGACGCTCATCGATCCCCCAGCTCCCAAGCGCCATGACAAGAAGTACTGTACACGTATCGATATTAACACCAAAGTCGCAATTCATGGCCGCCGGCAAAGTCCGTTGAAAATAGACATCTTGGTCCAAAATTGGAAAAGTCGTGTTGAAGTTACGAAAGTAGCTGTATGACAACTCTTTGAACACTCCCAGACTCAACTGCGAGATCCAATCTGTCGTATTCACTCCGCCAAGGATTGGAAGTGAAGGTCTGCAGAATTCCATGCTGGATGCGTATCCCAATCCGACATCTTTGCAGATGTCGTGGACTGACTCGGGAAGCAGGTTTACAATTCCAGGCCATGCAAGCGTTAGATGCGCACTGAAACTGAGAGTCAAAGGTTGCTCTTCCTTGGGATTGGGTGTTGGGTAATTTCCTGGTCTTGAGCTGGGACTGACTGCTGGAGAACTGTCCTGCAGATCGATGGCCGGATTGTGAAGGGCAATCAAAGTTGAAGGGTTTCTAGATCGGTCGAGTGTCTGTTCTACGGTACGGTCACTGCTTTTGCTTCGTTCTGATGATTGATTGGCACGAAGGCTGTCTATTTTCCGCTCAACGCGGCTTAGACTCTGCAAAATTGAACTGTAAGATGCTTCGTGTCTGCAACAAATTTAGATTGATATGGCCCAGCAGGCTTTGGCGTTGAGATGGTCGTACTTTGTGATTTTGCGCTCGCTATAGTGGCATTCAATACCCTGGGATTTGCAGAGACTGCAAGGTATATCTTCATCACACCGTGTTTTCTTGCGCCGACAAGCATCGCATGCCTATATGCCGAAGCCAATGGATTAGCTGATTGTATCTTGGACAGCAGTGGCGTCTGTACCTGTCGAGCAACAAAGCATCGCTGTTTTTTCGCCGGCGATTCGCTTCGAGCGAGATCGTCGTCTTCCGTGTCCATATCACCGTCGAGCTCTGGAAGACAATGGCAGGTGGTGATTCAGTTGAGATAGACGATGCCAAGCCGGAGACGAGCTTTTCTCCCCGTTTATTCACGCCCAATCAGCTGCGCGCGGAAAATTGCCAGTTTCAGACTAGCTTCAATACGAAAAAGCGGGTACAGTTCGTTCAATCGAACTGACATTAGGAATTCATCACATGAAACTGCGTAAGCAAGTAAATATAAATAAGACCATCGTCTTCATCAAGTTTTTGTGTGTATTTAAGTGTTTTGAGTCATCAAACAGAACTTCATACATCATGCCCATTGGAGAAGCAATCTCACTCGACGCCCGCAAGAAGCTTCGAGCGAGTCTACTAGCGTCTAACGACAAGTTCATACAGGATATTCCTAAAGTAGAGCTTCATGTGCACATTGAAGGGACTCTGACCCTTGACTTGAGATGGAAGCTGACGCAAAGAAATGGCGCCACGCTGCGCCTAGTTCCGAATGGACCAGAAATCACAGCTCGAGACGATTTGTATGCTGCAATGGATTCGATTATGCCCGATGCAAGTCGCATGAACAATGAAGAGGAACGTGATATGTTCTTTGAATCATATTTGGAAGGTTTCAACGCTTTGCAAGTGAAAGAGGACTTTTACGATCTGGCCATGAACTACTTCGAGACAGTGGCTGCGATGAATGTTCGTTACTGCGAGCCGTTCTTTGACCCGCAAGGCCATACTAGCCGCGGAGTGCAACTGGAGACGATGATGGAAGGATTCCGACAAGCACAGCGGGAGGCAAAAGAGAAATTCAACGCACGTATCATCTTCTCCTGCATTAAACACAGATAACTAAATATTGCTCCTGTTCAGGTTCGATCGCAATGGATCATGTGTTTCCTGCGAGACTTGTCGCCCGCGTCCGCGATGGAACACTACAAAGCTGCTCTTCCATACCGAGACATGATTGTGGGCATTGGTCTAGATTCCTGCGAACCCGGTCGGCCACCTTCTCTCTTCGAAGACGTCTTTGCCCTAGCCCGCCGCGATGGCTTCAAGCTTACAGCCCACTGCGACGTCGACCAAGAAGACACGGACGATCACATTCTACAAGTCGCATCTACCATGGGTGTTGGAGGAAGCGACAGAATCGACCACGGTTTAAATTCGGCCGAGGATCCCGCATTGATCGATTTATTGTTAAAGCGCGATATAGGTATGACGTTGTGCCCGTGGAGTTACATGCGTCACACTACCTATGCAGACCTTGGCCCTCGCATTCGCACCCTCTTCGATGCCGGGGTGAAAGTTTGTATGAATAGCGATGATCCGGCATTCATGGAGGATACTTGGATTTTGCACAATGTGCTGCTTGCGCGACATTTGTGCAATTTTAATGACGAGGATATCGTTGTGCTAGCAAAGAATGCCGTCCAAGTGTCTTGGGCAGACCAATCTGTGAAAGACGCAATTCTCGGGGAGATCAAAAGTGTTTTCGAGCTTTTAGCAGGGAATAGCAAAGAGAATAGCTAGGCTTGCAGTGGCTTAACTCAAGTGCTTCCTCAGCCTCCTCCTTGCGTTCAATTTGTACCATAAATTAAACGCATTGTCGATGATTAGACACGGAAGATCCTTCATTGACAGCTCCGAAAGTCAGCTTTCTCCAAGCTGACGGAGGCGTAAGCGAGGTACCGTGAAGACTAAGCGATGGACCGAAATGAAGCACTTCATCCAACGAGGTGCGTAGGAGGTACCCATTTACTGCCATTTAGGTTCAAATGATGACGTGCCTGGGTCACATGGATTCAACTCTTGCAAACATCTTCCAGCTGTGCTCTAAAGCCGCTATCGAGATGCTGACTAGCGCATTGAGGCCATTCAGCAAACGACATTCCTCGATGCATCCGAGCCGGCGTACTCTTGTACTCTATGATTATTTCGGCGTTTCACCAATGATAATGGATGATCGAATAGATTTCTGTGATATTCTCTGACACAAAGTCGTCGATGAATTGCCACATTCATCAACAAACTCATTCTAAAGTGCACACAACTCATTCATTTTGGCATGATTATATTCATGTTTTCTTGGAAGAGTATGAGAAATCAGGAACATGGAGTTAGCTGCTGACATTGCTTTAGTGACTTTTCTAAGTCTTACAGCGTTTGTTCTTGTCGCTGCCACGGTTCTGGGGACGATCGTGACCCGCAGTCACATCTCCCTCATTCCAACCAAATGCGGCTGATCCACGTTGGGGGCGGTTGACTCTTATACGGTATAGCTTGAAAATTGGTATGTTTTAGCGTCAATCAACTGAGCCAACGAGGCCGGCTGAGGCTGATCTGTGATACCTTGTTGAAGCAGGTTATAAAATGCAACGCTAATTTCACAAACCGCTTCCTTCGTCTCGAGATCCGAAAGTCGAATGACACAATCCGAACCCGAGAACTGTATCTTGGTAACTTAGATGTTACATCACATCGAGATGTAGACTGTCAGACTTGGGGCCAAGTTGAAGGGCACGGAAAGTGATATAAAACCCACGACATCACCCACTTCATTTGCTAATCAAAATCAACTCCACATTTCTCATACAAGCAAACACCATTTATTAGCCCTGAATCGCTCAAAATGCAGTTCTCCATCAACTCAATCATGCTTCTTGGGCTCACAGCCGTTGCATGCGCTGCCCCAACCCCAGAAGCATCCCCAGAAGTCGAAAGTGCTGCTGCCCAGGCCTGTGACCCAGTTGGCTGCTACCCAGACACTTCTTTCTCGGTTCTTGGCGACTTTGACGGGAATGGTCAGATCACTGGCCACTTGTACTACAAGGTAAGACCATTCGTGAAAATCCTTTCTTGAAAAACATGCTGAAACTTCTTGGTGATCATAGAATGTCGAGACCGACTTCAAGTGGACGTGCAACAACCACTGGTACGGGTTCGATTCCAACTTGCCTTATGTTTTCTCCATTTCGGAATCTGCAGGGCTGTATTGCGATGCTAGATATGACCAAACCTATATCAAGTATGGTGCTATCTCGACATCTATGTGTAAGTTTTCATCAAGACTTTTGACATCTTTTATACGGTCGCCAGCTAAGTCTCTTTTAGCGGGAACTCAGGATTGCTCCAAGACTGGTAAATATTCTTACCGCTGCATCTTCAAGGCCGATGGTTCCAACGGTAGTGGCCTTTAAAGTTATCATTTACTTGGTTGAGAGGCCGTCAGAGGTATTATCTGACGCTCTACCATTGGATGGAACATGCATGGTAAGCCGGCTCAACATGACAACAGAAGATGATTGATTGGCGGGATTGTTCGGCACAAGATGCACAATTTTCGCGCTTCGATAGAATGGAAATTTAAATAAGTGCGATTCATCCCTTTCCTCTGACTATCCATCATGCATCTTCAAGCAATTGTGCCTCAAGATGCGATCTTTCATTACTTTTCTCCTCGCTGTCGCCGCCGCCGTAGGTTCATCCGCAGCTCTCGCCAAAGTAGATGACCATCAGGCCTGTGATCCAGTGGGTTGTTATCCGAACACATCTTTCTCCGTCATTGGAGACTATGGCAACATAATTCGCATGACCGGCCACATCTACTACAACAACGTCAAGACCGATTTCAAGTGGCGTTGCGGCCAAGTCTTCAGTGGCGCTTCCTCCGACCTACCTTATATCTTTGAAATCAAGGAAGGAGCTTCGTTCAACAACTGGTTCTGTAATACAGACTACGACGATGTGTTTGTCAAGTATGGATCCAATTTTGGTCGCGTGAGTACGTACGCCCAGGACATGGTTCGTCGCTTGCTGCGAGTACTGACGTGTGGTGCGTAGAGGATCTGCCGAATTGTTCAAATACTAGAAAGCATTTGTATCGCTGTATCTTCAAGGCTGATGGGAGTGAAGGAAGTGGTCAGTAAATCGAGGCGTGCGTGGCCGGGCAGGCTTTGCGGAAGATCTTTTGTTTAGTCTGCGATCTCGGTCAGCTTTGATGACTAGTACGAATATACTTTGGACTCTCGACCATTTAAATTATCAAGATAGTAGGTCGCCAGAATTGGGCCCCCGATGTTGTGCGGAGGACTCGGGGGTGCATATCATCTCTTATGAGTTCAAACCAACATGTTGAATTGCTTTGAGATCGATCGGCAGATTCGTCCTGACGATTGCCGGGACTGAGCTCTCTACTCGAGTTCACTATGCCCGAGTTCAACACCCGACTCCACTGAATCTCTTGTACTCCATTGCTACTTCCTCACACAGGTCTTCTCTAAGGACATGTAACATTACTCGACTTTAATGTAGACCGCGTATTTGACAGTTTTCTTACGAGTGTTATCATCGAAGTTGGGCCAAAGAGACTGGAGATGATCATTGAACATCCAAATCAAATACCTGTTGTCACAGTTCCCACCATGTCGAAGCCCGGGTACTGCGATAAAAAGCCCCCTTACCCAAGATTGGAGCCAGACGACAACCGGTCGCGGGAGTTGGGATCATGCCTTGTTCAGTCTCTTTGAAAGCGAATTGTGACTTCAACATTGACAAACATGCTGGTTGTCCCTGGAGCTGGGGACATATTCATTGCCCGTTCAGGGAGTCAAATGGGCGCAAACAACCATGGAGCTGCGTTCTTTCAAACATAGCACATGCTCTATTATCTGTCTCCGATAAGTTTTATTACTTATTTTCCTTTTTCAAGAGTGCACAAAGACGGGGCAATTGACTGGGGATATGCGGTGGATATTTCCAAAAGAGGACAGCGACCAATGTGCGGCTGACCGTGAAACAGCTCTGCTTCAGCTTCCTTGAAACAGCATGTGTTCATCTTGACACATTTCAAAATACACTTCTTTCTTCTCTCGTATGCGAGCAATCTCCTAGTAATCACGAAAGAACCGGTGCTATCGCCCTCGATTACTTGACGCTTTACAATGGCGGCGAGTAACCTCGATTGCCAGATGCCAATGGCGGGCGCTAAATTCCAGGTGATAGGAGCTGGTAATTGTGATGAACTTCACACAGCCTCAGCGCAAATACTAACTCAGGTCTTCTGCAGGTCTACCTCGGTCTGGAACGAACTCGTTTTGCGCTGCGATTTCGTATCTTCTTGAGGGTCCAGCCTATCAAGCAGCCGTACAATGCGCATTGTCCAAGACACCCAACCATGCTCTTGCTTTGATTGATATCTTGAAGCTCAAAGCCCGTCAAATCGAAAGTCAACAGGAAATCCATGGTCAACAAGTCAAACAAGCTCTGGCAGATGAAATGCATGGATGGGTCGCATCCGCTGATGCTCCGCTCTGTCTCTTTGTCCCCGAGCTTCTCGAAATACATCCCGATGCCATTGTTATCTGTTCAAGACGGGACCGCGAGGTTTGGGTAGAGAGTATGTGGAAAGCAGCGCGTCTAGGAGACCCAAAAATTCTGTATTGGTTGTATTATTGGGTCTCCGTTTTGCGTTATTCGCCCAGAATGTGGGCGGCGCAAACTCCAATCTGGCGCCACCTCTATGGGGTAAACATGGATAGTAAAAACAACGCACAGAAAATCTGGGACAGGCATCATGAATGGCTGCGCAGTGTTGTGCCCCCCGAGAAACTCTTCTTCGTGGACTTGAAAGATGGCTGGGATCCAATATGTCGAGCTCTCGGAACTCCAGTGCCCGTCAACGTACCCTTTCCACGGCTCAATGACGGAGCAGCCTTGGAAAAGACGATGAAAGAGCTGGCAGTGCAGGGTATTCTGAGATGGATTACCATTCTAGGGAGCGGGGCTGTTCTAGTGATACTGGCATGGAGATATTTCATATGACGGAACGTCAGAAACCTTGCAATTTATCCAAAACTACCGTTTCTTTCCTTTTCACGTTGGCAAACTTTACTTAAAATCTTGAAAGAGCCTTCTGTAAATTTGTACCAAGCACTCGCATGAGCGTCCTCGGCAATTATATTTAGTAACATGATCCGAATCGGGGGCTTGTTCGCCTGTTTTACATGGCTATTTGTCAGATAAGCTAGATTCTCCGTCTACCCTCTTTACCCGCAGTTCAATATACCAGCCATAGTAGAGTGACAGGTTGTCATCCGGCTCTCTATACCATATTTCAAAGATATTCACTCCCAGATAACATTGGTACATGAGAAGCAGGATTGAGTGTGAAGCAGGATACCAAGGTCTCTACTATCTATGGTATTCCCGAACCCGCTTGTAATTTAGCTGGTAGCCGCCGAGGACGACGACTCTTCTTTCAGATTCACGGCAGTACTCGCAATGGCGAGTTTCTTCGAGAACGCATGGATGTTTGCTGTACCAGTAATCTCAAGCATTGGAACATCGGCCTTCAACACCGATCGACACCAAGTCCTCAGTTCCATCGCTACTAGTGAGTCCACACCATTAGCGCTCACAGATCTTTCCTGATTAATATCTTCTGGTCCAACTGATAGCAAAGATGCCAACTTGGCAACGACGGCTTCGCAAACGATACCACTGGCTTCATCCAAGGTCTCCGCTGCTTGAAGTCTTGTTTCAATGGCTGGACCACCATTATCATCTCCACCGACAGCTTGTTGGATACCCATAGAACAAAGTTGGGTAAAGAGTGGATAGCTGAGATAGGTAGGAGGCGGAGCTCCTCGCTGGCGGTAGGCTTCGAGAGTAGTTAGTCCGGAGACCACCTGTGCAGGCGCATTGGCTCGAGGATCAAGGAGATATTCCATCAAAACGTGAACCTCTTCTTCTCGAATAGTCTCAAGAACGGTGTTCAAATGTCTCGCCATCTTTACTCTGTCAAGATTCTCAGCGACGTATCCAACTGACAAGATTGTGCCTAGATCAATGGTAGAAGCGGGCAAGCCTAGTGAGCGGCGGTGATATGCGAGCATATCTTGGTATGTGTTGCCTGCCGCATAATTCACTTGACCACGATTACCTAGAACACCGGTAGCTGAGGATAACATGATGAAGTGGTCCATGTCTTTTGGTAGAAGATCATGCAGATTCCATGATCCTTGGACTTTCGGCTTGACAGCTGTCTGGAAAGTCTCATACGGCATATTCTCAAACATACAATCCTGAAAAGTGTTACCGTGTATTCAGAAGACAAACCAAGTGATGTACTTACCAACAGCTTCATCGCTCCTTGAATCACACCTTTGATTGGAGGAAGGGTGTGGGCGCACTTCTCCACAACGGTCTTCAACGCCTCTTTGTCGCTGACATCACATTTGAAGATGTTAACGCTGCATCCCGAGGTTTCCAAATCGGTCCTCATCTTTGCAACAGCATCAGTGATGTTACCACTACTGGACAAAAAGACAAAGTGCCGAGCTCCACGAGACGCCATCCATGAAGCAATAGACCTGCCCATTCCTCCTAATCCACCACCAAGTACATAGGTGGCATCTGACCGCAGCTGGAACGGTGAGGTCGTAGCTGGAGTAATTGGCATCACATCTTCTGGGTGGGGAACGAAGATCATCTTTCCAACACCTTTGCCCGACTGGAGGATTTGCAAGCCTTCCTGTACACGGTCCATACCCATGACCTTGGTGGGTGTGGCCGCTTTTGCTACGCCCTCTTTCCAAAGCTTTACAGTAGCCTCTGTAAGCATCTTGATCAATTGCGGCCTATGTTTCATCATGGTAACAAGGTCGACACTTGTCATGGTGACGTTTTGAAGGAAAGGGCGAAGATCTACTTTGCCATTGCCCTGAGCATCTTTTTTCCCGATCTCAACGAATCGACCAAAGGGTGCAATAAGATCCCAAGTACGGCGCAATGCTTCACCAGACAGGGAGTTCAACACCACATCCACACCTTTGCCATCAGTGGCACGCATGATGCCCTTTACGAAGGATACATCTCTGCTGGAGAAGATGTGGTCTTTTGGAATGCCGAATGTCTGCACGAGAAGATCCCGCTTTTCTATTGTTGATACCGTGGCGAATATTTCTGCCCCAATGTGCTTTGCGTAATGTATGGCGGCCTGTCCAACACCTCCAGCCGCAGCATGAATCAAGATCTTCTCACCCTTCAAGAGACGACCAGCCTCCCTGAGACCGTAAATGACGGTGGCATAAACAACTGGCAGGCCAGCTGCAACCTCATAAGACAGTGCTTCTGGAATCTTGACGACAGTCGATTGATCAACTCGACCGAATGTGTGAAAGCAGCCAATGTTGTCCAGCCCACAAATGTAGACTACTCTGTCTCCAATCTTGACATCCGTAACTTTGGTGCCAACTCTCGAGATGACACCAGCAGCTTCACATCCCATGCTATAGGCCATATGTTCACCCATTGCAATCATCAGATCTCTGAAGTTGAGGCCAACGGCTTTGATATCAACCTCTACTTGTGTGTCTTCCAATGGCTCCAGGTACATTGGGTCAGTGACCCACTCTAGTTTGTCCAACATGCCTGGAACAGCGGAAGAGAGTTTGAGAGGCCTGCCCGCATCTCTTAGTGCTGTCATGACAGGCTGCTGCTTGTTGAATTTCGATGACAGGTAGTTGTCAGCCGCATCGTCAGGATGGAGTCTGCTGGTCAAAATCTTGCCATCCTTCAGAATGTATTCTCCATTGAATTCCTTCGATGGCAGGATACCGGCGAATTGATGTTTAGTGAACTTCACAATATCGTCGATTAATGAAGCCGGTCGAGGGCGCGAAATGGAGAGCGTGATCAAATTCGCATCATCCAAATCTCTTTCCCACCTGTTGGATCGCAAGAGACCAAGGATCATGCCAAGCTCTGGAACTTCAACCATATCGCCATGGATCCATAGTAAGCCTTTGCACACAGTAAGCATCTCTTTGATGTTTTCATATTCGTCTTTTGTCAGTTCAGATAGAACAGGCTTATCCAACTCGACCAGAGAAATACAGAGGCTGTGACTGAGATCAGACGCCTTCAAGTCCTTGAGACTGATCGCTGACACTTGTTTCGTATTCAACTCCGCTTGCAAAGATTTGGTCAGTGCGGATACTAAATCACTCGTGGTCTGGTCGTCTGATGCAGTTGCCAACACAATATCCTCCCATGCACGGCCACTTGATTTTCCAACTGCGGCCGTTTTAGCAATGAACAGGCTCTGTGTATGTATCTCTTCGTCTTGACTATCCTGGATTTCCAAACCAAATCCTGTGTATCCAGCAGCGATTAAAATATCGTTCCACTGAGATGATGAGACCCAAGGGCTCCATTGACGTATTGGTTCAACGCCCATCCACCAGCCAGGCAACTGTCCAAATGCAATGCCTGACCACCAATAATCTTGGCGAGTGCCTTCTTGGAGTAGGAGTCGTCCTCCAGGCTTCAGTAGCTTTCTGATGTTACTCAATGTTTTCACCAAATCCGCAGTAGCGTGAATCACATTCTGAGCGACAACGAAGTCATATGAACCCAAATCAAAACCTTGTGCTTCGGGATCCTTCTCGGCATCCAAAACTTTGTATTCCATTATTCCTTGGTGCCTCTTGAACTTCTCTCTAGCTTTTTCAAAGAAGGCAGAAGAGATGTCAGTGAACGTGTATTTCCCTACACTCCACGGTAGGTCGGATTCTGGCGAAATAGGAGCTAAGCCATCCAGAATTCCGTGCGTGGATGAACCTGTTCCGGCTCCAACTTCCAGGACTTTAAGATTGCTGGCATTTTCTGCGGCAATGTTTAGGAATTCTTTCTGAAGTTTCGGCAGATTCCCCAAATACGCTACTTGCCCGTAGACGTGATCCAGAAGATCATCTTGGCCAAACATCAAATGAAGAGGATCGACTTTTTTTCGTAAGACGCCTGGGATGTTGCGACCCATTCTCACGGCGAGCTTGCCATTGGCGTTATGATTTTCGATTTGAGCAAACAACTCCGCTTTGAGCGTTTCGTCACTTGCGAATTTCTCCCATTCGGATCGTTGAATGATAGAGATCTTATCTTCTAGAATTGATGATTTGATGTGTTGCATCCAGTGAAAGTATTTCAGGAAATGGCCATCGGTACCTTCTGGTGCGACGTCACCGAGCTCGCTCAGTGCATCAGTCACAAGAAGTACTGTGGCTAATTGAAGCCGATGGTACCATGTCTTCTCCGACTCGTTGCTGCCATCTTCACTCTTTGTAACAGCAGCTGCAATTTCTTCGTTTGTAATCAGGTCCAGGTAGGGAACCCACTTGATCTCGTGGCAAAGTTTGCGTTTGACCATCCCATCCTTTGCCACAGAATCAAGAGGCGTAGTACGGATACCTCGCAGTGATATTCTTGCCTCAGATGATAAGCGATCCCAGACCAGGACATCACTTTCATACTTCTCGTAAGCGACCATGGCAGCCTTACCGTAGGCTCGATACTGATGACCTGGGCTGTTATCAATATCTGCTGAGATCCAAACATCTTTGATGAAGGTCGGAACCATCGGAGATTCCAAAGTGGTCATGCCCTTTGAGTTCATTATTCCCGCGAGTGCAAAATGAAGCATACTGTCCATGGTAGCTGGGTGCATCAGATGAGGCGAAGCATAGCCTTTCGGCATAGCCTCTGCAACCTGAGGCACTGTCACCGTGCCTATGATCTCTCCTGTATTCTCAGCGGAGATTCCAGCCGCGGACACGTTACGGAAAAGAGGTCCAAAAGCTAGCCCAGTAGTGACTAGATTTTCGTAAACTCGGTTGATATCGAAGGAGACAGTGAGACTCCTCTCGCATTGCGCCAGTCTGGCTTTCCAATCCTCTGCTTCCTCTCTGGCCTGGCGACCATTGTCCACTGGTCCGGTTGGTGTTTCGTAATCAGTAGCAATATAACCAGTGCAGTGCTCAACCCAGTCGTCACCGACGGCATTGTACGATGAAATGGTAAACTTGCGCCAAATAAATGACGGCCCTGTGCTAGACTCATCCATGCGACTCATGGAGAGCGACATTTCAATTCCATCTTTGTTGTCAGGAATGATCATCGCTCGCTTCAAATGACAGTCTCGTAATCGGAATCCAGCCACCTTGAGAGTAGGATCTGCGATCTGCCGAGACGCTTCGACGGCGGCGATGAGATACCCAACCCCTGGGTACACAATAGCGTTGGTGACGACATGGTCACGAAGCCAGGGCTGCTCGGCAGTCCTGATGAAGTTTCTCCATTTCGGGGTTTCAGCATTCCAATCACTTGATGGAGCTCCGAAAAGATCATGTCGCTCATGCTTGCGAAGACGGTGATTCTTGCTAATCCTACTCTCGAAATAGAGCTTTTGCGAGTGGTTGAATTGATATCCCGGAAGGTCAACGAGCAGCGAAGGAGCCGCTGCTTTATTGAACATTTCATCTGCGCTTTTGTTTATGATCTCGACATCCAATGGATAGCCTCTTGTGATCAAGTGTGCCACAGTGCTCATTATGACATCTGGTGAAGGGTTTGTGCGATTGAGAACGAAGAACGAGGAGATATTGGAGCTTCCTGGTTTCGTTGTGAGAGTGTCTTTGATTGCGCTTTGCAATGCGCCATGTGGACCAACTTCGATTAGAATATCAGCAAAGACATTTTCAGCATTTGCGTTTGCTCTCAGAGATGCTTGCCCCTTTTGTGTTCGGGTGAAGCACATAGCGGAGACGCTCTCTGCAAATCGAACAGGCGAGACCAAATTGCGGACCCAGTAGTCCGCATCAAGGACCGATTCTTCAATATACGTTCCCGTAACCGTCGAGAACATATGTGCAAATGCTCTGCTGTGACTTTCGGATGGTCGGAGGCCAATCAGAAGCGAGCGGTAATCTTCTGCGAGCTCTTTCATGTGAGATGAGTGGTACGCATTAGCGACCGCAAGCTTCCGCGCAAATACGCCATCTTTGTCCAGAGCAAGACGAAGCAAGTCGATCTTGTGTTCATCTCCCGATACCGTGCTGTTCTTTGGGCTGTTGATACATGCCACAGTTAGCTCGCCAGCAGCCTGAGAATTGACTTGCTCAATGTAGGGTTCAAGAGCTTCTTTTGACAGTCCAGCTGCCAGCATGGCTCCCTTCGACGATGTCTTGCGATCTGAGACAAGACCACGGTAGTAAGCGACCTTCCAAGCCGACTCGCGACAGAGTTTACCGGCGCAAAATGCAGCCGCAATCTCTCCGGAACTGTGTCCAATTACTCTCGACGGGTACACGCCCCATGATCTCAGTAGTTCTACTATTGCAACCTGAATTGCTGTGCAAGCTGGCTGAGCAATCAAAGCCTGATTCACCTTTGTCTCAGCTTTGCTTCTAGAGAGTTCTTCCTGTAGCGACCATTCTGCTCCCAGAGACTGGAAGTATGCCGCAGCTTCGTCCATGCTGGCTTTGAAGACAGAGAAGCACAATAGTTCTCGACCCATTGCATACCACTGCGCTCCTTGGCCGGTGAAGACGTAGCCAATTTGTATGTTGCCGCGAGCCCGAACAGCTTTGGGCATTGTGGTGATGTTCGCAATCAGATCAGAGACAGACTTGCCGAGAGCAAACCCTCGCCAGTTGAAGTTTGAGCGCCGTGACATGCTGAATGCATAGTCTTTGACAAACTGTTTGTCGTCCTCTCCGCAGCTCTCTACTGATTTTAGGTACTCGATCTGCGGTTTGATGACCCGTCGTAGTCCACCTTCGTCAAAGGACGAAAAAAGGACAATGTTGGATGGTCGTTCGATGTCTCTGAGGTCTCCCCAATTTGAATGGTTCCCATTAACATGGGCATCGACATGGCCAGTGACTTTATTTCCGCTGTTACCGTTTGCATGGCCATTGATATCGCCATTCGTATGTGAGTGCCCATTTGAGGTTGATTGCACCACCGTGGCTGATCCGTTCGCTACCACTTTAGCTTCTTCGTCATCTTGATTCCCATGCGGAAATTCTTCAATTCTCTTGAGTATTTGCTCAATTTGATGCTTTGTGGGTACCACTGGCCTCGTTTTATGTGAAGCTTTGAGTCCTCGTTCCCGAAGATAGTGGAAGGCATCATCGAGGATGGTGTGGCCATTTGTACCGCCTACACCAAAACTATTCACTGAAATGCGTCTCAGGCCCTCGGTTGGCCATGGTGTGGCTTGAGTGGGAAATTGAAGATTCCATTTCTTCGCTGGAATTTTTGGGTTGACCTTTTCAAAATTGGCATTTGGCGGTATTATGCCTGATTCCAAGACCAATATTGCCTTGATGACACCAGCCACACCAGCAGCTCCTTCCAGATGGCCAGTATTAGATTTGATTGCCCCAACGAAAAGGGGCATTTTCGACTTGCGACCAGCAAATGCTCGAGCAATGGCGGAAGCCTCGATGGGGTCACCAGCTGTCGTTCCAGTACCGTGGGCCTCGACCATGGCAGTATCTTGCAAATTCAGGCCAGCTGATGCATATACTGATTTAATGAGACGTTCTTGGGCGCCACTGTCGGGAAGAGTAAGTCCCGGAGTTCGGCCGTCTTGATTGACTCCAGATCCTCGGATGACAGCACGAATGGTATCGCCATCTCGAATGGCATCTGATATTCGTTTCACAATCACAGTTCCTACACCTTCACCACGGGCATAGCCGTCTGCTCGGTGGTCGAAGCTGAAGCATTTTCCTTTCTGGCCCAAAAATCCTTGGTATGACATTCCGGTCAAGTCACCTGGATACGCTATGACTGTGACACCACTAACCACAGCCATGCTGGTCTCTTTTGTGCGTAAGCTCTGACATCCTAGGTGCAAGGCTACCATACTACTGCTACAAGCGGTATCGAGCGTTGCGCTTGGTCCTTTCAGATCGAAAAACCAAGACACTCGGTTGCTCAGCATCGAGTTGGTTAGGCCCGTTGATCTGTATCGTAAAGTCGTTTCAGGGTCGGCGTTCATGTTTTGTAGATGATCATGGTTGAAACCAGAAACAAACACTGAGGTATTCGAAGAGGCTACTTTGTCAATGGACAGGCCAGAGTTCTCCAGCGCAAGGTAAACACTCTCCAGAGTCATGCGTTGCTGCGGGTCCATTACCACAGCCTCGCCTTTCGTTATCGAGAAGAATGGAGCATCGAAATATGCAGGGTCTTCTTTCATGAAGTGACCACCCTGCACTGCGTGAGTGCCGCCATGTTCTGGATCGGGATGGTAATGACCATGGCCCAATCTGTCTTCCGGGAATGGTGTATGAGCGTTGCGACCTCGGAGTAAATATTTCCAAAGATCTTGTGTACTGGAAGCATCGCCCGGAAACTTGGTCGACAGGCCAATGATAGCCAACGCTTCCTCTTCATGACGAGCATGTCCGTTGATCTCTTGTTCGTCTTGTGTCATGTTGAATTGGGTCTGATTTGATCAATAATACAGATGAAGAGAGGATCAAAGATCGAATGGAAGAAACGATAAGACAAACTCAACAGCTCCAGCGACAAGATCTAATCTCACACGTGCGTAAACAGTTTCAGTAGCCATTACTAGGCGTCGGGAGAGTGGGGGCTGAGTGAGGACGAGGCCTGTAAGACAGGGGGGTGGGGTGCATGTTTACGAGTCTTTAGCGTTGTGATCGGTGGTGGTTAGTCTGCAGCCAAGTGGACGACTTGGAGTCAGCTTTCGCGGCCTTGAAAGTGGAGGGTGCGCCAGACTTCGTTTCATGTAATGAATGGCGTTCTATTGAGCATGAATGCGAAGGACCGGCATAAACCTCGGCGAAGTGAGTGATTGTCACTGTACTGGGCTTGGAGAGTCTCTGAACATCTCTGACGGATACTCCGCTGCACTAGCGATCCCCGGACAACCGCAGAACAGCAATGAATATGTGGACGACCGAAGAGGCCAACAATGTTCTTTTCAAAGCACTTGCAGCACTTTCAACGGTTTGGGCCGTTCTGGTTGCTTTGTTGATTGTAACATATGCTTCAAGAGCAGCTCAATCATGGCCAAAGCCGCCAAATCGAGGCCACGAGCCTCCAGTTGCACCGTATTGGGTCCCATACTTCCAACACATCTTTTCATTTCTTTGGGACCCCAATGGAACATATCAATCTTCGAAAAACAAATATCCAAACACTCCTTACACACTACTTATGATGGGAACCAAATTCCACATCTTCAGCTCAAAAACCACCGTCGCACATGTCTTCAGTCGATCTCGGGCTTTCTCTTTCGAGCCAGTATTATCTAGCATGATGGAAAATGGAGTAAATCTGCCTGAAGTGGACCGACCAATGTTCCAAGTCACAGAAGGGTCGAATCGCTTTGTCGCCAGTAATCATAATATCTGGCTGAAGTATCTCACCGGCAAACGACTGGATGATATCATGGCGGTCTACATGAAGAACTTCCATCATGTGCTCGAAGAACACATGGATCTGCAAAGTCGGGAGTGGATCTCGGTGGACTTCCATGAGCTTATGAGAAGGCTTATTTTTGAGGCTTCGCTCGTTACGTTCTTCGGGACACGCATCCAATATTACTGGGCGGATATCTGGGAAGACTGGAAACTTTTCAATGACGCTACGTATTTTGGTGTACGTTCAAACTGGGCTTACTATCTCCAACCAAGAGCTGGTCGAGCTCGAGAGCGCATGTTGCAAGCTTTTGAGAAGTGGGCTGACATCGATCCAGAAGAGTGGGTTAGTGAGGGAGTGTGGAACGAGACCTGGGGTATAAAGATGAACCACGAAAGGGAGCTCTTGGGGAGAGATTACGGCTTCTCTTTGCGTGGTCGATCTTGTCTTCATGCGAGTTTCCTGTTCGTGATCGTTACGAACGCTGCACCAATGGCAACATGGTTCGCCACCTGTGCTTCAAACAGTCCAGCCGCACTGGCTCGATATCGGAAAGAAGCATCCACTCTTTTGTTCCCAGGCACCAGTGGAAGCTTTCATGAGTTAGGTTTCGATGTCATCGCTTTGAAGAAGAACCAATACATCCAAGGACTTTGGAAAGAAAGTCTCCGTCTTGGCTCCGCCAGTGCTGCTGCCAGAGTGGTAATGGAAGATTGTGAGCTCGAGGGATATAAGCTCAAAAAGGGCAGTGTCATCTTGCTCCCCGTCCAATTAATGCATTTCGACGAAAGCGTCTTCCCAGAGGCAAAGTCTTTGCTTCCAGAACGATGGATGGTAAAAGATGATCAAGACGAAGCGGAAATGGAGCGCCAAAGGCTTCAGAACCAAAGTTTGAGAAGTTTCGGTGGAGGCACCGGCTTATGCAGTGGACGATTTGTGGCAGAACAAGAGATCATCAATGTTGTGTCTACCATGTTGCTTCTTTTCGAGATTGAGTTTGACGTTGGTTGGAAAGAGTTCAAGCTGAATCCACGAAGCATCGGCGTCATGTCACCAGCTAAACCAGTGACTGCTCGGCTTCGGCGCAGGATTTACGAGTCATGAAAATAGTTCTTGAAGCCTACATTCATTTATTTGCAAGTAAACATAATCGTCTTTCTATGCCGATTCTGCGACTTCTCGGATCAATGCTGATATCTGTTTCATATCGGTTCTTCCCCGCGGGAAGTCATGTCCATATGCATGATGATACTCTTTGGCCTGCTCTTTATCGCACAACCCAAGTAGATGAAGTCCATGGTGAGGATCAAGTTCATCTTCATCGGTGCTTCGAATATGAAGGGTTGGGATATCGATAAGAGGGCCGTCTTCAGAAGCATTGCTCTCGAATCGACACAGTCCATACTTTCCGTCAGTCAAGAACACAGTTCCATCTTTCATTCGCTTCCCTTTCAGTCGGGCTAGTAGACCTAGTAGTTTTGCATGGTCAATCTGGTCTTCTTCACTAACGCCATCCTTTTTCCGCAGAGCGCTGGGGCGGAGGAACATTGCTTCGGCCTGTGCGGTCAATGGTCCGGCATCAATTTCTCCGTCTTGAATCTCTACTTCGTCCAGGGTAAATACCCTCAACGGAGATGCTCCATTGATGAAGATGGCGAATCGGAATGGCCTTTCGATTGCAAATGGGTCTGATAAGGCATTTCGAGCGATGATCTCGGCAGCAACAGCAGCCCCGCCAGAGTAGCCCAGGACGCCATCGAATGGACCCTCTTTGGCGATGATATCTTCAAGCTCTGTGTCTGTCTGAAGGATGGATGTGGGATCAAATGGATTATAATATGTATACAGTGGAGAGTCCGAGAAGGAAGACGTATACAGAGACCAGTTGCCTGTTGGGACGGTCGGATCAGAGGATTGAGATTGCACGTTGTTTTGAAGATGTAATACCTTCGGTATGACGCACAGTGCCTTGAATAAAGACAAATTCAAAGTCCTCTAAATCAGCTCGAAAAGCCGCTGTCTGTGCCTGAAAGATCTGTATTGCGTCTCAGCGCGAGATCGTTTTATAGCAAGCCAAGTCGGATGGCTTCGTACCTCGTTGTTGGAGCCTCGTCCATGGAGACAAAGTATTTTCATTTTGCAAATGATCGATGAGACAACAGCCTGTACTTTCAGCCAAAGACGTCTATGTGTGTTACAAAATACATGGTGTCTTCGGGGACACTGAGGTGGGATATGATCCGCGGCTCCACACTGGCGTGGACCCCAGTAAATGCACATGTGAGCCTCGCAAGATCATAGCAACTTTCTTGAGGATCGATAGTATAACTTTTCAATGAATCCATCGTAGGAGGTGTTTGATCAGATTAGTGATATATACCAACAATCTATGTATACGTTGACGCTGCTGAAAATCATGATTGGTAGCTAGCTCCGCAATGTTTACATGCGATGCTGTTACAAGTACCTGATAACCTCGTTTGCGTACACCCAACAAGTTCCTCTCGAACAGTGGTCAAGCAATGGAAGCTGAGGGGCTGCGTAACCAATGCCACCTGCAACGCCTCGGTTCAATGCAGCCGAGTCGACTTTGGCAATCGTAACTGTGGAATCTTGCTTTATTAAGACTGGGCCCGTCAGCCTTGACCGCCTAGACTAAAGAGTGTCTCCAATCGTTGTCAATGATATCGTCTACGGCGGCAAAATCGTTCATTTTGCGTGTGATAATCACCAAGATACCAAATCTACCCTATTTATCAAAGATGAAAAATATGGCTTTGTCTTGGTCGTTCAAGATCAATTCGGAGCAAGCTCCAATCCCTCGTTGGCGATTCGAAAATGTCCACGTCGAGGGAAGCAACTTTGACTTCATGAACCGGGCACTAATCCACGCTACCCCGGCCAGTACCGGGATTGTCTCCATTTCCTAGAGCGAGCTAATGCAGAGAGTCATCACAATGGACCGAAGACCCCATAAAATCAATTGTCTGATTTGTCGTTGAGGGATTATTCTTGCATCGTACTGAGGAATGACCCGTCACACACCGAGAAAATGCCACCTGTCAGCGTTCGTATCACTACCACTATTGTACGTGCTTACGTCTCCGCCGAGACAAATGGCGCATGCTGGTAGAAAGTATGCCCTCCACACCGGGTCAGCATTCACCAGATTGTGTGCAATAGTGGAGTGAAATACCAGGCGTACCTGGTCTAGATTACGCATTGTCGGTAAGGAACCGTCGGCAGGATTACAGTCCGGGTTCACCGCCACCTGCATGTCGCTGCCCAATGGTCAAAGATGATTTCCTGGGGGTTCAATTCATTTCCGCCCCAATTGCGTTCAGAGCTGATTGTGCGGCTGTACGATTGCGCTTTCTTAGGGTTTGAGTAAAGATTTCTGTGTTGTAAATCATGTTTGAGTTGAGGCACTCCACGATCGCGAATTTATGTACAAGCATATAATCTACCTTCCCATGGCTGCAGTTTGGTCGCCAATTGGGCGGTATCGTCAGGTGTCGATGTTGAGATGACCAACTTCAACTTCAACGCATCAAGCCCAGTTGGTACAGAGAATTGGACAGAGTCGCTGGTGAAGTTCAGCACCACCAACATTTTCTCCTCCATGTCAGTTGATCTCTTAACATACATACAAACCTGCTCATCTTCCGAATTAAACAATTCAAATTTGCCATAGACTAGCAAGTCCTTGTATTGCTTTCGCAGCTTGAGGGCTTGCATCCAGAAATGAAGCGGAGAGTCAGATCGCGCGAGCTGATCGCTAACATTGATTGTTTTGTAATTGTCGTTCACACCTATCCAAGACTCGACCGAACTGAATCCTCCATAAGCTTCTGAAGTCCATTGAACAGGCGTGCGCCCATTATCTCGGCCGAAATTATGAGCTGCGTCGAGCCCTCTTTGTAGCATCTCGTCGTCGCCCGGGTGATCAGCGCTGAGCTCGTCGAGATATCTCAACACCGCTTTATCTCTAAGGTCTTTTCTATCCCAATGTTGAGGCATGTTGGTCATTCCGATCTCTTGTCCTTGGTAAACGAATAGCGTTCCCGAGAGCGTCGATGCAAATAGCGCAAGCATCTTTGCCGCCGCTTCGTGATGCGGTCCTTCTCCGGGCCCAAAGCGACAGACGCTACGAATGTTGTCATGGTTTTCAATAAAGACTGTTGTCCAGGCATCTTTAGCACAGTCAAGAATACCTTGCGTCTTGATCAGCGTTTGCTTGACTTCCGAGAGTTTAGGTAGTCTCAAATCATGCAGTTTTGCATTCCAGTCGTTGCCTGCCATGAAGATATCAAAGTCGAACACCATATCAAGCTCACCTGAGGAAGGTAATGTGTACTTGAGGACTTGCTCTCGACCGGTTCCAGGCAGCTCGCCAATCAGTACGATGTCTTCACCATGGTCATTCCTGATCTTGGAGCGCAGTTCCTTCAACCATGTATGCACTTCCGGACCATTGATGATATGTTGCGGTTCCATGGGCTGATACTTTTCACTTGGAAGAACAATCTTGGAATCTGGAAACGCTGGGTCTTTCCAATAGAAATTACAAGCGTCAATTCGAAACCCATCGATGCCTCGAGCCAGCCAAAAGTCAACTGCACTTTTGTAGATAGCATTCCTTGTTTCAGGATTCTGCCAGTTCAAGTCCGGTTGTTGTGGTAGGCACAAATGCATATAGTATTGATCTCTTTCCGGCACATACGTCCAGACCGAGCCACCAAAAGCAGCTCTCCAATTGCTGGGCTCTTTCCTGTTGCCATTTTTGTCATATTTGGGGTCTCGCCAAATGTACCAGTCGCTATAAGGGTTGTCTTTGGACTTTTTACTCTCAAGGAACCACTTGTGTTCTGATGAAGAATGATTGATCACAAGGTCCATTACGACCTTGATTTTTCGTTCCTTTGCTTTACGTATCAGCGTATCCATATCATCAAGCGAGCCGTATTTCGACCAGATCTTCTCATAGTCTGCGACATCATAGCCCATGTCTGCCTGTGGAGAGTCATAGACCGGAGAGAGCCAGATGAAGTCAACGCCCAGGTCCGAGAGATAATCCAGAGTGGAAGTGATTCCCGGAAGATCCCCAAGTCCGTCATCATTCGAGTCCTTGTACGAAGCAGGCCAGATTTGATATCCTGTGGCTTCTTTCCACCACTTGACGGGTGGTTCAGATGGTGACATTGTTGCTGTTGAGGTACACGGGGTTGCACGGAAGGAAAGCACAAGTTGGGTTTGGGGGTATTAATACCCCACCTCAAGGTTCCTCAATTCCCGAGATACGGTGCGGTGGGTATGCACAATTAATTCACAAGCCACCGAGAAAAAATACAATGAAATGCATTCTTCTGCTTTTCATTTAAAGGTTTACATAATCCAAGAGAATCTTGTCTCTTTCGAAGAGCAACCCGATCGGAATGGCCATTGGTCCCCCAGAAATGAAATATGCAAGCATCTTCTTCCACATGTTCTCTGGTAACGGCGCCGACTGATTGGCATCTAGAAGCAGACTTATTGCCCACACAGTCATTGCAGCTGTACCGATTATTCCATCCCATTGAATAAGCCATTTCGCACCTTCATAGATCGAAGCGGCTTTCTTCCTACTCCATGGCGAAGCCGGGACAAAGGCTTTCAACGCCAGTGGGATGCCACCTTTCTTCAAAGCAATCCACATTGCTGACCACCATGCTACGCCTGCGCAGAGAATAGCAAACAGGTAGACGTTGCGAGTGAGCTCTAAAGTTTCAGTGCTTGATAGATCTCTATTGTCCTCCCGCCAAAAGAAGACCAAACTCCAGTGTATCAGCGCAATGTAAACATTCCATTGCTGATACCATCCAGCTGCTGTATGTTTGAATGTTGGACTGACAATTTGAGGGCTTGGCAGTGCCATTAGGATTATGGGAAGTATATACCCGAGAGCGAAACTCCAAGGTATTGCTTTAAGATGAGTGGCGTGCACTGCGAGTCCAGTAGGCGTAACACTGGGAGAGATGGCAAGACGAAGCGCAAGGTACAGCGGCGTCATGACTGCATGCGAGTGGTTGAATATCAGAATACCAGGTATTGTTATGCTGGAATAAAAGGTCAGTCCACTGCTGTTTGCCAAACACTTAAATGATGCGTACTACGACAAGAACCGCTGTTGACTGTACAGCCGGAGGCTTTCCAGTACAATAACTACCCATGAAGGCCCCCAGGCGCCCAAGAACGAGAGCCCTGCCAATGTGGTATCGGCATGGCTGTAGTCCTCGCAAAAGATCAGATGGAATATCGCCGGGGCTTTGATCTGCCAGTCTACAGCCCCAAGTCGTCCATTTGTAGTCAACGGAGCCAGTTTTTTACCCGAAGGCGTGAGCCAGCCTCCAATGCACTTTTCAAAGTGCCCGAAAAGTCCATTGTTTGCAGAGAATAGGTACAGGGTTTTGACGCCCAAGAGTGACAGCGTCAGCAAAGCTGCGACGGCGAGCCACACCATCGTTGGTATCGGACAGCACAAACAGGCCACAAGCTCAATCGAGCAAGACGAAGGGGAGGTCTAATGGCACAACAGCTTCAGGCTCGGATGTTTGCGAGACAAATGAGCAGGGGAGGCGGGGCTGCAGAAGGGGAAGAAGTGGAGGATGTCGGGCCCACAAAGCGTCGAAACAAGGGTCTGAATCAATCAATCCACCCCCAAAATCATGTCGCAAAATAGCCTTGCAGCCACTTGGTTTTGGAGCCTTGAGTGCTCGTACAGCGACTGCGGTTCGCCAATGGCTTCGATAGTTTTCAAATCTCGGAGCCCAGTGGCTGCCGAGTTCATGCAAAAGCTGCCATCAGATCGCTGTTCTAAGGACTATCACAGTATACAATAGTTGAAGTCATCGCGAACCATAGCCAACGTTGCCAAAGTTGCATTGATGAAGAACACATTCTGTTTGCCAGCAGAGAATTCGGGAACTCGCAAGATTATCAGAGCAAGGCCCATCGCTCTGAGTGAGCCTGCTTTCATAGCCTCAGAATGATATTCCTGATTGTGAACAATCTGCTGCATCATCAGGGTTACTGAGTTGGTACTCGAAAGCAGATTTCTCAAGTCGATGCTCCCATCACGACTGATATTCAGGCCATAGCAACTCAGTCTGGCAAGCGTTTGAACCCCGGAAAGATCGTTCTAATTCTTGGAGACGTTGACAACTGTGACCAAATTTGGTCGTCTTCGAGAGCCTTCCGAGCTGAAATGGCCAAAAGGAAAGAGTTAATATGTTGAAATGGCGAACAAGGCTACTGATCGGCATGGACGTTCGTAGCAGAGCAAGGATCGCCGCTTAGCATCGCTCGCCTTACTGGGACTGGCATGACTCGAATACGACCTGGGATAAAGCGAGAGGATACATTGTAATGTTCGTCGACGACTCAGTCGAAAGACACAGCGCCATAATCAGACGAGAGAATTTCTAGACTGATCGTTAAAATGATCGCTCGTTGTTCGATTTCTTGAGGTTCATGGCAATTCCGATCATCGTCTACTCAGGAGACTCTGGCCTGGTTGCTCGGGTATCCAAAGCAGATGGCACGTCGTTGTCGTTATCACCTCCGCGCTCCTCCGCTCGTCATGCCAGTTTGTCCTCAGGACCGCCCTGGCCCTCGAACATCTCTCCTTTGGTTTGCCTGATGCTTGTTTAGCACTATTGACGTAGCATGACATTTCGAATCGCTTACCGACCACGATCATCCAGTTCGCCACCTTTCTTTGGTGGAATACGCTTGTTGTAGCTTGCGCTCGTGTTCAGGTCATCTCCGTGGCGGACTTCAGCGCCTTCAAAATTTCTCTCAATTCTGGTGTCGACACCGCTATCGTTGTTGGATGATTGCTTGCTGGCGCCACTTTTGCCTTGGTAGCTGTTGAGGTCTGCTTCGGCCTGAGTGGCGACTTTTCTCAGTTCTTCTTTGGATGGACCAGGCATGATTATTGTAGCGGAAGCAGTGAGTTTCCGGTGTTTTATTTCAGCTCATGCGCAATGCAGTGAGAGGATCGATTTTCTCCATTCTTTATTCCGTTGGTGGATTATGAATATTTTTCTTAGCTGCCGCCACATTCGGCGTCATCAAAACGTCAATATCAGAGGTCGCATATACAATCATTGCATCATCGATATCATGCCCTGCTACTACAATCAGAGAATTTGTGTTGAATTGACATCTCTCACCGTTGACGATATCTTCCTTGCGCTTCATCGTCGATTGTTTTCGGAGAGATTGTCGCGGCCGAAACCAGGAGGAAGCGGAGGAAGCGGCTCATCATTCTGCCGGCGTCCGTTTTCACCGACGCGCGGAACGGAGTTTTGATGTGGCTTGGGATCTGATTAATCAATTATTGAATCGTTCAACGTTAACATGCGCGTATAAGAACTTCACGTCTCCCAGCCTCATACGTTGACCGAAACCTGCAGCGTGTTTCACAGCTGAAGTTTCATCCGCAAGTAAAGCAGCCAGAACCAAATCCATTCTCAGCCATGTCAAAAGCAATTCTCGTCCACGGCGCAACCGGAAAGCAAGGCGGTGCAGTCGTACGTGCTCTTCTGGCCCACCAGTCCTTCTCAGATACGCAGTACACAATCTACGGCGTTACAAGAGATCCTTCGTCTTCTTCGTCGCAACGGCTGGCTACCTTGTCGCCAGCCATCAAACCCATCTCCGGCGATCTTCGTGGATCGGCTTTCGCGAACATTCCTGCTGATGCTAATGTCTCTGCTGTCTTTGTTGTGACCTACCCTGGGAAAACTGAAGTCGCAGATGCTACCGCCGCCATCGATGCAGCTGTGGAAGCCAAGGCTCAACATATTGTTGTCACGTCGGTTGATCGTGGCGTCGGCAGTCCAGCTACAGACGTGCCGCATTTCATCACCAAGTACAAGATCGAAGAGCATCTCAGAAACACCATCGAAGCTTCTGACGGGAAATTGACTTATACCATTCTACGACCACCCTTCTTTATGGACAACTTGGAGCCAGGGTTCATCGGAAAAGTCATGGCAACGCTGTGGCGAGATCGAGTAAATGCGGACACGCCACTCGCAATGGTCGACACAACAGACATAGGCGCCTATGCAGCAGCAGCGATTCTCGAGCCCAGCTCGCCAACATATCGCAACGCAGCTTTTGAAATGGCCGGGGATCAACTGACGTTCAAGCAAGCGAATGAGATCTTCAAGTCGAAAATGGGTTATGATATCCCGACCACATGGAGCTATCTCGCAGGACTCTTGCCGCTTTTGATGGCCGACATTAAAAAGATGTTTGACTTTTTCAACAATCCTGGTTTCGCTGCCAAGCCGGAGGAGTCGAACAAGATACATTCAATGACGGACTTTGCGTCGTGGTTGGCGAAGAGCAAGCATGTCAAGAAGTGAGGATGAAGCACTTTTTCTTGAGTATTTCCAGTCGATACGAGTCTCCTTCTGTTTCTTAGATTCATGTAAGCCAGTCAAATCAGTTTTAGCCACGAAATCTTGTGGTATTCACCCATGCCTTTGTCAGTCGACGGTGCGGAAAGTCAAACACTTGAGAGGACTTTAATTTTGATGTGGTAAAAGCGGAACTTGGGCCTCGGACGATGTTACATCAACACAAACTAGTCCAAATGTTGTCAAGTTTGGCGGAGCGTCGCAAGGAGTAGCAATTAAAAGCGAAGCATGTGAGAATCGATTCTGCCCCACACAATGCCGCGTGTTCTACGCTGCGACGGATCACTTACTATAACCGTGTACGTAGAACACACTAATATTCTGCGGCAAACTCTTTATTAACGTTTACTTCGTTTTCGAAAATCGGCTCATATCGCCTCGCATCGGCGGCGAAATCCCGACCAAGACACGACGAAGGAGGCGAAGTAAATTGCAGTGAGTTCCCAAAGTGTCCTAGCGCGGGGAACATGTGGGGCGCGCAGAGATTTAATCAGATCATCTTATCAATCATATGTCCTCGTTTGTCTGCCAAGAACCCCTTTGCCAGGGATGCAGAGCGGAATAAACCGTTGGGGTGTGGATGATGCTCGTTTATGCTCCATTCCGCCATTCAGACTGGGTGATCCTCGCGTGGGATGTCCTCGTCTGGCTCCACAAGCCGGTCTTGTCCATGTCGTGTGCTTGGTTTTCTGCCCTCGGCGTAGTAGAGCTCCACTTGGTTGTCGTGGCTGTTGGACCATGGCTGATGGCTTAAAGGCTGAGGTCTTCCAGGCCGTTTTGTTCTCATTATCATCTCGTCCATCGTTTGTGCTTCGTTATAACCACAATGGCAGGCTTCTCCAAGCTCCGTCCCTTCTTCCAACGACAGGCGACTACGGACGTCACAGATACCAAGACGGAGTCTTCCCACGATGACGAGACAGCAGCGACAAACGGGCTTGGCGATGGTGAGAAGAGACAGCCAAACGAAGGTGTCGCAGCACCAGCAAGCATTCTTTCCAGTCATGGACCATCCGATGACCGTCCGACTGAAGGGGCACAACAGGGTGTTCAAGATATCGAAGCCATTACGTTGACTTGGTCGAGGTCTGCTATGATTATGGTTTATATCAAGTAAGTTCATCTCATACCAGCAAAAAATCAAACTGACAGCTAACATTTCTTCAGCATGTGGTTCCTCTATTTGGTCCATGGCTTCGCTTCCGACATACAAGGAAGTTTGAATCCATATGTCACCAGTGTTTGGGCTGACCACTCTATCCTGACTGTTGTCAATGTCGTCGCCAACGCAGCCACCGCCGCTACTTACATTCCCATGAGCAAGATCATGGACGTTTGGGGCCGAGCGGATGGATTCCTCTTGATGACAGCCGTTTCAACTCTCGGCTTGGTCCTCATGGCCGTCTCAACAAACTTACCAACATACTGTGCGGCAAACGTATTCTACACGGTTGGACTTGGAGGCCAAACATACTGTGTGGATGTAATCACAGCCGATTCGTCCAAACTGAAAAATCGAGGTCTGGCATACGCTTTCACCTCATCACCGTACATCATCACAGCTTTCGCTGGTCCTGCTGCTGCTCAGGCATTCTACGACCATGTCTCGTGGCAATGGGGCTTTGGTTCTTTCGCCATCATCCTGCCAATCATGTCAATGCCCATGTACTACATTCTCAAGACTGCGCTGCGAAACGCAAAGAAGGACGGATTAGAAACAAAGGTAGAGACTGGACGGACAATTGGACAGAAAGCATTGTTCTACTTTCTTGAATTTGATCGTGAGTTCGTTCAATCTCTAAATACAACGAACAGAACCACCGATACAAATCTAACCTTTCGCAGTGACTGGCGTCGTTGTGTTCTCCGTCGGTCTCACCGTCTTCCTGATTCCCTTTATTATCGCAGATTCAGCACCAAACGGCTGGGCAACCGGATACATCATCGCCATGATCGTCATCGGATTGGTCATGCTTTTCATCTTCGTCGCTCATGAATACTACATCGCACCTGCACCGATGCTGAAGTTCGCTTTCCTCACCAACCGCACGGTGTTGGGAGCCTGTCTCCTCGACGCCACATACCAAATTGCCTACTACTGCTGGAACTCGTACTTTACCTCGTTCCTGCAAGTCGTCAACGACGTGTCTATCACGTCCGCCGGACAAATCGACAATATCTTTGACATTGTTTCCGGAGTGTTGCTTCTCTTCGTTGGAGTGTTGATCAGCCGTACCGGTCGCTTCAAGTGGCTGCTTTACATCGCTGTGCCTCTGTACATCTTCTCCCAAGGCTTGATGATCTATTTCCGCAAGCCTAACCAAGCTGTTGGTTACCTTATCATGTGCCAGGTCTTCATCTCTGTTGGAGGAAGCGTCTTCATTATCATTGAACAGCTCGCAATCCTAGCAGCTGTGGACCATCAACACGTCGCTTCGGTCTTGGCACTTCTCAATGTCGTTGGAACTGTAGGCGGAGCTATGGGAAGGTAGGTCACAGTAAAAATTGGATTGAAAAGATTGAAAGCTAATAAATACCTCACAGCACGATTTGTGGCTCAATATGGACCAATACATTCGGCCCATATCTGCAAGCGCACTTACCTGCCGACGCAATGTCCAATTACGATCTTATCTACGAAGACTTGACCACGCAACTGAGCTACGAAGTTGGCAGTCCAACGAGAATCGTCATCCAGCAAGCTTACGGATATGGTCAGACGCGCATGTTGGCTGTTGGTACGGGAATCATGGCTTTGGCTCTCATTTGGATGATGATGATGGAGAACCTTGATCTCAAGAGCTTGAAGCAGGTCAAGGGTGTGCTGTTTTAAGTAATTTAGAATAGATTTCGGCTTTGGAGGAGTATGATAAATAATCTTGTTCTCTCTATAAAATGTGCATCTAAGGATACATACACATTTGTTCGATCATGTGGCAGCAGGGAAATGGCAGTGTGGAAATGACAGCGTGATGATGGAGTAATGTGGTATGTGCTGTGAATTGTGATGATATTTTACATAATGTATCCCGACACAGCTCAAAAGCACAATGTCTGGTTTTCTAACTGTTCATGCAAATTTTACTCTAGCTGGTTTATTCTTTGGCCAATCGAGCAAACTCAAGAAGTATAAATCCCGGTTGGAGTAGCATGATATCCCCGTTTTCCTACTTGAATGCTCAAAGCACTTCGCCACTCCTTGTTTTCGGCTACATGCTCCACTGCGCGTTCAAACGTATATTCCGGCGACCACTGCAGATCTCGTATCGCCTTTGACGAGTCGTACACTCTATCCAACCGCTCAGGAATGCGCCATCCGCGACTAACCAAGTCCTTGTATTGCTGAGGCCTCACTCGATCAATCACGTCTGCAGCATGTGAGTTGAGACCGTCAAGAGTAGCCTGATCCCTTTGGAAAGGCGGCGGAGCGCTGATGATGTATTTCCCCCAGCCGATCGCCTTGGCTCGTCGCATAGCACACACATGTGCTCCCACGACGTCCGCCACATCGACTCTGCGGTACATGAGCTCGCAGACTTTGAGATTGTCGTCATCGAAAGCGTTTCGCGAAGTCTCATTGTCGTCTTGCTCGGGGAAGAATCTCGAGGTCTTCAAAACCAGAACCGGCATTTTCGTCTCGGCGTGGATCAAATAGCACATGTCCTCGGCGGCGATTTTGGTCGTGCCATAGATATTTTTCGGGATTGGGGTGACGAGCTCGTCGATCCAAGCGGCGGGTTGGCCTGGTGCTGGCGCCAACGCGGCGCCAAACGTCGATGTCGTGCTGGTGTATATGAATCCTTCAATATGGTTGGTGCGACTCGCTTCTTCGAGCAGCACTAAAGTGCCTTTGATGTTTGTTTCGATGAATGCCTCTTTGGTGTGGCTTCCCACATGCGGCTTGTGGAGCGTTGCGGTATGCAGGACGAAGCGTAGCGAAGGGTATGTGGCGAAGGTATTTGCGACAAAGGCTCGGTCTGCGATGTTGCCTACGAGTTCTGTGTTCTCCGACTTGATTATATCGAGACCAATGGGGCGAAATCCATGGTTTTGAAGATCGAGCATTAGAGCGTAGCCGAGGTGTCCAGAGGCTCCCGTAACTAACACATTTGGGTTCGCCATGTTAATGATGATGAACTGAATGAATGGAATCTTCGTTTATTGAATTTTGGCGAGGTTAACGTGATGATTGGCGATTTATATTCATGAAGTTGAAGATTTCTCACGCCACCAAGTCATTGAGTCACAGTCACGTTTTAGCGCGTACCAGGCAGCAGACAGAGAATTCCAACCGCGTTATGGATCGCGAAGACACGCGACAAGTTGACATTGTAGAATTTAAGATTGGAAAACTATGCTGTTAGTAAATGTTCAAACAATGGACTGTGTTCGGGATAAACCATGATACATGTTCTCTTTGAAGCCAAAAAGTTCTGTTCTTGATTGAACGCATATGATCGACACATGAGAGCATCAGGCGAATGATTCTCAATCTGTTTGGGCTGAGAACATCTTGACGAGAAGAGTTTGGAGAGCGTAAAGAACCGCTTGAAAAGTCGTGGACAGTTGATTTGATTTGCGGCATTCACTCCTGTTTGTGTTTGCTAATTTTATTGACAAGTTTGTGTCCGAGACCAAGTCTTTCATTTGCCAATTTCAGCAGATTTGTACCAGAAAGTCGCACGCCACGCATTCTACTCATGACCATAATTCAAGCTTGAAATTTCATCCCTGCTTACTTTAAGACAGCTTGGGGAGTTGTTATCCATGTCAGCAGCAAAACGATCCCTCATTGTATTCTCACAACGTTATTTTCCACAGATATTGGTAGCAGGATAGGAAGCAAGATCTTGTCCAGTGATTGAGCATTGGAATAAAGACCAGTCCTGCTTTGCTCTAGATTATGTTCACAACACTTTCTTCTCTGCATCGTTCCGTTTGGCTTGAAGGGAAGCCGGAAGGCACTTTCAAAGCTTACCCAAATTGACGTTCCCATTAGTGATTGACTTGGAAGGGGTTTCAAAGCAATGCAATTCATCATGGAGTCTTTGCTAAAGATACACTTGTTTCTTCGCGTTCTGCTCCCCCCGAGACAGCTTAGGCGAAAAGAAAAATCTCATCGGCCGTTTCGTTGTTTATGCCATGGTTTAGGAACTTGCATACTTTCGAAAAAATAGATATTTAGATCATCACATATCTTTTTTGACAATAACAATAGCCCCATGCACGGTTCCCAACAACTGTTCCTTTCCCTTTTCTACCCCAGCGGCATGCAAAATCCTCTCCATCTCCCTCCGACGTCGGCGAACGATGTCCCGTTCAGTCCCAATATCATCAGGATGCGCAGCTCGCCAGCGCGTAACAGCACTAGCAGTCCCCATCATCTTCTCATATGCCTCCAACGAAATCGGTCCTTGGCCGGTGTAGAACGACCGTTCGGGTTCCCACTCGACATGCTTGGAACCAGCCTGATTGAAACCTTGGACTGGATCCTCAAGCGTCCATGGAAGGGGTAGATTCTTATACCCTTCTGACGTCAGTCGCGAACCTTCAGCTGTGTATGGGAGCAGCTCTCCGAATCGCATTTCGTCCATTGTAGCTTGAATCTCGGCTGCGGCTGGCATGGAAGGATGAGCGCGAATTTGACCAGACGTCCAGAGCGCTACAGTACCCCCCGGTTTGAGTACGCGCGCTACAGATGCCCAGAAACCGGCCATGTCGAACCAGTGTGCGGCGTTGCCAGCGGTAATGAGGTCAACGCTTACGTCCGCAATGGGAGGCGAGAGATTACTACCTAGAGCTTCTGCGGATGAAAGAGAGAAGGTGATATTCGAATTTCCGTTTTCATGAGCAGCTGCAGTGAGCGAGCGTGCAGTGGCCAGCATTTGCTCGCCTGGGTCGAGACCAATAGCTTGTGTGAAATGCGGTGCAAGAGAACGTGTGACGTTTCCCGGGCCACAACCGACATCTAAAAGTACATCAAGCTTTCCTCCGGAAGTCTCGTGCTGTTTGAGGATTTCCGCATATACTTCTGGGTGGTAATCACGGCGTATTTGAGCGTAGGCTGTACTCTGAGATTGGTCGTACTTGCTGAATGTTTGCTCCTTCACGGAGACTTCAGAGGTGCTGTAGGCTGACATGGTTGAGAGACCACAAATCTTTTGAATTACTCAAAATTAATTGAAGACTTGTGTGGAACTTTACAATGGATCAACGAGGGGAGAATGAATGTATTTATCGACATCATGTAGACCACGCTAAACCTAAAAGAGGGCAGGAGTGCGAGCTCGGCTTACGTCGCACGAGGACGATATCGGCTTTGCTTAACACCGACGCAAACGAGTCTTCGTTTTCTTTTCCTTCAACGAGTCTGTTTTTAAAAAGAAACATTCCCCTCGCTGAGCAGTTTGCAGCAGAAAGCGAGCGAATGAAAGGCACGCATGATGGAGAAAAGCTGCTCTGGCGATGAAACACATCAGTTATTCCCGTGAAGCACCCCTCAAACAGGATAGGCTACCACGGCAAGCGGAGCAAAGGCTGTCAAATGTGTCGCCAGCGAAAGATCAAAGTGAGTGCATCCTCCTTGACTGAAGAATAGGAGTGGTGTTGATGTCCCAAGTGCGATCAAACGAAGCCCCAATGCCTGCGCTGCGTAAAATCGAACTTGGTCTGCTCAGGTTACCGCAACCTTCACGATGCCTCATTTATACAGCAGTCCATGGATTGCCGCAGCATGGAACAATTGGCGTACATTGAGGATCCTGACGAATCAGATCTTGCGGCGGAACGGACAAGCTGCTTCATCGATGGAAAGCTCTGCAGAGATCACGGAGAATCTGATTCACGACGCAGAGGGAGCAATCAGAAAGCACTTGATTGAACTGTGTGTGTGTCTGCAGCGAGCTTCGAAAGGAATCCGTGTAAGTTCAATCATCGTCCTATTGAGTCTCCGCTTTTTGAACCTAACGCTTCTATAACAGGTAGTTTCTCGCTCATCAAGCCTTTACATATCGTCGCCCGCGAAACCTTAAATGCAGACGATGTGCGCACTACTGCATTGCAGCAACTTCGATGGATCGAAGCAAAGACTGGAGTTCGACAAGCAGGATTGTTTGCCGATGTCGCTGAGAGCAAGGCTGCGCCATGACTTTGAAAATCTCGTCGTATGGAAGCGAAAATCGGAGCCTTTAGTAAGGCGAAACGCACGGTAAGGATAGGCTATCAATGTTTTAATTTAGTTGGTTTCTCATTGCTTCGTTGTATCATTTGTTTGATCATCCCACTAATGTTCCACTGCAGCGTCCTTTGCCCTTGCCTCTCAACAAATATTATATTCACGTCGTCTCATTTCCCTTTCCCTTTCGCCGGCTTTGAACGACGACCACCTCGCTTGTTTGCTTTACGTCTCTTTTTCGAATTGGTTGATGGAATGCTGTCCTCATGGTTAAGATCATTGTCGAAATCATTTGTAACAGGCATGAAACTTGGATCGTTCATGAGATCGGTTATTGTGTCCAGTCCTATTTTGCTACGGCTCAGTTTGGGTATTGTTTTGGCGAAAAAATTCTCTCGAGCCTCACGTTTTGTTAGGATGAGCTCTGGCGAAGGAGAAGACGGGCGAGTGCTTCTGCTGTTTAACTCAGTGGGAGGCGGAGAAGAAGTTGTGGTGCGAGCATGATCGAGTGAGGGAATTTGATCTGGATGATTGAGTAGATTTGCAACAATGATGTCCAGCTCTTCTTGTGTTTTGATCTTGGTTATAGTTTCGAAGAGGAACGCCTGGCGTTCAAGCTCGGTTCGGAGCTTTGGGGTGCTGTCGGAGGCAAGACGGAGCCTTTGAGGACAAATACCATTCTGGTGCCACGTCATACATTTAAGACAGGCTTTGCATGGTCCGGTATGCTTGCAATGGCAGATGTCGCAGATTCGCTGTTCGTCGGAAATGTTTGCAGATCGCTGCTTGGTGGCGAAGGAAGTTTTCAGTTTGCGGCCATCGAACTGGGACGCAATTTGAGCTTTCTCGACCCTACCACTGTAAACTTTGTCCTTCTTGCCAAGTTCTTGTTGTCGTGGGCCCATTTCAATGTGCTTGTATGTGTCCAGTTCTGCAAGCTCTTCGATGTCTATGGTGTCAGTGTGAAGAGCCTGTGGATGCACCTTCAAGCAAATCGACCCCGACTGTAAACGTTTCATGCATGGTGGACAAGCCGCGACGAGCGATTCGTGCCATATTTCCGTGTTTGGTGTCATAGTAGTGAGATGCAGTCGAGCTTGTGGATGTCGCAGCGCCAGGCTGATGATGCCCGAAGAAGAGTCATATTGAGTTGAAGAACGAGTGAGTGAAAAATTGCCAGGCAGCAGTGGAGTGGACGAGGCAGGAGCGAAGGACAGCAAGAGAAAGAGGAAACGCAGCTGTGAAGTGCCGAATCGGGAAGGAACAAAGCGACGTGACGCGAGCAGCTCGGACGTCGTGGATAAAAGAAAGGGCAAGCCTACCTCAAGTAACAAAGAGACATCATTTCATTCGAGTTGGACCCGCCGGTTCACTACAGGCGAGTTTTCGTTTTCACCATAATGTCATGTCTGCACCTTTTTTGTTTCTTGCCCAGATATTGCGAGCTGAATGCGAGGTACGAAGAAGTGGCGGGACTAGCAGAAATCCACGCAGGCCCACCCCAGGTAGTTTTCCACTTCTTCCACATTCGGAAAGAAAAGCAAAACTCAATACGCGAGTTTCTCTGGTACAAGCAATGAGGACTAGGCAAACCTCGCTATGTTGTCCCTAGTCAAAACCTTAACTTGCGCCGTTGGATTTGTAGTGCTTGGAGGGGATGAACTGCCGTGAACAACAAACGAGCCAACACCATCTCATCGTATCCTACTCCAAACTCGGTGGAATCCGCATACTCCCCGCTTACAATGCCGGAACTTATTGGCCCCGAATAAGCCAGCCGAGGCAGCCCCCTTTTGCTGCTACAAATAGTACGAAGGTGGTTGACTGCGATCAAGTATATACGTCGAGGTACTTGACATACTCGTGCCTGAAACCATCTGCAACATGATGCGCCAATTTGCTACAGCCGCCGCCCTTTTTTGCGCGCACGCACTTGCTACCATTGACTCGTTTGCCTATCTTGACACCTGCTCGGAAATCCAATCCGTCATTTCATCTGCCAGTCGAGTCGACTACCTACGTAGGTGATGCGTGGGATTCTCACAAAATTGGAAATTTATCAAATTGACAACTCGCCATTCTGACATTTGTCTCAGTGGATCTGGCCTATCTGCCGGCCATCAATCATTGGTATGAGTCGTCGTCAGAAGCTTCGGCTTGCGTGCTCAATGCCGGATCGACTGAAGATGTGGCAGCTGCTGTAAGCCAATTAAATTGTTGTTTCATATTTCAATCTAAAGATGCTGATCCCATACACCATAGATCAAAATAATTGGCAACCGACAAGTCCCGTTCGCCATCAAATCTGGAGGTCATGCGACTAACCCTGGCTTCTCCTCGACGCCCGGTGTGCACATCTGGTTCGATAAATACAAGAGCGTCACGCTCTCCAGTGACAAACAAACAGCTCTCGTCGGAGCAGGCGCGGTTTGTGAACATCTGGTTATGGTTCCTGGTTTGCCTTATTGACGCTTCGACAGATCTTTTCTGATGTATACAATGCTCTTGATGGCACAGGCGTCACTATCAACGGAGGTCGCGTACCAGGTCCCGGAGTAGGTGGTTTTACTCTTGGTGGAGGATTTTCTTGGTGGACAAACCAATATGGACTCACCTGCGACACGGTAAAATCATTCACCCTTGTTGCCCCAAACGGAACCATCATCCACGTGGACTCCAGCAAACCGGATCTGTTTTTCGCCTTAAAGGGCGCTGGCAACCGCATGGGAATTGTCACCGAATTCGAGTATTATACCCATCTGCAAGGTGATGTTTATGGAGGCCTTATCCTTTTGCCGCAAGATGACATCGTAAGCTTGGTGGAGGACACCAAGGTCTTTGCTCAACAAAACAAAGATCCTAAAGTGCAAATCATCAACGTCTTGGACGTCACGATCTTGGGAATCTCGTCTCAGCTTCTGGTCTTCCACGATGCACCGTATGAGCCCGACAGTCTCAAGCCATTCGACAAGTATCATGATGCTTTTATCAACGATGTCAAGGTACAAAGCGTATCGTCCTTTGTTTCCGCTATTCCTGCCGTGTTGGGAGGCTCCCTTCGCGGGACATTCAACACTATTTCTGTAACCAATCTCACGTCTACATACCTTGACGCAGTTTATGCTGAAGCACAGGTCAGTTTCACCAGCGATATCCTTCATTTTTTGTTCTCTAATCTTCAATCGCAGGCAGTGCAAAAAATTATAGGCCTGCACGGCGGCCGAGACTTCCGCTTCGAAATTGAGCCCTTCTTGCCAACCCATGGACAACATGCAACTGTAGGTCACAACCTCAAGTATTATGTATATATCATTGCTGACAATAAGATGTAGGACTCAGCATACGCTCACGCTGACAGTCCCTTGCCCTTGAACCTTGACGTATCATGGTCCAACCCACTTGACGATGAGTTCTGGATCGACTACACTGATGGAGTAGTTGCTCGTCTGCGCCAATTGGCTCAGTCAGAGAATATTCTCTCACCACAAACATACTCCAACTACGCGGCAACTGGCACAAGTGCAGATCAGCTCTTTGGAGTCGAGAATGCTGCCCGGGTACGAAAAATAAGGGATGAGATTGATCCAAACAACGTGATGGATTTAGCAGGCGGTTTCAACCTCCATTGATGTGACAACAAGCATGGCCGAGTATTGTAAACTTTGACGTCCTCAACGAAATGGTGGAGGTGAAGTTTGTAATGGTTTATTGAATATGAGATGAAATTTGAAATTGGAGCTACGAAATAATGATCCTGCGAATTTGTCGTCGTCTATGCGGTGCAATTGCCAGTAGCGAGAGTCCAGCCAATAAGTCGATTCGCCTGTGTGGTGTCAATTGTTATTATTCGGAGTTGAGATCGGAAAAGATTGTCAACTTACAACATCAGAGGCGTAGCATGGAGTAGAACCACGACCATCGTCAAGGTTAGAATACGTTGCTGATCCCGAATTATAAATTCCTACGTCTTGAATCAGTATTTCAATCCATGTTATTCGCGACTGTCAAAACTTACGGGCCGCAGCGTAGAAATTCTGGGCGCCAGTTGTAGGGTGATTCTTGGCCTCTTGAATAGTTTGCTTAAGACCATCACCTGCGAACAATTAGCCGTGTCGACTCTCATTATGTGGAGATGACCATACCTCTAGAAGTACCCGCTACGCCATCCTGAATCATTTGATGAATCTCGCTCGATGGGCATGGATTTTGAACGTGGCCGTTGTCATTGCAGGTTCCGCTACCGTTGTGGTCTTGCATGAGACTCTGTATTCTATTAGCACGACTGGAACATCCTTCAGAACTAGATTGTTAATCTCACTAGATTGCGGACACTTTGCCAGTAGTTGGGACCCGGACACAGCCCTTGGATTCTTGCATCATGATGGCGAAGAAAAATCGGTTGTCCACGCCCTGAGCACTGGCAACGGACTGGATGGCGCTTTTGATATCGCTGATCTCTTGTGCGTTGTTATCAGTTCCCCTTTTTTTAAGCCGTTCGCTATAATTGAAATGCTTGGAGTATTAAAGGTAGTCTTTACCACCCATTCCAGCCGCAAGACTTTTGCATAAGAGGCAAGTTGGCGCTCCACAGCTGGTCGAAAGTGTCCCATTTTGCTTGAGTGGCCAGCCTGCAGTAGAAGATCCGTCGCCTGGTTCATCTTCAGTTAAGTGTTGGTCATGACAAGTTCAGTCTTTCTGTAACGTTGCGAGCCTCCATTGGAGCAGCCGCTACCACGGTGGCGAGAGCAAGAATGATGGAGCTGTACATTTTGTATGGGCTTGTGCTGGAATTCCTGAAGAACTTCAAGACAGTGCTGGAGTTGCAGTTTGGTGATCTGTAAACTTCTGGTTTACTGCCCGGCGTACATATACGCTTTATATCAACGACTCTCAGACCAAATTTACTATGGGTTACTCAACAATCAGAGAGAACGATGACTACACCATCATACTACGTCTTGGCTACTACGTTGATGTTACTTCCACTTGAAATGAACCCCCTGCTAAGTTGTATGGCATTACAGTGGAGGCCTGATATCTTGACGTGATTTGCAATCAAGGTCGCTTCGTGCTATACGGAGGAATTCCTAGATTGGAGATCGTTGCCGAGCCCGATGCTGCATAATAGAGTTTTGGAATGACAAAGTAACTCTGAGCATCTTCCTGGGGCTAGTGTTAAGCGATCAAGGGCCCAGGTATTAAACACGTGCGCAATCCACGTGTTGCGTCCCACAAAGAGCTTCAAGGGGCGTACCATGTAATTTGCACACTCTGTTCGGCTCATTAATTCAAACGTGTCCTTAAAAGCGATGTTCTGGTCAGAAATTTGGCACCAGTCGTCGCAAACGCCACGGCTGAGAAAGCGGCCCAAATGAACGATTATTGATCGCTCATCCCGGTTGACGAGCAACGCGGCCAGCATTTAACGTCAAAGGATAGACGGAACAGATGGTAGATTGTTACTCAATTCAAAGTTGCGCTTCTTATCAATCAACATCCCGTAGCCTCGCAATGCGACGAAGAAGCAACGGTGCTACTTTGATTTACCTCTTAGCCTTTCCCCTCTCCAGTCTTGCTTTATCCCTGTTGATATTCGTTCATTTGGTGAAAGCAAGCACACGTGCAAGGCTTAGCGACGGCGCGCAGGAGGTTTTATAAAGTAACTCAGCTTGGTCATCACACTAGATTAGTGTTCTTTTCGCCTCGTGCTTCGCGATCTCTCAAGTCGCACGGCCTTCGGCGCAATTGTTGAAGTCGCAGTTTAACGAGATGAGACCGATTTGATTGATTACTAGCACAAGACATTTTGACCCTTGATCATAGTGTTCTTTGAATTTGGAATCAGCTCCTCTGGGATTCATGAACATAACACATTTGGAAGCTTGTAACTTGTATTTTCCACTCCAACTCTTTGGGCGAACGCTAAGCCTTTAATATATTGAGGCTATCATTCAGTCATGACACTCGAAGAAAGCCTAGTACCAGACACTGACGATTAGATAGTCTGTTGCCTCGTCTTTACGCAGTCATTTTCCTCACCCACGTACGAATCGCTGCGTTTGAGCAACTCTCTTCAGCACCGGCAGCGTTCAATGCTGCGTCTGGAGTAGGTGTCAATGGTCCGTCATGTGGCTCCCGCTTGCCTTTGACAAGTGTCAATACATCGCCAGTCCCTTGACTAAACTTCTCCGCCCAGCTAAGAATTGCATCGCGGAGAACCTCTTGCTCACCCACTGTGGTAAGAAGTGACTCAACTTGAACGTCTTTCCACCATTCGGGTTTGGCTTGCTCTGGCACAATGAATTCGTTGTCGTCTACGCCATTCCCTGATGGATTGGCAAGTCCGCCTTTGTACAAGTTTATCCAGTACTGCGCACAAGTTGAATTGACGCAGTCCCGATGAAAGAATTTCGTAGAAGAGGGCAAACGACTGCTAGACTCTGATGATGTCCATGGTGAGATAGCAAGAGCACCATGCAGCTTACCGTCTAGCTTTAGTGGCTTGACGATAGATGCGTTGGGATGAGTGTGTCCAGACACATGAGACAGAATCGCCAGTACAAGGTTTCCGCCTGCGGAGTCGCCGCCAATAAGACAGTTAGACGCCAATCGACCAGGTTGTGAAAGTACGTAGCGCAATGCTTCTACCGATTCGCCAATTTGCGTTGGGTAAGCTGCGGTCGGAGCAAGTGTGTATGCATTGCAAAAGACTGCAAGCTTTCCGTTTGACCATTCGATCATGCTATTGAGCATGTCAAGATGTTGCTTGAAATTGATCACATTAGTTCTTGACAATCTGGAAATATCGCCCATTCAGCGGTATCTAAGCAAGCCTCGGGGGGCTCAAGAGCAGGTGAGAGCGAAGAAAAGGTTGACTTACAGGAACGCCAGGCATGACAAATCCTCCGCCATGGAAGTACACCATAACATGAGTGGCCTTGTCTTTGTCGCCGAGCCAGAATCCTTTGATCGAGGTGTTCGGGATGTTGACAATCTCCGATGTCAAGCATTTAGCCTTGCACCATCGAGCGTAGGTGTTCACGAATGGAGGCATAATTGTTTGCAGCTGTCCATATGTAAGGTTTGTGAACATCGTCCTCAAGGCCGTTAACATGACATGCTCTGTCACCGTCGGAGCGTCATCCTCGCCGCGAAATGAGCTGGTGAGCAGCGCACCGAGAGTCTTGGCTCCCACGAAGCCTAGTTTCGGCAATAAAAGCAGCGTATCCATTTCAACATGTCACTGGTGTGATAGAAACAAAGAGTTCAGACAGTCCAGGGTGAGCTGTTATGTGGAACTTCCGCACAGACCACCGACACCTTTCACGTAAAGAGTTAGTTCTAGGGTTTTGGGTTAACGTCACCGTAGGGGAAGCGGAACAGTACTAGAAGCGGAACAGGCTTACGTACTAGTTTCGCGTTCTTCTTCAATTTTCACGCGTCCTTCTTCTTCTTTTCTTAATTATGCCTACTTACTCGGAAGATACCCTTACTACTGCAATACTAGCGTATCGTGCTGGAGAATATACCTCGATTCGAAAGTGTGCATACGCGTTTAGTATTCCAGTTACTACTCTCTTAAAACGGCTTCGAACTCGAACTTCTCGTAGTATATCGCATGAATCGCAGAAGATACTATCGACAACTGAAGAGAAGACTCTCCTAAAATATATCTATCGACTTTCAAAGTCGGGGTGTCCTATAACCCTTCCATTAACGAGAGATCTCGCCGAAGAAATCCGCTCTTCTCGCCCTCATTTTCACTCGACTACGACTTCCTACCTACCTATTAGCAAACGGTGGATCGATCGATTCCGAAAACGATATCCCGAGCTAAAGACGGTCTATTCTCGAGCCTTAGATTCAAGTCGCTTCGAAGGAGTTAACTATATAATAGTAAACTCGTACTTTACTGCCCTTTCCGACCTCTTTCTCGAAAATTCCTACCCCCCAGACGCGATTTTTAACGTCGACGAGACTGGTTTTGCCCTCGGTACTACTCTACCTTCGAAAGTACTCATAAATAAAAAGGATATAAGGGGCTTTACAAAAATAAGCGGTCGGCAAGAGTGGATAACTGCAATCGAGTGTATCGGAGCTTCGGGAGTTGCTCTACCTCCGCTTATTATCTTTAAGGCAAAAGATATAAATACATCGTGGATACCAGCTTCTACACCACCGAAGTGGAAGTTCTCGACGTCTACTAGTGGCTGGACATCTGATTCACATAGCTACGAGTGGTTAACTACGTTATTCGAACCTGAAACTACTCGAATAGACGGAAAGAGAAGGCTACTCATACTCGACGGACACGGCTCGCATCTCACAGCTAAATTTATTGCCTTTTGTATTACGAAAGCAATAGATCTAGTTATACTACCGCCACATACATCGCATATATTACAACCACTCGATATTGGCGTCTTTAGTCCACTAAAGCGAGCTCTATCGAACGAGATTACGCAGCTCTTTCGGCTAGATACTCGACGAATACCACGAATTGAGTGGACCGAGGCCTATATTACGGCTAGATCTCGAGCATTTACGAAGCCTAATATCGAATCAGCGTTCTGCACTTCTGGTATCTACCCTCTTTGCCCGTTTACGATCCTTTCTACACTTGAAATGCCTACGACTCCTTCTCGAAAAACTCCGTCACCTATTAGGACTCCGAAAGATCTAGATCGCTCTCTACTAGATAGCTCGCCTCCCGAAGGTACTACATTACAGCAGGTAACGTCGCTAGTTAATTCTATCGTTCGTTCTTCGGCTCTCGAGAGTCCCGTAAAGCGATATATTGAGCGAGCTGGACTAGCATTAGAACGAACGTCTTCAGAGAATACACTCTTACGGAAAGAGAACGCCGAGGCACGAGAGCTTTTACGAGTACGTCGAGAACGTAAAAAGGGAAAGCGTGTAGCAATTAAAGGCAAGTTTGTCTTTAATACGTAAGAAATTCTCGATATAGTTACAAAAGCTGAAGCTGAAGTAACAAAGCGGAAGTCCAAAAACAAACGGAACTCTAGGGCTGTAAGTCCAATACTTGAGGATATGGAAGAAGAAGATATCGATAACGATATATCTCTGAGCGAGAGCGATTGCATTATTGTAGCTAGTAGAAAGTAACATCTAAGGTAGAGTGTTCGAAATTCTGTTCCGCTTCTAGTACTGTTCCGCTTCCCCTACGGTGACGTTAACTTATCAGCCGCAATGCCACGAGGGCGGCAGCCGGAAAATCGTTGATTTGGTCGCAACAACAATAAAATTTCTTCTCTTTTTACTGTGACTACCTCAGCTCTGAAGGTTTGTCGGAGCCCAGTCGAAATTCAGGACACAAATGAGAGTTACCGTAACTTATTCTGTTGATTTAAGCTACCGAGGTCACAATTTGTAAAACAGCTACGCAATGAAACCCACCTAGGTTTATCATTTCTTCATTAGCAGCTGCGACATGAATATTTACGTCTAGTTGAATTTCAATTTATTCGAGGGCTACACTTTCGGCATATCAAGCTCGAAGTCAAAACAAAGCCAAGTAACGAATTGGAAACTTATTCAGGGGTATTTTCACCCAATGCATGCACGAAGAAGAGTGCAGGGATAGGAGGAATGAATACATGATTCATTGGCAACAGAAATCTCTGGTTATTCATGGTAAGTAACTCGGATCGATCCAGCCCGTATTGTCAAAGTCCCCCGAAGGGTACTGAAATACTTTCCTGGGTGAGGAGAACGGCTGATATTGTCGCGGCGTCATCTCGATGGTAACGTTACTTGCCGCGCGCCTTCCGGTAACGTTGAAACCAGGGCCATAGTTTTCGAACTCAGCCGTTGTTGTGTCTATTCTCAAAAGTCAGTGAGATGCACCTCAAATATCTATTCCCGAATCTAACTCACTACGATTCACTCGTGGATCAGTAGTGCTCCAATCAATGTATCCGCTTGGGCGAATGCTATCATCCAGGTAGGTTTGAGCAAAGATGGCGCGCATTTGAGCGTTCCAAGGTCGACCAAGCGCACATTTCTGTTCAATCTGGAGCGAGCTGTTCGCTTTGGCAACATAAGTCTTATGAATGTATACACCATACTTGTTCGGGAACGTTGTGTTCATTCCTTTCCAAGCAGTGATACCCCCCCCACAACCTCGAAGTTCGATGTGAGAGTTTTCGACCCAGAGAGTACCAAAACCATAGAAAAAGTCTGTCTGCCCACCAATGATGCACGAATACATGTATGCATTACCAAGCTTGCCGATGTAGACTGTATCTTGATAGCTGAGAAACTGTGAGAAATAGAACCCAGCATTGGCATAGCTAATGCTCAAGGCAAGTGACGGTCCAGCAGAGTAGGGCAAATAATCATTGATGAAGTTCACATTGTACACTCGGAAATCCTGATTGCCAAATGGCGTTCCCATAGGCACATTGTTGCCAGTTGGGCCAGACCCCGTCAAACTGGCATTCAACGTTGGTGCAACCGTTAATGTGCTTGTGAATGCATTGTCGAAGGAGTTCTCAGCATTTCCTGTCGCGCTTGACCACAGAATATTGACTACATTAGCCGAAGCATTCGTGGGTAGCGCAGATTGTCCAATCAGAGTGAGAGGACCAGATCGAGTGACATTGACCTGCTCCGTGTAGTTTCCAGGGAGAATCAAGATTGTATATGTGACATTATCATGAGGAATACTCAAAACAGCGGATTGGACGGTCTTGAAATACTCCTCTGGGCCAACCAAGACAGTGTTTGAAGGACAGCCGTCAAGTGGGTTCTGGGTTGGGAATTGGCATGCTCTCAATTGATGCGCTGTTGTCATAGAGCATTGAGCATAGACAAGCCAGAGCGGCAATATCCTAACGAAAGAAGAGAACATCATCACAGTAGAACACAGTAGAACACAGTGAAATCAGATAAAGGTAATGCATGGCTATTAACTTATATGAGTAGGCTTGTATGTGTACAAGAGACTACGGCTAATCAAAGGGCCGGGAGCCTGCGGATCTATGGAAAATATCCACCAATCACGAACACCAGTGCTTGTTCCCCCACATGCATAATGGCCCCATTCATTCATGATCTATCTTATTTCCTCGTAAAGGCGTATCCTTCAGACGCGTTATACCTTCGCGTCTTGCATGCTAGGCTGGTGGAATTGCGACTGGGCTACGAATGTGGTCGTAATGCGAGTAGCTGGGCTATGTTAGGATTTGGGCTCCGAGTAACCAGATGTTGCTCAATGATACACATCATGCTGCATTTGAGTGATAATCCTGATTTGATTCGATGAAAACCATACGCTTCGAAGATATTTTCGAAGGAACTGCGCCTTACAGAGGACTTGCTTAAATATATCATCCGTGATCGTTTCTCAATTATTTTCCGGAGTGATATATCTAATTTTGGGCTGAATAAATCCATCTTAAAATTCTTCACTTGTCGTGCATGAGCTCAGATCGGGTGAGAGATGATACAATTCTTGCTTCAAAGCTGTAAGACCGGGCAAATTAAGTGCTTGAAATACGCTTTACCCCTTCATCACATATCCATGTGAATGTTGCCTATGGACTCCGGTATCTGTAAAAAGACAGATTCCACATAAAAGCATAGGTATAAGCGAAGAATGACTACTCTTGCTTCGCTACCTAGGTTTTGAGGCTATGTTGCGGATGGTTTTAGACCTAAACTAAGCAGAACGACTAAGGAGAGCAACATGCGACCGGGCCCGACTCATGAACCCATATGAGCAACTCAATGCATGTGCTGGAGTACTTCGAAGCCATGCCTTCGAATTTTCCGCATATTCAATATCCCAAATTTTCAAAGGACGATCCCAATTCTATCGATATCTGGAGCGTAAGTTGACTCGCTAGAAGTTCCCGCAATGGTGATTGTATTCGTGCCGTCGGTTTTGAAACCATATAGTCTCACGAGAAAGGAGCGAGCAACGTTGACGTCCCAATTATACCCGGATAGTGGGAAGTCAACCGTCACAGCAGCCTGGCCATTGACGCTAATGCTCGCGGAGCGTACATTGTTGCCACCTCCAAGATATCCTACTTCGCCGTTGATGTAGTCAAAACGGACATCCTGGACCGATTGACTGGTCTCTATGTCGGTGAAGGTCAGAGTGTTTCCCGCTCCTTCCCCAATATATCCTACTTTATAGCCACCAGAACATCCCGAGCATGTTTGTATGTTGGCGGCTCCACCTAACTTTCCTTGCTCGGCTTCAAAGTATTTGATGGAAATTGAATGAGGAGAGGCATAGACGATGTTGGAAAGGCGAAGGGGTAGCGCTCCATGGGCGTTGACATTTGTAAAATATTTGTCGGCGTTTTTAAGGCTCTCTCCTGTCCATAAATTCTTGACACTGGCCGTGCTGATATTATAGTCGGCAAAATTGATTCCAAGATTACGGTTCGTATTACTTTGATCCAGTAGCAGCACAGCAATATCGCCATTTGAAAGAGGCCCAGAAAACTGGTCGTTGTCGCCAGTGAAACGGTGTCTTAAAAGCACCGGCTTTCCAAGGGGGTCCTGATTAACGGCAATTAGATCTACATTCTGCAAGACAGTCTTTGCTGTTGATGAAAGCGAAGAGAGACGCGTGGAAACAACGAGAGAACTTTTGAACATGGCCCAAATAGCAAAGTGTGAAGCTTGCTCATCAGTCGTCATTCCAGAGTTGCCAACTTCCAGCTGCACGGGAATAGAGGTTAGCACTTGTTTTCAGATCAGATGCACGGCAAAGTCAACTGACCAAGTCCATATCAGCAAAGCTCCCAGGACTGCTCAGACCTCTCAGATTCACGTTGATTGCTTGGTTCATGATGCGCATAACATTGTTCCAACCGGTAGCAATATCGTCGCTCACGCGGTAAGAAGTAGAGATTTGCGATGTCCATTCCGCTGGGCCCTGAAGGCCAGTTGGACTGGCGTAAGGAACGCCCCATTGACACGTGAGCATTCCTTTGATACCTACACTTGCCAATGCCTTACCCATTGTTCCGAATCTGCTAGGAAAGTCGGTACGCGCATCTTTTGGGGCATTCGAAGTGCCATCGACAAAGCAATTGTCCACCTAGTGAAACTGATGTCAGAAGGCACAGAGATTCTCTATGGTGAAGACTTGCCTTCACATAAGCTACATTCCATCCAGCAAACTGAGCAGCATCTTGTGCCTCATGGCCTAGCGATCCAGGTCTCTGAACGCCAGTATCGCATGAATATATGCCCTGGTCGGTGTATATGCCAAAGTTAAAGCCTTTGCTCCTCGCAGATTGAGAGATAGCTGCAATACCATGAGGGAATCCGACTTTATCCCAACCAATCGAGCCATTCGACTGCCTGGCTCCTTGCCATCCACAATCTTCAACCGGTCAGCCAGGCATAATAACGGGGAAACAAGCTCCTGCCCGGACATAATTACTCACCTATTCCAAAATTACGGTATCCAGCGGTAAGAAATCCTTGATCGTGGAACCTCTGTATAGAGTCCTTTACCCAAGTCTCATTTATGGTGCACGCAGCTGCATTGTACGTATTGTATCCCATAAAAGGCGTTTTTCCGTACCCGTTATCGAGAGCCAACGCTCCATAGAGGAAGATAAAGATAGCGAACATTGTAGACCTGATGGAAATGATTTGAACCGAAAGCGCATCCCAATGCCTTGCGTCCTACCATGATATAACAGTCATGGAAACCCCATTGCTACGGGATGTGGGGTCTCTAGAGGTTACGGAGAACTTAGGATTCTCCGTCCAGTAGCGTCGTTTTCGGCTGCTGATCGAAGGTTAATAGACACCACATGACCTTTTCAGCGCATTGTTGTCATAGCTCCTGTGGAGCCGCTTTGTCAAACTTTGCTCGCTCGTATTTGAAGCTACAGCGATTCGAGGAAACGAAACAAGCGCCTCGTGATCTCCACATACAGTCCACGTCTAGAAGGATAGTCAGGAAGAATTTCGTGTTTGTTGTGATTCATTTAGATATGCGTCGCGCCCAGGGAACAAAAAGCCTAAGATTTTACAAGTTACTCTGGTGGAAAATTCCTGAAAGGCATTGTATCGTACGTCAACTAACTGCATTGGCCTCCAGTTGAGGTTGGGCAGAGTTCTGCTCTGACTAAATACTTGCCTGAGGCATAAGCGTGAAGGGCATCAAGGATAAAATCATTACTGATAGAACGAACATAGTTCTGCTTGGCCACATCTTGTTGGATGAATCTACTCAAGCCAAGCTGAACAACTTCAACCCCGTCAACTTTGTATTGTCGGATCAGATTGTTCGGGTGATATCACGATCAGAATGCCCGGCAAATATCAGCGTCACGTGAGAACTAGTGTACCCTAAGCACGTGATTGGGCAAGCGTCACACGTCTCGAGTGCCTATCACAGATGATTCGTCACGACCATCACTCGCCTGTTGTGCCTACATGTCTACAAGCGTGCACTTTTATCAAATTCTGTATACACGCGCAGTCTGATCTGGCCAAACTACTTGACGGACGTCGATGCACTTACACCGAAGCCGGCATCTCCACCGAATACTTGACCTGAACACCCCTTTGTCTTGGAGGGTGTCGAGGATATCTTGGCTTATCCAGCCTGAGTATGAACGCTCCCTTTGTTCCGATACATTACAACATCGAAACTCAGCATGATGCGACTGAACATCTTGCTATCAACAACACTTTTATGCGCCGCTTCTTGACACGACTAGCTTTGTGTACGACAGCTAAATTTTATTCGCGAGCTGGATCGTGTGTTCCTATTTCCAAAGACAAGATCGTTAAGACCGGACGTCGTGTTCACCTGGCAGAAGCCGCAAGGATGAGATTTATTGCAGAAAACACCAACTTACCCATTCCTAAGATTCATTGCTCCTTCGTGCACAAAAACAGAGCTTTTATCGTCATGGAAAGAATTCAGGGCGAAGAACTGCCTAAGGCGATGAAGAGTATGCCAAAGAAATCGCTTGAGAGTATCTTCACGTAGTTGAAAGAAATCTTGCGGGAATTACATGCGTTAGCACCTCCACCGGGAACAGGCGTGGGGAATTGTGCTGGGTGGGTCTCTGTATGATTCTCGAATACGTCGTGGCAATCCACGCTTTGGCCCATTCAGAACAATCCAAGAGTCTCATTCATGGCTTGGATGGGACCTCAGGCTAGAACAACTCGAAGTTCGAAAGAACGACCAAGATTGGGAAGACCTGGCCGATATGGTCAATAAACAGGACGGACCATGGCCGCCTCCAGTATTCAGTCATGGCGATATGAATCCATTTAATATTCTAGTCAGGGACGAGAAAGTGGTTGGAATACTTGACTGGGAGTTCTCCGGATGGTATCGTAATTATTGGGAATATACAGCAGCCTGGTTCGGCAACATCACTAAAACGGAGTGGCAAAGCATGCTTGACAAAATTCTCGATCGACCATCCGCTGGGGTCTTCAAGATGGAAGAAACTCGGAATAAATGGTGGGGCGACTAGCCACACGCGAGATGCTGCCTAGCACGGAGATATGGACCCGAAAATCATTGCAGATTGTCAATCTATGCTTTAGACAACTAAAGCCAACACCGACATATTCAGATTGGCTTTAGGTTAGCTCTTGCCTATCAATTGTGGAAAGACGTTGTAACCGGATGGCAGATGATCAAGCCACGATTTCCCTATCTTCGAGCATGTCCCAAGTTGGTTTGGGTTTCAGCAAATCTGTAGCAGATTGATAGTGACCAGCAGGAGTCTTCCCTTTTACATATTCTCTTGAGAACTCCTCGATCTTCTGCCACTCCAACACGGCTGTACCAACGCATTTCCCATCTGTTGCAATCATATCCAAGGCCGCCGCGACCCAAGTGCGGCATCTCCAATCGGAATCACCCTGCACAACCGGAACCTGTCGAAGTAGAGCGATGAGGCGCGTCTCGTCTTCAATCTTGGCAATTACAATGCGTGCCAGAAGATTATTAGTGGCTCTGATATTTCCAATGGAATTTCCTCATAGATCCAGCCGAAGGGCGTGTTCTTGACGTGATAACAAACTCCTGGCACGACATCTCTGCTCTCAGATTTTGGTCCCATCAGAAAGCCCCAGTGGTATCTAGAAATATCAGCCCGTGTTAAGATTATCTCAGTACCGTGACTTACTTCCGTTCCTCGTTGTTCACAACACCGCTAGGATATAGGGCGATATAAAGTCGAGTTTTGTTAGAGAGCATGGTTATCCTCAATGGAAAATAGAAAAAGAAAGAACGGACGAAACGAATTACTTGAGCAGGGCAAATATCTTAGCAGCCGTCATAGTCAAAGGTGCAATATGACATACAGATGTAGAAGACTTGGAGGCGTCCCTATATAAGAGTCCCTATATAATTGAAAACAAAAACAGATCCTCGAACGATTCCTACTTGAAACTTCAGAGTCGCATCTTAGCGCCGAGGGTTTTTGTGCGCTTACATTTGACCATTCAATGGACGGATTGTCTCTACTTCGTTCCAGAGCCTAAAACACTGTGCATTGTACGACTTTCCGACTACCTCCACTGTAGTTGACAATACATTTAGATGTCTCAAGCAGTAAATTAGTCCAATCTTCGGGGAATTGCTACAGATCTGCAAGAGGTACGATGAGTAGAGGAAGCTTTAGCGCAGGCCTGATGAACCCTCAAAATGCTCAGTTTAACTCTAATGGCATACTCTTAACTTTGACACCGAGAACACCTTGAGCACGAACAGAATAGTGTTGTACACTGATAAATTTACCTATCTTCTTAAATTCCAAACAAGGATGACCCGTAAGAGCAAATCAACAATCCACAGCTTGCAAGCTGCTTCAACGGGAAAGAAAGATCAAGTATGTTTGCCTCTCAGAATGCTCAAGCGATACCTTTCGTCGCGCCTAAACAATACAACATGTTGAAGCTGTTGAGTTTGAATGCCCGTGGATCACCCCGATGTATGTCACCCACCCACTGTTATTCAGGAGAATACACTGACGTGAGAAATATCTAGTCGATAAAGGGAATATTGCACGTAATCTGAAAATTTTCGATACTGTGACAACTGTCGCTGAAGAGAAAAGACAACGCCGGACCAGTCTGTACTTGCATGGCTGTTGGCGCAAGGTGTGGACATGTTTCCATTTTGTTACCCTGTAAGTTATACGTGGATGTTCTGGTTTTCGCTGTCAAAGAGAATCACTTCTAGAGAATATCTTCGTACTTATGCTGCTCATATGGACTAGCAATAACTGGTTGCGACAATTGAAATGTAACAAGACATTGTGAGCTTAGAACACGATGTCATACCAGTAGCAAAAATATCTAGAGTCGAACTTTAAGAGCACTATCTATGCCCTTGATAATGCCATATGAAACTCCTGCAGCCAATACACCAATTAAAAGTGTCTGCAATGCGCTCCAATAAGCGTCTCTTCGAGTTGTGCCAGTGAATATCGCCTTGAAGTATCCAAAGATGAGTAAAATAACAACCGTAACTCCGATAGATGTGAACAGCGCGTGGTTTGTATTATCGAAAGCGAAGTAAGGAATCATCGGTAAAATACCACCTATAGAATCGTCAGTTCTCATGATTGTGGTGTGGGCATGGGAAAAGACGAAGAGTGCCGACGAACCAAGCATATATGACAAGCCCATAACTAAACCTTCGACCCATGCACCTTTGTCTGCGGGTCGCGAAAGCTTCAGTTCAAAGTCCATCATGAACTGCACCCACATGCGTTTGTCTTGTTTCAGTCCTTGCACAACGCCCTGAGAATCAGCTTGCGATATGCCGTATCTTCCAAGTATGTCGTAGATCTCTCGTTCTTCGTCTTGTGGTCTGTGGTGCACTTCATCCCATTCGCGTGCTTCCTCCACGTCGTAGTGCTTCTTCTCCGTCACAGCGGCCAAATACGCGCCGAGACCCATCGAAATCGCACCAGCGAAGATCTCAGCCAATCCGCCAACGACGACCAGTTTGCTGGAGCCCAAAGACGAGAGACCTGCCGTCAAAGCGAAAGGCACCGTCAAGCCATCAGCAAAACCGATGATGCAGTCGCGAATCTGTACATGATCAAAGTCAGCGACAGCAAAACAAGTAGATTTCTGGTATGAACCGTACCAATTCTCCATGTTGGGTGTGTTGCTCTGGGTGTGGCGGAGCCATAGAAGGAGACGTGCTTAGACTCATCGTATGATTGAAAGTCAATGACAAGGGAAGTGAACAAGGAGTAATGATGATTGACGCAAATCGAAATGGTCTAGGGGAGGAATAAAAGGTAGTGTTTATGTTGACGTGCACATAAAGTGGCCGTGACGCAGACGAGCCAATCAGCTGTGCCGCATAGGTCAGCATCAGATAAACTACACCTCGATCGATATCCATCAGCACCCCTACCACGGCCTGGAAAATTTTAATCGCGCTAGCAAAGGAGCCACTAGTGACTCTGCAGTGACAAACCTTTGAGCCACGCAAGTCAAATTCACCCAATCATGCTTCCGCGCTGACAGTCCTGCGAGACACTCGAAGACGGTCGAGTGACAGAACGGGCATCAACTTTGCTCTACAAGTGTCAATATCGAAGCATCACCGCCATGTACATGCAACAGCTCGCAGCTGTTTGTTTGTTGATAATTTCTTGTAAGTGCGAGTGACATGTTTGAGGGTATTTACGGCGCAGATGTGCATAACGCATTGGCCCCTTGAATAATCACCGCTGGCGAGACTGGACATTTGTTGCAGAGTGGCTGCCTCTAATTGAAGCGATGCCTTTAAGCGCCTAAATCAACAATTACTCAGGTGAGGCGTGGACAGCTGTCCTTGCGTGAAGAAGAACGGAAGTCTCATCATCGTGAACCATTGCTCGTTCGTGCTATTCTCCGTTGGACTTGTCCCGCCAGCCTATCTACCAGAGTTTCGAATGACGCATTCCTCGTATTTATGGTTAGATTGAGCATGTAAGCGGCATATGCCTCGGTTGGTAGAGGGCTTCATGTGCCGAATTTTGTCTTTGAGACGACAGCACCGTGGCTGTATCTGGACTAGATCCCAGGAATATGTGCATTTTCTGATCATCGCGAGCGCTTGACACGAGTCATTTGAGCGAGTGTAATATTGCTTTGGAGAGGCCAAAGATATGAATAAAAAATTGTTAAATGGATCGTTGCTTGCTCTGATATGGAGCACGTTGTGTTCGCCGCCTTTTTTTCCAATCAGTCAAGATTCTACGTGAGTCAAATAATGCAAAGGCATAAATATAGGTGACCGAAACGAATGAAACATTGGAATTGGCGGGAGGGTTTGAAATCGAGACGTTTTCTCACGTCACAGTTGCAACAAGTTGAAGAGTGACCGAATAATGTATACATATGTTACGGGAATCGGGCGTGTCAAGAAAAGAAAGCTGCGGAACAGTTTTTGATTATAGTGACCGAAGCGATGATTGCACCATTCACGTTTTTCATCTATTGTATTGATGTTTCGGTTGTCAACAGCCCGGTCACGCAGTTTCACCATCGTCAATATTGTGCTTGGAAGCCACGTCAGCAGCCTTAGATGCCCTGACACAAAGCACAGAGATAAAACCCGACGCATAGAAAAGAGCTATGACCAACAACGGAAATCCAATCCATGAGCCGCCTTTACGTAGACCATGTTGAAAGCTGGCTGCAAGGATTGGACCTGCGACGACAGCCCCGAGCGAAGCCGCCGTATTGATGCTCGATAGCAAAGTGCCAGCCATCTCTTTGGGACCCAATGCGGTGAGTAAGCTCTTGCCGACAACAGTCAAGGGAGCACCAAAAGCAAGGAAGATAAAGGCGAGTATGGCGGTCCAAGATGTCGAGGCAGCACTCAGCACTAACGCTCCGATAGTTAAAAACGCCGCTGCAGTACGCATGATAGCAATGTCTCGATCGTTGGTCGACCAGCCTTTAGCGCTCGCAGCAATTCTGTTGCATAAAGGGAGAAAGACCGATAGAACTGCCAACGCCACCGCAGATCGTACAGTCATGATGGCTGCAGCCTAGCACATGTTGTCAGTATGAAGTTTGCCATCGAATTTGAAGCCTCTGAACGAACATATGAATAGCTCCAGCCGTATCGCTTGTGCACATATTGCAGCTCGAAGCCTGCCGCCGAATCGCCAATAGTAGTAGTGAAAAATCCGAATAGCAATGGTAGTGCACCCTTCACAGAGAAGATGTTCTTACAGTACTGGCAGAATAGTACGACCCAAAGTCTGCATTGTGCGCTACATCGGACTAAAATCGATGCTGTCGGATGATGGCTTGTAGATTGATCAAGGTGAGGAGCAGAATCTTGCGCCTTTGATGGTGCAGTCTCCGGCAATGTATAGAGAGATATCAGAGAGCCACAAGCAAATAAAGCGTAGCCAGATAGCAACGGCACCCAAGGGCTAGTGAGCATCAAGAAAGCGCCTAAAAGTGGTGCAACGAGCTGACACGCCCACGCAGCTGACGCAATTTGTGCAAACACGGTTGCTCTGTCGAGGTATGTCAGGACATTGTAGCAATAATCGACTGTGTACTTACCGTGCGTCTGCCGGGAAAACATCTGCTAGGGCTGCGAAGATCATCGTGACTGCCACTGCTTCACCACCTCCAATAATGCGAAAAGCATGTGCAAACCAGATGAGTTTCGGGGAGAAGATATCCGCTTGCCACACTGACACTCGACTTGTTAGGCACTGTTCTCCAAAATGAGCAATCATACTGACAGATGAACATTGTCAAGCCTTGAGACAGTAAGATGCCCACAAGCGACATTCCGAATACTGTGCGGCGTCCAATTCGATCCGCTAAGGAGAGTCAGTCGCTGTAGATTTTCGAAATGGGAATTGGCAACATGGACGAGCCTGCCATGAGTCCAGTGTTTTATTCACCTAGTATGCCATAGGGCAAATTGAGAAGAAGGCCTATTCGAAATAGATCAGATCGGTCCGTTGCTCGATATGACGTCCACACGGGATACTCGTACCTGGTAGAAGTTTAGCAGTCAACTCTCCTTGACTAACGATCGCCAGCTCGCGCTGGACGGAGTCATCGGTACAGTCGGGGTGAACATGCGGTACTTGTTGGAAATGCTGGTTGCAAATGATGTGTTCCAACAGAGCTGTTTGGGCGGCGACTGTGCCAAAGTTGTAAAGGTATGCCACAATCGTAAAACAAAAGACAGCGAGTCGCGTTCGAGCTCGCTCGCGGCTGTTCTTTACTTCTCCTTCACGCTGGTCGGGTATGTTATCGTGAGCTTCTGACGCTCTTCGCACCAGCGGCGTGTGTTCATCTGCACCATTCATCGCGCTAGCATTGACAGACATCGTGGCAGCCGAATGAGACCGGCTTCTGTCGCAACTAACAGGAAACGTGGAGCTTGAAATGTCCGGTGTGTACAGATAGATCAATGCCAACAACGCAATTGGGACATGGTGAAGGTATGGGCCGTTCCCTTGATCATGAACTCTTCATGTGCGAATTGTGTGGCTGCCCAACGTTGCGACTAGGCTCGGGTGGCCGCCGGGCCGACGCCACAAGCTTCGGCTGACCCCTATATGCGGCCACAGACCCAAAACGGAAATTGGAGATTGGTTCCTCTACTGTCTGCTGTACGGCATCTCGTGCTTATCGAGGCTTGTATGCTGAGTCTGCATATTTAGCACTGCTGGAGTCCACTCTCAGCTTGACCGCGGCATTTAACGGCACTTTGAGCGAGGGTCGGACGCAGGTTCGCGGCAAAGCAGCTCTAGCTAGACCGAGTGCGGGGCATCTCGTAATAAGATAATAGGGTTTCTGAGTATGTCTTTGATACTTAAAATCCAGGTAGCTGTGCCTGATTGCCTGTCGGTAAGATCCATCTTCCCGCGGGGTCCTGTTGCCTAAGATGAGCCCGGTCACATTGTCAGAGATCCACGACCAGCATTAATCATGGCTTACCAGTCTGGATAGTCTCGAAGAGTCTCTGAACATGATGAATCGCGATCCGGAAGTCCTCGCAGGGCGCGCAGGGCTTTCTGGTCTGATTGGAAATATTGCTGTTGGACACGGCGTGAGCTCGAGTCAACCTTACAACTTTGATCCTGCCAATGTCAATAGTGGTTTGCCGGCTAGATCAAGCGCCAGAGCGCCAATCGAGCCCGCAAAACCACGAAATCGTCATCTGGGAATCACTCCACTGCACTTCGCAGCAACAAATGGGCATGAGCGTATAGTTACATACTTGGTAGACAGAGGTGCCGATATAGATGCTAGAGATCCTGATGGTTGGACGGCATTGCATGCAGCTGCCAGCTTAGGTCATCACCGAATAGTCGAGCTACTCGTGCTCGGTTGTGCTGATATAAATGACGTGGTAAGCCATGAGAGGGAACATAACATCGAGTCCGGCAAGTTTTCGTACTCTGGCTTTATCGCGACTAGATACGAGCAAAGAAAGACCTTGGCGCGTTTCCGTGCATATATGTCCGAATATGACCCCAATTCTTGAGTACATGCATTGGTCTAGATCTACGGATGAAATTCAGATGGCTCAGCTAGCGAATCAACTTCTTCTAAGGTCAGGTTCATTGAGCACAAAGTAGTCTCTTCGAGGTCAGTAATATCAGAGCGTGTTCATAGTCGAGTTTTGATATAGATTTCTCTAGTGTCAAATTAATACGCTGAATCTACCAATTATGAAGGCTGTGTGATTGGAATGAGACTATTTATACGTTTCGCGCCCCTATAAGAAGATCCGTGGATTGCCACAAGGCTATACACATCAGGATTAAGAACTCTTGTAAGCCTTAACGTCGGCTAGCATTGAAAGTAGAGAGTCACCAGGCAATCTGCCTTCATTGGTTTCATAAAGAAGGAGAAACTTCCTTACAAAATAGCGTGGGTAGTTCTAGTGGTTGTATTCTAGGGAGAACTTATTCGATAAAAAAAATCCCCTAAGGTGTTTTCCATCTGGGGAAGGGCGGCATCTAGCCAGCTGCACGCCGCCGGGTCGCGTCAGAAGGCACATATGCTGTTACACATTTGTGGCACACACAAGTGGAGCACCAAAGCGAATCACAGCCAATCTGTCAAGTCGCGGAAACTCGTATAAAAGCGCCACCCTGGCTCGTAGCTCTTACCGCTGATGCTCACCACCCGTCTCTGATTCTCCCGTCGCCGTTGCGACTATCCTGGCTCTCGTCCTGCTCTTCGAAGCAGGTGAAGTTCCGAAGCGTGCGCCTCGAACAGCTGTTCTGTATCTCATCGCCGGCGCAAGTGAATTAGTTCCCATGTCCTACTTAACGCTTTGTCCCGCTTCGCGCCCTGTTACGTTATGCACTCGGGACGACGCCCAGATTCGGCCTGCACATGAAGCATTGCATGCGTCGTTTTTAGCCGAGCCGCTTGGGTAGATAGGATATCCTGCAATTCTAATGGAACTGCGCGCGGCTTATCTCGAGGCACCTGGTACTTCGTGCATTGTCCCCGCGATTCCACAAGAGGTCATATGTCAGGGTGCTGAGGTTCGCCGGTCGCGAGAGATATTCCGTACAATAGCCAAACCTTATTCAGTAGTCTTCTTACTAAAGCTCCTGTAAGTCGCTTGAGATTACGGTCTTGACACACCGACTCACATACTGTATGCTTGAATAAAGTTGCCGCAAGCCCAGGTATTGGGTTTCGTCGCAACATGAGTCGCTGCTCTATTCAAGTCGACAACACATTTGGACCCCGTGTAGCCTCTCATTGTCGTTCTTTTGACTTCACCATTCTCTTCGAGCAGTCGTTTTTCTCGATTGCACCGGCATGTACACTCCTTGTTTTAGCATCTTTCCGGCTACATACACTATGGAAGCATCAACGATTGGCGCATTGCGACTTGCTCTGTTACTTGAAAATGGTCGGTTTTTTTCTGCTGCATATCTCTCCGCTGTTGTAACGTCAGGACTAATGTACACAAAGACATTGATATCGACTTACGCCGCATCGAGTCTGGCCCTCGTCGTGATAGGAAAGCAAAGCGCCGTTTCTGCGATTCAGACTACCACTGCCACAACAATCTTGACTTTGATTGTCGCGATCGTACTTCTCCCACTTTCGTGGCTTGAGCATACCAAAACTTCCCGTCCAGCTAGCATACTATGTCTGTATCTTGCTCTGAGCGTCCTCGTTGAAATTGCGGAAGTCCGCACATACTGGCTTCTTGGTCAGGAAGCTCGGGCATTTGCGATATGGTCTACGCTCTCGCTTGGATTCAAGTTTTTTATGCTGGTTGCGGAATCATGCAACAAAACTCGTTCTCTCTTGTCCAATGTACAAGATTGTTCCCCAGAGCAGTTGGCCGGAATTTTCAATCGTCTGTTTTTCTATTGGCTCAACCCGCTTTTCATCAGAGGCTGCCGTGCGAAGTTTTCGTTTGACGATTTATATCCGGTCGATCTGGGGCTGGAATCGTCCATGCTGGACACACGGCTACAGCTTGAGTGGAAACAATGCAGTATGTTTGACGAGTAAATCGCTACAATATCACATCAGAGACACTGACATGCGGTCTACTGTAGATCAAGGCGGCAAGCATGACCTGCTCTGGGCGCTCTGTCGGACATTCTCTTGGTCTCTTGCTAAACCAGTGCTACCGCGGACGTTGTACCTGGCTCTGACCCTAGCACAACCTCTCCTCATCACACAAGCGCTCAAATATATTGAGCATACGGTGCCCGAAGACTCGATAAACACTGGGTACGGATTGATTGCGGCATATTTTTTGGTCTTCACAGGTCTAGCTGTACGTTTATTGCCCTCTAAGCGAAAATGCATGAAGCTAATAGGGAGTTGCGAGCTGTAGGTCACCAGGGCATATTACTGGCATGTTCAGTATCGTTTCGTTACACAGAGGCGTGGCGCTCTTGTGGCCGCGGTCTTTCACAAGACGCTCACAGCGAGGGGAGATTTGCTCGCAGGCTCTCAGGCCACCACTCTGATGAGCGCCGACATTGAGCGAATCGGCGTCGGTATACAGATATTGCATGAGCTATGGGCTAATATTGCTTTGATCGCCATTGCGCTTTGGCTTCTTTACCGGCAGATAGGCTTCTCATCGCTCTCGGTTCTTGCTCTGATTGTCGGTAAGTGCTCTCGCTTCGGAAAAATTTCTTTGAGCAAACTACTGCAGAAAAAGCAATCTGACTTTTTGTAGTTTGCGCATGCGCAGCAGCTTATGTAGCTGGCATTGCTGCTAGTCGCCAGAAAAGCTGGCTCCAGGCAATGGAGACAAGACTGCATGAAACCGTCAGAATGGTCAAGTCTACTAAAAGCATTAAGATGCTTGGACTCGAGAAATTTGTAATGGCTGGATTGATTCGCCTGCGGGACAATGAGCTTCAAAGAGCCACGCATTGGGTAAGACATGTTCCACTCACAACTTCATCATGCTGACAATGTACACCGTAGTGGGTAATGACATGCATAGCTATCGTTTTAGGTCTTTTCGTCTCTCTCCCCAAGTATAGACTCATACTGGCGGAATGTAGGACTCCTTCCACAGTGTCTGGGTCCGGCAATTGCATTCGGAATCGCTATTTACGCTGGAACCAACAACCAACATGTTCTGTCTACGACGGAACTCTTCACTGTGCTGTCAGTAATTACGCTCATCACCACGCCACTCAATATGGTGTTCCAGAACCTGCCAAACTTCAGTGCTGGAATAGCTTGCATCGGTCGAATACAGACTTACCTTCGACTTGATGACGCCCAAGATATACGCAAACACATAGACAATTGCAACCTTTCTTCGGGGTCGACTCGCTCTTCAGACGCCTTCGTTATCAGTGATGGCGCTTTTGCCTGGAAATCGGATGATCCTCCGAGCTTACAGCACATCACATGTCACATTCCTGCTAACAAGATCACATTGCTCTGTGGACCGATTGGTAGCGGCAAGACAACACTACTTCATACCCTCTTGGGCGATACCGTTGTACTGGTCGGGAGCATCAGTGCTACGCGATCCCGGATCGCTCTCTGCAGCCAGAACCCGTGGTTGACGAACCTTTCAATCCGCTCGACGATCACGGGAGATGTTGAGGAGGATGAGGCGTGGTACCAGACTGTCATCACAGCCTGCGACATACGACGAGATATCGATCATCTATCTGAGCGAGACAACACCCTCATCGGTAGTGCCGGAGCGAAGCTGAGTGGAGGACAACGACAAAGATTGGTAAGTCGTCCATTTCAATGTTCGAAAGCTATAACGTCGAGCAGCAGCACTGACATTTAAATGGCACAGGCTCTTGCGCGAGCAATATATACACGACCATCGATCATCTTGATTGATGACATTTTCCACGGTCTGGACCGATCCACAGACGAACGAATCAAAAAGAACTTGTTCGGTCCACAGGGATTGCTGACAAGTGTACTCACGCCAACCGTGGTGATTGCGACTAATGACAGTAAGATCCACATTCCCTACTTTAAGCCCTGTTAACTCATTCGCGCAGGCCGATATTTCGAAGACAGCAATCACGTTATAACCATTTCCCCCTCAGGTCAAGGCTGTCTAGAATGTCCCCCCTCTCAGCTCGATAGACGAGAATCGAACTCTGTGTACAACGAAGACACGATCTCAACTTCGACCTCGCCAGCAGGCCTGGCGGCATCTTGTGAAGAGCCGGACTCTACCGAGAAGTCTCACACGGTGGACGTGGTCGAAAAGCCCGTTTCTGACAGTCGAACCTTTCTGTGGTATGCAAAGGCCATTTCGCTTCCCCACTGCTGCTTTCTGATACTTGAAATGGCGGTATGTGGGATTTTGGCAAGACTTCCGAGTGAGTGTTCTCGTTGCATTCCGTAAACATATCTCAGCTGACTTTTGCTTGTCACATCACAGCCTACTGGGCTCAGCTCTGGGCAGATGCTGAGGAGACATCCCTTCATACACAATCGACCAATCACTATTATTGGGGCATTTTTACTTTGATTACCTCCCTAGCGTTGTTGGCTGTCTTCGGAGGAGTATGGTAAGTGGCAGATTACCCTTTTTCTTACTACATCTGCTGACCTTGAAAGGCATCTCTTCCAGTACATAATACCCAGGTCCGGAAAGCGCATACACTGTACGTCCGTGTGGTAACTCTAGGCATCCATACTTCAAGCTGATTCATTTTTTGTAGCAACGCTTTTGAGATCTGTGCTTGGGGCGACACATGCTGAAATTAGCCGATGTGACGCAGGCACTTTTGACGAACAGGTTCTCGCAAGACATTTTGTTAATTGATACACAACTACCGATTTCTTTGTTCAACACGGGGATCTTCCTTGCTACAACAGTTGTGGGATACGGATTAATTGCTTCATCCTCAGTCCTAGTATTGATCGCTGGGCCATTCCTGGTTGTTGCGATATATTGCATTCAGAATTTCTACCTACGTACCTCGAAGAAGCTACGTATTTTCGATCTTGAGGCGAAAGCGCCGCTTTACGCTCACTTCACGGATGTTCTCAGCGGTCTGAGTACAATCAGAGCGTTTGGATGGGAGTCAAGGCTTTGTGCAGAAAACATTCGCCTCTTGGACGTCTCTCAAAGACCTTACTACCTGATGTATTGCGTACAGCGTAAGCAATGAATGAATCCGCGTTTTAATTCATGATCCTCAATACGCTGACCATCTCGCATTCCAGGCTGGTTGACTTTAGTTCTTGATCTTCTCGCAGCCGGCCTAGCAACAATGGTTATTGGCATAGCCGTCGCTCGCCACTCCACTGATAGTGCGGCTTCGCTCGGTGTCGCACTAGTGAACTTGGTGTCACTTGCCACCACTTTGGAATCTGTTATCTATGAATACACACAACTTGAGACTTCACTAGGTGCCGTAGCAAGAACGCGTCAGTTTGAGCAGTCTACACCGCAGGAGGCCGTGTCGCTTGATGGTGTGAGCGACATCGTCGTATCGGAGCCGAAAGGGTCAGGTCTCTCAATAGAATTGTCAGGCGTCACAGCTTCGTATGGGTAGGTTCACAACCTCTCGACTTCGAGGGAGTGATCAGCGATGCTAACATCAACCTCAATCAGCTCATCAGCGCGGGTTGTGCTGTCCCAATTATCAATCGTCATACAATCGGGAGAAAAGATCGCAATTTGTGGGCGGACCGGAAGGTGATGAAGCTCCCAATGTTTAGGTCGGTGCAACTTGCTGACAGATACCAGTGGCAAATCAACTCTGCTCCAGGTGATGCTCAAGATGATCGACCTCAAAGCTGGCCGAATTTCAATTGGTGGGATAGACAGTGCAGACCTTTCCGTTGGCAATCATCGCCAGAATTTCAACGTCATCCCACAGGAGCCATATTTCCCTCCAGGTTCAATCCGCGAGGGCCTTTCGCGAGGAGAGGAAATTTCGGACGATGTCTTGTGGACTGCGCTGGCCAAAGTCGGACTGGATGAGGAACTTCGCCATCGAAAAGGCGGCATTGATGCTGAATTTGATCTGGGCACATTTTCGAACGGCGAAGTGCAGTTGTTGTCGCTGGCAAGAGCAATCCTACATCCAACAGGCGTCTTGTTAATGGACGAGTCGACAAGCAGGTGTGTAAACAGGCCCCGCAATCGATTCACCACGGCACTCAACGCTTACTTTACTGAAATTTGTTTAGTGTTGATGTCGCCACGGACGAGAAAATGCACCAGGTCATCCTCGATGTGTTCGCCAATCAAACTGTCATATCCGTTACTCATAGACCGGAAAATCTACGTTGGTTCAGTCGTGTTCTGACTTTGGAAAACGGCAGCATCTCCTGCGATGTCACCAAATAAACCCTATTGATTGATTGATTGATTCGTGTAGGCTATATAGACTCCTAGGATAGGTACTATGCAGCCGTCCCTGTTGTTACTTTATTATCTGTCTTTTGGTCCCTCCTTTTATATCCTCCCCTTTCTAATAGGATTTAGGGTATCTACCCCCTACGGTTATCTATCTGGGACAGAATAGTCAAGTTATAACATCGGCCGCAGGGGGTAAATACCCTCACTAGGATACTTTTGATATTTCGGGGAAGAATAAATGAGCAGGAAAACCAGAATGAACGACGAAGAACGACTTGGACGGCAGCATAATCCTTTAGCTTGGTATTCCATAGCCATACAAATCCACGATCCACGTTAACGTAGCTTATACCTAGTTACATTAAAGAGTAAGGAGTTTCTATTTACGAGTTGCGACAATCGTCTACTAGTCGTTATAAGAATTTAAGTCTTCTCCCCAGGGGCCAACACCTGGTCCCTTGAACAGCTTGCCACTTTTCCAAACCCACTTGATATTAGCCCTCTTCTGCAATACTTTGACATCTTTCACAGGGTTCTCTACCACACCGAGAAAATCTGCCTCGTATCCGACCTTCAGCTGTCCCGTCTTTGGAGCCTGATCCCCTAAAGTGCGAGGCCCATTTGCAGTTGCCGCCTTGATCGCTTCCAGATTAGATAGACCGGCATCTACTGCGTACTCAATCTCCTTCGCCATGTTATAACCGGGCGGTGTATCTGTCCCAAGAGCGATCGTGACACCAGCCGCAACCGCAAGTCTGTACGCCTTCCGATGATTCGTCGCAATGAGCTCGAGTTTTCTTCGGTTCTCCTCTGGGAGCTCGCCGGTATCGATGCGAACCACAGTCGCCGTCGCCACGTATATAACCCCTTTCTCTTTGATGAGATTCACACACTCCTGGTCCGCAAAAGAGACGTGTTCGACCGTTGTCACGCCGGCTCGGACGGCGGCCAGAATGCCCGGCTTGCCGTGTACGTGTGCAGCCACCGCACGGTGCATACGTCCTGCTTCTTCGACGATAACTTGTAGCTCCTCGGCGCTAAATTGCGCGTACATGGGGTCATCGTTGCTAGACATCACTCCTCCTGAGACGAGAACCTTGATGCATTTCGCTCCGCGCCGGATTTGCAATCGTACGCCACGGCGGCACTCCTCGACACCGTCAACGATACAGCTCATGTTAGTTGCGAAATGACCGGGCCGGATAGCGCTCACGCCGAGATTAAGCAAGACATCTCCTGCAGGCAGCGCGAAGACATCTCCGTGTCCAGCCAATTGGCTTAAACAGGCGCCGGCACTGTATATGTTCGGACCAACGATAGAGCCGTCGTCGATTGCTTGGGCCACTTCACACCCGAAACCGGCCACATCGCGCAGGGACGTGTAGCCCCACTGCAGCGCCTCCCAGCACTGCCGACCCAGTCGCGCACCTGACGCTATGGGTTGTGCGGCTACGAAGCCCATGTACGCGGGCCAATCGCCCTCCTCAGGTCCGCCACCTCCAAAGTGGGCGTGGCAGTCCCAGAGGCCGGGCATAAGATACGGAACGCTGTGAGTTTTGGCCGCCCGTTCCGTGAACTTCCTTGGCAGGTCGGACGTTTTTCCGACCCAGGCGATGAGTTTATCTTCAGCCACGAGTGTTGCATCTTGGATCGGTTCGCCGTCGCCAGGAATGAGAAGCTCCGCGTAGACGACGGTGTAGATTCGCGTCTTGGTGCCCGGCGTGTTGCTTTGCCGGGCATGTGGTTGCGGGCAAACGACTATTCCAAGACTGACTGAGTAGAAAGGCGGTCCCGTTGGGCCTGGTGCGGCGAGAGATGTTTCATCTCCATTTACACGGTCGCTATGGAAGTTTGGCGACTGGAAGACGGGCGTTGGCGCGAGTCTAGTCATCCTGTACAGTTCTTTTTAAAGAGCCGAGGATTAGTAGTTAAATCGGTGCTGTATGTGCAAGAGGTGGATGAAAATTAAAAAGCACGTCTGCAGTGCCGCAGCCAGCATCAGCTTGCATTTTCCTAGACACTATTGAAATCTCTATACGGAAAATAATCCGACACCAAGTCGGAAGCAACAAGGCGGATGCAAATTCTCCTTCAACTTGCGCGATTATTGGACCAGAGCCGTTCATCCTGCATACCCCGCGCTGCGTTCCACGGCCGCGCGCGCTGGGCGCGCCCAGCGCCCGCGCAGCGCGCAGCGAGCACAAAATTCCCCCTGCTGTGTTTCCTCGTTTGATTAATTGTACCCAACAATAGTAGCCAAACCAAATATCGAATATACAGCAGTTCAAGATGCCAACTTCCAAACACCTATCAAGGAGAGGCGATTCCGCATCATCCATGTCGGATGGTGACAACAGCCCATTTTTGATCGAAGACTATCGATTTCTTGAGCCGCCACGTGCACGGTCGCGACGACCACGATACTGGTATCTCAGCCTCGCTGCCATTTTTTGTATTGGGATTATGACTGCTCTGTTGGTGATGTATTTTGGTGGAACAACACTTGTGTGTCGGCGCGAGTCAGACCAACAGACGGGTGTTTGGTGTAAGTATATTCTGATCTGACCTCTCTCACGGCTGATCTGACGAATCCCTTAGCCCCACTTGCAGATGCAGTTGTATTCGAAGACATCAACTTCGCAAATAATTTCTCGCATAAGAGTCCGTATCGCGGTCCGCCGAATCCGGAAATTGAAAGGGAATGGAACAGATTGATTCTTTGCAAGTCCCCACCGCCATTGCCATTCCCTTAGTTCTATGTGGCCATCAAATCATCTTAGACCATTTCAGCTAATTCTTTTTGCTAGTCGATCCGATCGGCATTGAAGGAGACAAGCTTCCGCGACTAAATCGATCAATCGTTGACCCCTGGACGATGGCCACTGCGCCAGGCCACGAAAGAGAATACATCGTCGCATTCGAAGTCTTCCACCAGCTGCATTGTTTGAATCTGATTCGCCAATATACCTGGCTAGACCACTATGCCGTTCCACCCTCGAGCCTGCGAGGTGGTGATCGTGTCGGCAATCGAATGCACGTCGACCACTGCATCGAGACACTGCGGTTGTCACTAATGTGTAACGCTGATATAACTCCGTTCCTCACACGCAATCATGATGTTAATGATCCCACAAATCGATTGAACGCCAAAGCCGATTTTGACTCTTTTCACAAATGCAAGAAATGGGACCCACTTGTTAGCTGGGTAAGGGATCATACGTGGGAGAAATCAAACATCGATGAGTTGCGGCCTGCTCATCACTTCAAAAGCACATATGACAACCATGAAGAAGGTCTATAAACTCCACGTGCGCCTTGTTATAACGTTAGACAAGAAGAAAAAGCACGAGGCCGTTTCCATCCTAGTTTAGAATTGCAAATCAAAATACTGGGTCAACTTTTTCGATTGAGAAACACAATGCCTGCTGCACCAGTTCTAAGGTTAATCGGTGCTTGAGAGTTCGGATCAAAGTTGTACAACGTCCCTCTTGCTCTGAGGACATCGCATAGCTATAAAGCTAAGCCGACCGTAAGACAATCGAATAGACGAGATCTTCATTATCTAGCACAGGCAAATCCACTCTCCTTAGATCCTTGTAAACTAATCATTTGACGCACATAGACAGCAAGATAGCACTGCCACGTTTGGCTCCCGGAAGCAAGTAGTCCGTAACCGAGTAGGTCAGTTTCGATTATACTGTCAATTATAAGCGGTGGATTAGTTTAATCTAAATCAAGAGGCCGCGAGTCAATAAGCTACATGTACTGTTATCATACTTCTTACCTATTTGTCTCATAAGATTCATAGCGTTGATAATCTGCTGGCCTCGCACTAGCAGTTAACAGCGACTAAGACACGGGTGCGAAGTAGATTGAGTTGTCAAGGTGGAAATATTTACATCTTTGTAAAGAAGTTTACCGATAGCTAATGCGAACGACTGGCCATTAATGGTGGGTTCCCGGAGCAAAAGGTACGCTCACGCCATTCACCTTTATCCAGTCTACGATTTTCTCGAAATCTCTGCACTTGTGATGTACATCGAAGTCAGCCACTCTACCTATAGCTCGATTTTTGTCGTACTTGACAAGGAGTGGCGTTATGTCACCCGAACACATCAAATCGATCCTCAACTCTTCGATACAGTGGTCAACATGCATTCTGCCAGCGACAGGATTCACGAAATCCCAAGGATATTCAATTGATTCGTCGTCTTGGTGGTAATGTCCAGTGAGATACCAGGTGTACTTTCGGATCATATCCTGGCAATGCGTTAGCTCTTGTATGAACCCGATATTGAAAGTTCCTACCAAGCAATGGAGTTGATGAAACACTTGCACGAGCGAACCGTATGTAGGCGCAGCCGGGTTGCTTCCGTTGATCTGAACATGTTCACCATCATTTGTTTTGTTAAGTGCCGCAAGGCCCGCAGCGCTGACAGGCATACCCGGGTCTTGGTTGCATCAGCTAGATATACTGAACGCCAAACAGTTGATTTGTACGCCACCTACAGTGCCAAAGCTCGTCCCATGCCTGTTCTCTCTCTGGTGTTGGTGGACCGCGGTATATCGTCGAGTGGTTGAAGCTATTCTTCGTATCGCCTTCCCAGAACTCGATTGCGTCCCACATGGATGCTGGTAGTCGGTTAGAGACAATCTGGAACTCGATTCTGGACCTCGACTTGGACTTGGACTTACACCATGGAGAAACACGCTTGGCGCATTCTAACTCGGAAGGGACTCTGGTGAAAGCCGCAGCGAAAATGATGATGGACGACAACAGCATAGCCGAGGAAACGTAGACAAATATGTTGGCCCTGGATTTGCTTGGGGTAGCGGTCGGAATCATGGGATATTCTTCGTCGTCTGTGTTCTCCTCGGAGCTGTATTTTCCATGAATAGAAACAGGGAGGTACTCCATTGCGGGTGGGTTGCAGAGATGGTCCGAATTGGTAACTAATTGATTTTCTCGGTGTTCACCCGTCAATGTGTAATGGAGGCAAGTCAGTAGAGACGGAGAGTACCTTACTCAGTTACTGAAACTGGCGCAAAAATACTAATAGCAAATACCCCCTGCCCGCGCGACATTCGTGACGCGGAAGCGCGCGGGGAGCGCGCGCGGGGAGCGCGCGGGGGGAGCGCGCGAAATTTCGAGTTTGCTCCATGGCCATACTCTTCGACGAACTGCTTTTACCGCGCGCGGTATTGCTCTTTCGCGCCGATTGCACTCTTCGCGATTTTTGAAATCAGAATTGATCAACTGCTTAGAAAGCGTGCGTTTATGCTATCTACGCGCCTACTGACACCGCGACACTTCAAGCGATCTTTCGAATTGGAATTGATACTTTGCCTCCCTACTCAGCGCGCGGTGTTCTATTGCGTATCTGTCAACAAGCCGCCCGATCTTTTGGATTGAAACAGATGAATTGGTTAAACACCGCGCGGATTCCGGTTCACGCGCCGAACAACGCGCGCGGTGTTTCGAATCGGATCCTCCATTTACCTGCGCTGTAGCGCTGGCACTATTCGAGAAGCCAGTATAAGAGATGGGTCACCCTGTTTGAACGTTGTCCATCATTAAGAAACACAAACTATCAAAGCTCTTCCTATCTCATAAACCCCTTTGCGTCTCAACCCAGCCACGCCACTAACATGCCCTTTTTAACATCTGCTACCGCTTTCGTCGGCCTCCTCTCGATTGCCGGAACGGTCGTGGCCGCGCCAGGTAAATGATGTGCTCCGACTGGTTTACAAAAACTTCGTCCACTAAAATTGTGTAATTCAGCACCGATGGCCGCTCAGCTTCCGGAGGACCAGATCATCCGAACCATCCTGAAACGCTCTGAGGATGGGGCCAGCCCAACCGACTCGATCATCTTCACCGAAGTTGGCGACAAGCGCAGCATTCCCGAGGACCAGATCATCCGAACCATCCTGAAACGCTCTGAGGATGGGGCCAGCCCAACGGACTCGATCATCTTCACCGAAGTCGGCGACAAGCGCAGTGCCGACCCTGTTGACTCGATCATCTTGGTCCGAGTTGGCAAGGGTGCGGGGTCGGCCTACGCCGAGGACATCGCTGCTGCCAATCCTGCCGAGGTCCTTGGAACCGCGGTGTAGACTGGCCATACATGAAGCGGAAATTCCACGCTTTTGATGGGGTACTGGAAGTTCAGTTATGATGGAGGCAGTGAAGGGCGTATACGCGAGACTGGCGAAAACGATTGGAGGGGTCGAGCCGAATGCGGGCGATGATTTTTAACACTGTCCTTTCCGTAGTTACGTAGCAATCAATCTTGAAATTTTGAACGCATAATACATTCGTACGATGAATGTCATAACGGTTCGTAACAGGGCAATGTTGAACATGCATGCTCGGGTTTAAGTGCCTATATACACTGTTGTAGATATTATGAAATGCGAAAAATGATAATAACGTCTAGGCATTACCGTCCTAGCTTCAACCTCGTTAGCCGCTGCTAAATCTCCTGTTAGATAGAAGGGTGTATTGAGTGTAGGGTTGAATATAAGCAAATAAGGCAAGACATAGTGATGTTAAGGCCTAAAGGTCTTAGGGTTGGTACTTGTTAGGTAGTTAAAACGTTAAAGAATAGTGTAGCAATAATACGTGAGTAGAATAGTGAATTCCAATTAGTGAGGCTATAATATAAGTTGAATACAATGTTTAATAGGCAAACATCGGTTCCTATATACCTAGAGTTAGGTTTAGTGACCAGTGGTGACTGACGCGCGCGATAGCGTCGCTGTAACGGTGTATCTCAGGCGGCGCGACAGGGTCACATTGATGGCAAGATAGTGTATTCCAAAGAGTGCATTATAGTCAGAACTATTCGATGAAGGACTCCCGAAGGGTCCTTCATCTGAACCTATATAAGATGGAATACATGGTGGTGTAGACCCTGCGGCAAGCCCGGTCCGTAAGCCCGGCCCGGGGCGCCACCATACCCAAAGGGGTTGTAGTTCCGGTGCGGGATTCTCCGCGGCACGACCGGTCCGCGGCCGCGGCCCGAAACGCTCCCTTGCCTGATTAGGCCTGGCGGGCTTTCGGCGCGGCGCGGCCGGGGAACACGAGGTACCCGCAGAGCCTCCTGTTACACTATCTTAGGAGTCTACATAGCTTATACAAATCAATCAATCAATCAATCAATCAATCAATCAATCGATAGGAAATCCTTTATGATAGCGTATGGAGATCGCTGCACAAAAGACGCTACTAGAGATGCGTAAGAATCCAAAGAAGGCCAAACTTTTATCGCTTAAGGGTCACTTTATCTTAAGCACGGAGGAGAGCTTGCAATTGCACAGTAAGGCGAGGAAGATACGTCGAGTAAAAGCTAAAGAAGCTGCGCACCTCGCTTCCGATTAATACATTTATCGAAGATAAGCAAGAGGACGCATACAAGAGCCAGGATTCGGAAGATGAAGACGATTGTATAATTGTAGCAGCGAGTAGAACAGTTTGAATTTAACTCTTGGCGTTGAAGTGGTCAGCTTCTGGTACTGGTTAGCATCCCGTTACATGACGTTAATTTACCGTTTCGACACCTTCCAAACTCCCTAGTCAATGTGGCCCATGTGGGCTACATGGAGATTTGCCAAGCCGCTCGCATGCTATTCGAGCAATGGTCATGCCAACGGAGGTGTTTGGCCCCAGCCGTCCCTGTAGACACGTCGCTTATTTGGCTGCCGGGGCTGCCACATTCCTGTTGCATGCAGCTCATGACACACCTCGACCATGTTAGACCGATTGCAGACGCTGAGAGGGCTTGTGCTGCCAGTAGCTCTGTCTTACAGAGCCGCATCTTGTCCCGAATTTCCGGTAAATTCGGGTTTGGGCCGGAAATGATAATGTAGAGATAGATCTGAGTGCTAAGCACTAATGATGTTGCAGCCGTTAGACGAAGGCTCGCATGTCGCCGACAGGCCTCGCGTCCTGTGCTGCCGCGGCAGCCCACATTGCCCAGGGTTGAGTTTTGGTTGTCCTGTGCGAGTTGCTGGAGTCGTAGCAGCTCGCGTTTCAATTCCTCGTCAATGGTCAACGCATGGCGTGCCAATTCAAGAATGTTGAGCCTGTCCTCATTCAATTTATCTTGCTTCCATTCTCGGAGTCTAGTGATCGATATGATTGCGCGAAGAACACGACGAGTGCAGCCCACATGCATTGAGACGCCCACGTCATCTTTTTGGAGAAGTTGATTCAACTGCTCACAGTACACGGACGACGCAGACGACAGTGAGAGCCATAGGACCCAATCAAAAGTGACAATGTCGGCGAGCAACGTGCATATCTCGTGCTCCGCTGGCACCAAACGGGCTTCTTCTGAGCTTGTAACAGCCCTAGCAGAGAAATCACCCTTCTTAGTTGACCTCTGACGGATGTGATCGATCTCGGCGATCAATGCTATGGCATCGTGCAAAAACCGCTGAGCCGGATCGGCCGGGGCCACAATGCTCTATTTCAAGTCAGATCATCTGACCACATAAAGATGCTCATTGCTACTCACTGCAACCCAAGTCAGATGCATTATGCAAGCCAGATTTGCCAAGCAGGACATGAACCTGTTTTTGCAAAACGCGGACCGAGCAGCATGGAAGATAGTTTTCATTTCAAGATCGTGCTCGCGGACCGCTTGGTCGTAGAATTTCCGCCACTTGGAATCACAATTGGACTGGCTTCCCGAAAAGAAATGACTACAGTCAGCAAGCTCTTCATCGCAACTGAAAGATGCTACACAGAGTAGAGCGTTCTTGAAGGCATTAGACTCTGCAGAGCACAATAGGAGCAAACCGCGGAGCTCTCGCTGGTCACCCAAGCAATGATAGGGAAATATGTCCTGGAAAGCGAAATCGAAGTAGCGCATGATAAGGATGTGCTCTGTTCTCGGGTCAAAGCCGGCGTCGTATGGGGTGTCCCGCCTCAGTCTTATTTCATCAGGTTCTGGGAGCGAATTATCTATTGTTGGCGTTCGATCAGAATCTGTGACCTCCTCCAGGGGTGTGGTTGTCTCGAAGGACTCTTGGGTTTCCACCATCCATTCCCATGAAGGAGAGAACGTATAAGTGAAGCCAGCGTCTCCGAGATCCGAAATAGAGTTAGAAAGTAAACCAAAGGTCTCATCCAAGGACTCGTCGAACGACAACAAGTTTTCGCTGGTAGGGATAGAAGCCTCGAGAGATGCTTGGCTGTCTGCTCTTGACTTTTTATGCCCTTTGATAACTGCCGAAACGCGGTGGCAATAGTCACTTTGCTTGCTACTGCCATCCATCCAAGGCGGCTTCTTGTGACCATATCCCGCACAGTCGACTCCAAGACGGCAGCATGTCTTACAGGCTGGCATCTCGCCATCGCATTTCTTTCGACGAGCCCGGCATGTCCAGCAGCCCCGACTCAGCTGAAGATTCATAGCACAAAAGTCGAATGGAAGGGATTTGTTTAGCGCTTTGAGAGCGGGCTTCGCAGGAGCTGCGCTATATAAACGGAATTAGAGGGACTGTAGGGTAGCATGTGGGCTTTTGGCAAGGTTACTTATCTGAGTTCTTGGGGCCGCGCCTTGGTGCACGAGACTCCATGCCACATGCAGACTTCTTCGCTTTACCAGCGGCGCAGAGATGCAGGATCGGCGCTGGCGCTGTCAAGGCACTTTACATGCAATGCTAGGCGCGGAGATGAGTAGGGGAGGAATGATCGCGGGAGCACTTCCACATGATCGCCATAAATATCCGGCTATATCCCGACGAGACGTACTATGCAAGGTTGTATTATCAGCACTGCCGGTCCTGTGACGAAATCTGTCGACCGAACTTGGATGTGCCGTCGTACAAGGAGCTCATACACCGGCGTATCAGGGTGTGGATGGGCCTGTCGGTTGAGCCGGCGATCTATTCGGCCGAGCAGGAGGCTTCACATGAGAGTTCTCTGTTCTACGGCTGTAAGAATGGCTGCTGCAGGAACTCGCGGAGCTAGTGATCAGCGTATGGGGAACGACGAGAGTCCATAGCGCAAAACTGATCGCAACGTAACATTCCCTTCATGCATCCATTCCAGACAGGCACATGGCCACGGCACTTGGCTTTATCCCAGTTTGGCACACATTCCGAGGTATTTGATACAGTGTATGCACACTGTCATAATGCCACCATGGCTAGCCGCATCTAGCGCACCGCGCCGCATCGCTTGCGGCGTGATTGTAGGCCAATAGAGCTGCAGGGGACTAGTAATTGCATCATTCAGCACCAAAACAGACTGACGCCCGTTTGCGGCACAGCTTCGTCACGCGGAATAGCCAGCAGGTTTGAGCGATACACCAAAGTAGCACCACTTCAACTACGTAAAATTACTGCAACATCAGTTTTCGGCTAGGGTATATTTCGCAAAATTGGCTGTTTTGCGGGCGCTTGCCGCCTGGGCATCACGCTCGAATTTTGGGCCTTCCTAGTTATAGATATCGTGTAGAGTCTCCGCTGCCCCATAGGCGCTCGGCCATATTCCAAATCGGGAGCCATGCAACATCTATTTTGGCTACGGCACGTGTCGCTCCTTGACACGTACGCACTTGAGGCCGGACTTCTATCAAGCGCGGATGTTCCCTGACGTTGGCCAAATGGTGTCTAACAGCAGCTCTCATGACTCATGTACATACGCTTTGCAGTAGCATTAAAGGGTAGTTCGCCTGCGCATCTAGTTCGACCTATCTTTCAGAAGCTTGCTTAGTACATTAACTTACATGCAATGCAGTGTCTCCTTTGCAACTCACAATTTTAACACGATTAGCGTAAGAGGACCAGGGAATATGGAAGCGAACGCGATTTGGAAATTCGTAGAAATGGGATTTGACGTCCGGTCGAACTAGACCTGGCCGAAACCATGGGTTCTTTGACGATGGGCCGCGAGATTAGCGGCATGAGTGTTCGATTTCGCACTCGTCTTGATAAAGAGGGAGGAGGGAATTGTTGAGAGTGTTTTGGGATAGTTCGAGCTAACAACCCTGCAAAGCTTTGCAACCAAGCTTTAGAGATCAAAGACCGAAACCTACCGCTAGCTTTTCCCCGGTGCGGCCCCACCGGAGACAATCAGAGTGTGTCTGTGAAGGTTCAGTTGCAGTGTTAGGCCTCGTATACTATGTTTCGATTCTCAACGATTACCAACTCTTTTAGCCAGAAGCTCTGATCTAACAAGGTTCTTGCATTAGCTTCTCATTAGCTTCGAGCTACGCAGATTGTCGTATACCATATTTCGAAAGAGGACGTGTAGTTACCGCAATAGGCATGTAGCTAGCCACATCGATCGAAGATGCAAGGCCACCTCGGTGTAACGGCATATCTCAGGCGGGGCGACAGGGTCACATGAATGGCAAGACAGTGTATTCCAAAGAGTGCATTATAGTCAGAACTATTCGATGAAGGACTCCCTCTCAATCCTTCATCTGAACCTATATAAGATGGAATACATAGTGGCGTGGAACCAGCGGCAAGCCCGGCCCGCAGGCCCGGCCCGAGGCGCTGCCATACCTAAAGGGGTCGCGGCCCCGGTACGGGTCTCCCCGCGGCGCGCTCGGTCCGTGGCCGCGGCCCGGAATGCCACCTTGCCTGATTAGGGTTGGCGGACTTTCTGTAGTCCAGGATCTCGGATTGATTGATTGATTGATTCGTATAGGCTATGTAGACTCCTAGGATAGGTACTATGCAGCCGTCCCTGTTGTTACTTCATTATCAGTCTTTTGGTCCCTCCTTTCATATCCTCCCCTTTCTAATAGGATCTAGGGTATCTACCCCCTATAGTCATCTCGCTAGGCTATCTAGCTTGCCTCTCTTCCCCGGGTTCCGGGACAAAGCGTCCTATACTAGCTAGGAATCTAAGCGTGGTTTTCACAACTTCGATATTTGCTCTCCATTTCTCCTTAGGTCCTTGTGTAAACTTCTTCGTGGTCGGGTGTTTCGTAGGTGACCATCCTCCTAGGATATAGGAGAAGTTCACCCACTAGGCTCCTACTTGCTTTTGTGCTTCTTATCGTTAGGTACGCTAGCGGGGGCAGGCAAAGAGTACGTGTTTGATGGTCTCTAGCCCCTAACCGCATTCGCACTAGTCTGTGTCTGCAGCCTTAATACGATAGAGGTAGGAGCGTAGGTGTGAGTGGTTAGTGCGGCACTAGATTAGGAGTGCTGCTTCCTCTAATAATAGAGCTCCATAGAGTGACTTAGTATGTGTCGAGGGCAAGGCCTGGTCCATCTTCCACGTGTATTGTCCTATCATTTGATTACCGGTAGCTTGAGCTACCGCTTGTTAGAGTGACTGGTTTAGGAGTCGCTAGAGCTGTTTTCGTTCTGTTCCTGCTACCTAGAGGCAAGGGGCCATATCGGTAAGGCTATCCTGTCCCGTTACGAGGTTAGCTTCTTCAAATGTGGCCTCGTAGGTGTCGAGTTCTAGATTCCGTAGCGTATAGCATATATGCACCGAGAGGCTCCGTAGCGTAGAGTTAAGGACTATGCTAAGAAGGTCGGCAATGTTTCCGCTCTTCTAGCCATAGTATGTCCGCATAATGAACTAGTAGGTGGTTATGTTATATAGGATAATAGTAGCCATTCTTTAGTAGTGTTGAGTGCGAGTAGTGTAGATCGCTTGACATACGGCTAGGACTTCTCCATATTAGAGAGAGTAGTCCTATGAAGACCCTAGGACCTTACCCCTCGAGAGAAGCTCCTAGCCGCGTTTTTAGATAATAGCAATACGTATTTCGTCCTAACGCTAGGCGGCTACTACGAAATAGGTGGTTAGGCTAGCTATTGCATTATAGTCAGTTGCCTATTAGCTCGTTAAGTGTGAGAAGCGGAGTCTCCCTTTAAGGCCCTACGGTAGAGCGGGCCATATAGAGTCCGGTCGAATCCCTAGCACTTTGCTAATGATAGTAGAGGGAAGGTAGTGCTAGGTGTCGGTAAGAGGAGATCTCGGGCCCTTCTTATACTTCTTAGAGGTAAGGAAGTAGGCGAGGAGCGGGTGTTTAGGTGGTAGTGCTAGTGTTTGGAGTAGCTGTCGTGACCCCTTTCGATAGAGCCGCGTCGGCACTAGTTCTAGCCTAGCTTCACTTTCTAAGACCGGTAGAGAGACGGTGCGAAACGCTCGGGTAATGGCTTGAGCCCCTAATCTTTATACCTTCTAAAAGGCCCGAATGTGTTGTGCCGTGCCTCTCTGTTAGAGACTATACCATGCCGAGGCTACATAGTCAAGGATTAGGACGACCGTGCTAACATAGAGCTAACGCATCTATCTTGGTCGTACGCCCCTAAGGCGGGAGAGAGCTAGGGCTTGTTTAGTCGCTACTGCCGTCTTCGCATAGATGTGTGTTTGCATCGTAAGCGTATAATCCAGGTGGACTCCAAGTAGTTTAACCACCTACTAGGGGTAGATAGCTTGGCCCTGGAACGTGAGTGCCAGCGAGAGGGCATCCGATTGTAATTGGCGGGGTGGGCTAAAGTGAATATAGCCCGTTTTTTCTATGCTAAACGTGGCCTGGCTATACTAGGCCTATTACTCCACATGGGGTATAATTGTCTATTAGAGAGATTCGGTGTTGTCCGTGATGGATTTTCCAGTAACCTATGCAGTAAAGTCATCCACATATCCAATAGTACCCCGACTCCTCGTCATCTTCCCCTGCACGAGATTAGCGTTATAGAAGATAAATAGGATAGGGGAGAGTAGGGACCCTTAGGGAATGCCGGCATGGGATATCCCCTAAAGTGGGCTAATATACTAGTCGAGAATGACCTAGGCTTGCCGTTCGGTATAGAATGACTAGACCCATTATACTAGTTGGGCCGGAATATGTCTCTAGAGTAGCCTCTCGTAAAGGACTTATAGTAAGACTCTATTGAACGCCCCTTTCACATTAAAGGTGATAAGAGAAAGGGTTTTTCTTGATTTCCATACTTGGAATATGCGTTCTACGATCAGGTTAATAGCCTGTTCACTCGAGCGCCGTGGCCGAGCTCCGAAGTGATTCTATAGGAGCAGGTGATAGGTCTCGGCGTAGTATAAGAGCTTTCGTGCGACAACGAGTTCGAGCCCCTTCCCTATAGTAGGTAAGAGAGAAATCGGTCGGTACGACTTGGGCGTAGTGTAATCCGTTTTATTTGGCTTACGTAGCACGGCAATCCGAGCCACTCGCCACTATTTAGGGTAGTAGGCGAGCTGTAGAGACGTCCGCTATATACGGAGTATCTAGTGCTTAAGTAAAGGCCAGAGCTGCTACTAGACCATAAAGGTGAGACCATCCGGGCCTGGAGCTTTTTTAGCGTTCGAGTGGAAGATGGCGTAACGTGTTTCCTCCTCGGTAATAGTAAGCAGTTGTCGTCGTAGTAGACGTACGCAGGGTACTTGGGTTGGTACGTCTTGGGCGTAGTCCCCCTAAGCCGGTAAAGGGGGGAAAAAGGAGGTAAGTAATAAGTCGGCCTTCTCCTAGTGCGTAGTATACTCGCGGTTTCCCGAGTGAAGAGGGGGAATCACTCGTATACTACTCGTAAGTTTCGTATATTGGTTCGCTTTCTAGACGTTAGCCGGGTTACTAAGGAAACTCTTCCAATGTGCTTTCTTCTAGAGCAGAATGGCGTTATAGTATTAGGTGCGTGCGATATGATATTGGCCCCGTAGTGTCGTCGTGATCTGGCCTCGCCGTTAGGCCCGTGTGAGTCCATTACGAAGGCTCGTTAGAGAGTGGCGGAGTAGAGTGAGTTCCGGTGTCTACTAGCTCTTCGTGAATAGAGAGGGTTTGGACCGAGGTGTGTGACGGTAGATAGCCTGTATAACGACCGTAGAGAAGTCGGCTACCCGTTCGTCTAGGTCCCCCGGTGTATTCCAGGTCTTCTGCTATGCTATGGCTATCCTAGGGTTGTTAGCAATGTCTGCACTTATAGCCGGCCAGTCGGCTTTCTCTAGTTAAAGGCGGCCTCGGGCTAGTATCGGGGCTAGAATGTGCATTGGCGTCTCGAAGTTAATAGCGTAGTGATCTGAGCCATGGTCTACCCGGTGGATTTGCCGCTTCGTAGCGTGGTCGAGCAAGGGGTAGGTGGCAAAGAGCACGTCGTTCGTACTAGTTACCTCCTAAGTCTAATGTTCCTATATAACTATGCCTAGAGGGAGAACCACGGCGAGCTGTGTCGCTTGGATCATTTGTAGAATCGGGGCTGCTTCTCTCTCTCTATTGGCCGTAAGAATCCGATTTCCCGTCCAAAGTGGGTCGTGGCAATTGAGGTCTATGTAGAGAAGGATAGGAAGTTGCTACCTATATTAGGAGCACTGTTCTTAGATAACGTAATGGATCGTGTCTATCTTGGCCTATAATAGCTCCATATGGACTATATAGCTTACACCCTTCGTAGTTGTGTAGTAAGCAGCTATATGGAGAATTGGTATGAGTTGGTAACGGGTGGGTAGCTAGGTAACTAGGGCCACGATGTCGTAGGAGTGTAGATGAAGCTGAGTGGCTTCGAGGTCATGTCGAACCCATAAGGCCGCTCGAAACTTGTGGCGTATAGCGCCGTCCTCGCGATATGTTGAGGGCGAGAAGGACTTCCACTTAGGGTAGTGGTTTAGTGTCGGTTGATTCGTACTCGGATTACAATAGATGTATGGCTCTAGTGTAGCTAGTACGTGATGATCTTGTAGCGTAGTGTCGTTTAGGAGGCTGTACTAGACTACGGGCCTCTTCCCTACATTGAGTTGTAGTACTTTCAGGTGCGCTAGCATGAGGACGTGGATGTACTATCTTCTATAGCTATGTCCTAATCGGTTGTGTTATCTCCTATAGCGGCACTCGATAGTGGAGCCTCGGAGGTGCCCTAGGACGATAAGGAGCTACGTTCGTAGATCCGTGGAATAGCTACTCGTGCCTAGTTCGGGGTAGAGGCACTAGAAAGAGTGGATGAAGCCGGTAAGCCTCGAGGCATGCGAGGTGGTCGACTAAGGGCCGGTGGCGTGATGGGTCTTTGGGTAGGGTTAGGGTTAGGGTTAGGGTTAGGGTTAGGGTTAGGGTTAGGGTTAGGGTTAGGGTTAGGGTTAGGGTTAGGGTTAGGGTTAGGGTTAGGGTTAGG